>OZ014508.1:36376723-36814165 GCA_963966075.1 Aphodius sticticus
TAATTCATAATGTGTATTTTCTTTAATTAATATATTTGTGTTAATGGTTAATGGAATGTCATGCAGCTAAACTATTAATTTTATATATAGTATGATAAAGTCATGTGCCTGGCCACATCAGATTTTTATAATTTGGTTTGCGCTATTTGAACTGTATTTGAGAAAACCGAAAGGTGTACAATATTAATTTCTTTTGATGACATGAAATTGAAAATTTAATATTCTCAGAAGTTGCATTGCAAATTTCATCAATTTTGAACAATAAATAATGTCTTCACTTGAAAACGTGATTAGAACTGGGCCTTAAAGTCATTATAACTATCCTTTTTTACTTTATCATACGCAGTATGATTGCGTATGATACTAAATGATTGTAAACAAAAATCGTTTTATTTAAAATGCAAACAGTTAGTCGTCTTTCATAATGAACATCCGTGACGTATGAAGTCTAAAGTTATCCAATTTTATCTTAAGGAGCAAGTATACCCCACTAATGAAATTTTTTGTTAGTGTTTAGAGAACAACTATTTGCAATGGAAACTAACCACTGGTGATATACGACGTAAAAAAACACATATAATAAACGATAAAGTCAAGGGTGTCTTAGAAAAACCATTTTTTTTCTAAATCGCGGGTTCGAAATCACGTAAAAACGATAAATAATTCAAACTAAGTTCATAGGTAAAACCTTTCTATTTTTTATGTTCTATTTTGAAAAGTCATTTTCCTAAAATAATAATGTATACCAAAAAAAAGAATGTCGTTATTTAGTATTTTATTACTTTTATATACTTTCCAATATGCAATACTACATCAGAAAACCACTGTAAAAATTTCATATCTCTACAACGCGTATTAACGCTAGGATTCCGAACCTACGGTACACTTCCGGTAGACTACATCGATAATGAAGAAAACAAAAATTCGTCTGTTTTATTGGGATTAATATAAAAAATTGAAAATTTGACTCGATCAAACAATTTCTTTTGCTGTGACTATTCTTGAAACATTTTACAAAAATGTAAAGTTTTTAAGCAAAAGGTGCAAGTTGTTTATTATAGATGTCAATACGCCACACTTTGACACCTTTTACTTTTACCTTCTAAAGTGTAAACCAACAATTTTGGTTTTCTACTTGTAAGGTAAAATTTGGAAATGTGTTGATCAAATTTCGTGGTAAAAGATATTGTCCAATAAAGTATATTTTAGGCGTTTCTCACTGACTGGATTTGGTAACTTTTGGCATCCCACGCGTTTTGATCCGGCAATTTTCGCTTTTCTTTTATGAATCCTGGGATCAACCCCGGGATTAGAAAATCTTTAATCCCGAAATTCCGGGATCGGTACATTGTCCGGGATTGGAAGCCTTAGTATATTATACAGATGGGTCATAGTAAAGATGCGGTATTGCAGAGCGCATTTGTATTAGGGGCGTGTACAATATTAATTTAACAATTTAATTTATTATTAATTATTAGCACTGTTTCTACTGTATTGATGTTATCACATTTTTAACTACTTTAGTAAATTTTTCATAAACAATTTGTAAATATTTAAGACATAAAATAATTTACTTTCAAAAGTTTCGTCAAAACTAAATTATTTACGAAATAATTATAATTAAAAATGACTAAAAAAAATTCGCATTTTATCGGAAGTTTTGAGGTTATGTTATATAGTAACATCTACAAAAATTGTAGATTTGTTCATGATTTAGAACTTTTGTATGGGTACTTTTGTATTTTAAGACAAAAACTGATTATTTTGCTTACTTATCTGAAACTTTATTATTCTAATTTAATGGTTATAGGCATTAGTGTAGAAATGAGAGACAGTTTCTTTTGTATTTTTTCCGTACAATTGAATGGTGTAACCAGCTTTGCAATTTTGTTAAATATTAAACAAATAATGAACAATTACTGAAAAATGCATTCTTGCAAAAGTCGTTTTTTTTTTTATTATTGTATCAATAAGTAGAAGAGCACCAGAAGATGATTTTTCACCACAGAATTTCTTTTTGAAACAAAACTCATTTTGATGGGAAAAACTAAATATCTCAAAAACTTCTTGCTTTTTGCATATTTAAAAAAACAACCCCTTCCAAATAAACACTATACCACCCCATGACCTGCGTGTATATTTTTTAAGTTTAGGTACTATGAGCCCCTTTACCATTTACAATGATAAAAGTCCTGTCTACAATTAATACCGGTTTTGGATTCTAATCAGTTAATTTGCCTGCACTATAAAGTTGCCAGGTTATATTTTACTTGTTTGGATACACATTTGGACTCATTGTATAGGGATTTGGACATGTATTCAGTATTTATTTTCATTTTCCCGTCAGATATTGTTGCTTAACATTTCAATAGCTTAAAAAGCAATAAATTAAATTTGTCAGAAACTACAGTAAATTTTATGGGTGGTTTCTAAATTCCACAGTCTGCTTATTATCATTAGCAGAAGATTCCAAAACTAGGTGCAAGATTTTGATAAGATTAAAACACAATACCGATCTTTTATAGCAATATAACTCGGCAATGTAAGTTGAGTCATTGAAAATTATTCAATTGACATTCAAAATACGATTATGAAAAACGTCTAAAAAGTGAACTATCTGGTATTTCAAATCACAAAGAGCAGAACCCCAATACCTGATTTAATTACTTATTCAACAAAAACAGAATAAACTGCACGAGTAATCACTACAAACACGAAAATATCACTACAAGATAAAAATCACCGTACAACAAACACAAAGTCACAAAAGTTTATTTTTTTAATTCCGATCGGTTGGAATACACAGGATTACTGGTGTCATCGTAAAGTCGCGTATTTAACATCGTTTTGTTTTTATCTAAATCGAGATAATAACAAATTCCGAATGAATGATGTTTCATTCGTTATCTCAATCTCGGACATTTTCGTAAAAAAAAAACTAAGTGGAAAACGATTAGAAAGAGAACATTACGATCGCAGCAAATACGAGTAACTGAACTAGTGTGTTAGTCAAGTTGGCTTTGGTTACCTCGCAAATCCGACTTCCAGGTTATGATTCATAGATTGTGTAGTGCGATGCGATATAGTATGCAACCGCGCCGAAGGTTAGCCTAGACTCGCTCACGCCGTGTGATTTGGGTTGCGAATTAAGGTAAACGTCCCAAATTCAGACACTAAATTCCGACATATTTCTGTTTAGTTAGATAATATAATAAATCTACTACATTGAACTTTATTTTAGGACATCCGGTTTGTGGATTTAACATTACACTTATCAACCAACAATAGTTACTTATTCTACCAATGTTCTTACGGTCAGAATATAACCTAGTAGTTTGACTGATCTTGATAATTGAGTGCTATGCTAAAAGTTGATTTTTTCCTTATAAGGTTATCAATTCGACTTCTTTTTACATCGCTACAGGATAATAGTAATTAAAAAAATTCTAATAATATCTATGTAGGCTGACTGAAAATGCTTTATATTTTCATAGTAATACGGTGTAATACTCTTTTAACCACTATTATTTACAAATTTAGGGGTGTCTGAAGTAGGTACATATAATTATAGTACGTCCGTAAATCAGACATGTGTCTCGGAATTGTGTACACGGTTAGAAATAATACATATGGCTATATTGCTGTCTTTACAAAAGAAAATAACGCATTTTATCCAAATTCAGACACGAGTGTATGGATTACGGTCTTCAATAATCCCTAATTATTATAGGGTGTCGGAATTACGATCATCAATAGTCCCTAATTCCGTCATAAATATCGACAGGCATCATAGGAGATTATGACATAAGACAGAATGATGCAACACTAGCAACAAAGAGTAGCGATTTTGGCATTAATACACCACCTTAAGATAACAGTTGAACTCATGCCATCTCCAGTTACTACTGTCTACTATTATATCAGACATCAATCAGGTTTGTGCCTAAAGAAGTATACTATTATTTTATTAAAAACCTCATGTCAATTGTTAGGTTAGCTAGCAGAACATACATATAAACGGTGCTGCTTTACCCATTCTACTACCAGAGAATTCAAGCTCCAAGCATAGTATGATGCAGAAGCTCAATGCGGGTTTTGTAATTGGATTCAAATTACATTGCGGAGAATCAAAATCCTTATGTACTATTTTGTTGATCGAAGAGGATTTCTAGGCAAGAGCTGTGATCACTAATTTTCATAATTTTCATGAACCAACAATAAAATCACCGAGGTATGGTGAAGACGTAACGATTTTTTAACAATTTTTATGGTAATAATACTGGAAGACGTCTCTATAATATTATTATATGATAAATGTTGTATAGTGGGACATAGTCGACTTGTCAACCACTGACTCCAGATGCTTTTCCTCTCAAGAGCAAAGTGTATGGAGAATTTATGTTTAAGACAACAAACCGCAGATTCTACTGAAATTACCCCCGAAGAACCGAACAAGCATTACGTTACGACCGATATGCGTGTGGACTGATGATAGCGGGGATCAATATTTTTGTGATTTTATGTTGATATTATAATATAATATTAATAAAGCTATACAGGGTCTCCCACGATGAGCTGCCATTAGAAGTATATGGCGAACCAAATAAAATGAGAGATTGAAAATTTGTGGACTTATATTGTTGGACACGATCGTCTCAACTAAAATATTGTGAGTTTTCGGTTACTTCCGGTTACACCGGAAATGATGTCAACTTTTATATTTCAAATGGAACACCCTGTATTTTATCGCATTTTTGAAATCTTCATTACATTTTAGATCAATTTTATGTTACATTCCCTATACTTAACATGTCAGTTTTGAGATATTAATTTTTTTCATTAAAAAATGACAGCTGCACGGTTACTTTCAATTACTTATAAATTATCCCCTGTGACCGTTGGAAAAAAGTTGTCCGGCAAAATTGTTGTGAAGGTAACATATTATCGACACATCGGTAGAATTCTTCTAAAAGTTATACAGGCTGGTCAAATTATAAGATCAAAGTTGAATTTGAGAAAACTACTGAAAGTCGATTTTTTCAAATGGCAACCCTAACATATGAATACATTTCTCAATTCTATGGAAAATTTTAGATCAACTTTGTGTACAATGTGCTATACCTAAAATGTACTTGCACCTACTAAAATTGATTTTTAAACATCACAGTAGAAATTGCAAACATTGCCAAGTCTAGATTGCGTTTGAAAACAACTGAACAATTTGGAATACACAGAACATTATTAAACAATTTTTTAGGGCTTTTTCATTATAATTAATTTAGTATTTAGAATTATAAGCCTACAATAAAACACAATATTAAAAATAAAACAAATCGTAAAGTAAATTTAAAAAACTACTTAATTCTATTTGAGTAACTTTCAACATATTATTGTTGGTGGCGTCCCTGATTGAGTTAGCACACTGCATAATTCTATTTCTGTAACTGTTCAAAATCGTTGCCGTTTTCCGCTAAACATGCTTCAATTCTTCTTAACATATTATTGTTGGTGGCGTCCCTGATAGAGTTAGCACATAACCCATTGAAAGCAGCTCGAACTCTATCTTTCTTGTTCTCCTTATCAGTTATTGGGTCCTCAATAATCGGGTGGTTTCAAATGGATGGTGCTCCAGCACACACAACTGCTGCAGTAAGAGGCTTGTTTAACGAGATGTTCGACGATCGGTGGATTGCGCTTAATGGGCCATACAAATATCTACCGCGTTCCCCTAACTTGACGCCAATGGATTTTTCATTTTGGGAGCTATTAAAGACGTACTTTATGAGGACCCAATAATTGATAAGGATAACATGAAAGATAGAGTTCGAGCAGCTTTCTTTGGTTTATGTGCTAAGTCAATCAGGGACGCCACCAACAATAATATGTTAAAAAGAATTGAAGCATGATTACAGGGCATAATTTATGAATAATTGAAAGTAACCGTGCAGCTGTCATTTTTTAATGAAAAATATTAATATCTCAAAACTGACATATGTTAAGTATAGGGAATGTAACATAAAATTGATCTAAAATGTAATGAAGATTTAAAAAATGCGATAAAATACAGGATGTTCTATTTGAAATATAAAACTTGACATTATCTCCGGTGTAACCGGATGTAACCGAAAGCTAAAAATATTTTAGTTGAGACGATCGTGTCCAAACAATATAAGTTCACAAACCAAATTTCATTTGGTTCTCCATATACTTCTAATGGCAGCTCGTCGTGGGAGACCCTGTATAACATTATAAAGCTTATGTTGGCTAATTATTGTCTTTTATAAATAATATATGAATTACAAATTGGTACATAAATAAAGAATAACTTATTAAGTGTTTTGTTTTTCTTATACGTTATCAGATTCCTGTGCATATGTATGTAATATGTATACTTGTGTGTTTTTATATTAGCTAGGCATAAGTGTATTATTATCGGCTGAGAAATGACTGCATAATCTATTGTACCAAGAGAAAGAATCTGTGACCAAAGGTATTGGTAGAGGTTTGCGATCGATTACACGTATTTCTTCACACACACAATGCTACGTATTTTAGGTATAAATAAATGTATATGGGCACATAACCTCACTACACTTTCAAATATTCCACATATTCATAGTACGTGTGCGTGTATTCATAGTACGTGTGTTTTTGCACATATCACTTCATAAACCGTAGACAAATGTTGAAGTTATATAGATATATGCTAAAGATCTCAAATTCTCAACATAGGTTATGACGACAATTTATCACAGTAATTTTTAGATCAGCTGTAGCCATGCAACTTTGAATATCCAGTTTAAATATTCTAATGCGGACATAAATATTATGTATATCAGCGCAATTGAACAGCTTGGACGTTTTCATTAAGTCTAACCTTGATTCCATTGTACCACCTCGTAAACATGTAGTATTATATTTAGCGTGCGTCCGTGGCAGTACTTCGTCCAACTGACACAAAAACTAACAGCAGCAATTTTTCGGCAACAACACCGGCACAATTTGCGCCGCGGTGACGGTGTTGGTTTTTTTTTTTTGCGGTAATTAATACCTTCACGTGGGCCTTTCCGTGTTAAGGGAAAGTTAAGGTCCATAATATTAGATTTATGAGTCCTAATTATAATTAGGAATTAGAAAAGTTTACAGACGTCTAAAGGACGAATATGTTTCAGATCAAGTTCAATTTCTGGAATTACACACGAAGGCACCACAGGCTCTAGCTACATTTTGGACAAAAATGCGGACTAAATATTCCATTTTAGCCGACAGGGCTTTAAGAAGTTTAGTTCCATTTGGTACAAGTTATAAATGTGAAAGCGGCTTTTGAACTTTAGTGCCTATAAAAACAAAATCTATGAGGCGGCTCAATGTAGATGTGCATCACTAGATACTAAAGCAAACATTAAAAATCTTGTTAAGAAAAAGCAACACCAACCTTCACATTAATTACGTAAACTTTATAGGTATTATGTTTAAAAATATAAGACGCCATTAACGCACTGCAAAGTATTTCTTATGAAGGAGTGAAACTTAATATCAAGCAGGTCATATGGTTTTAAAAGTAAAAAAGATTTAAGAAACACAGCGGTATGTAATGTTTATATAGACTTCTTGATTGTTAGGCATATGGAAAGCAAACCCAATATTTTCAAGACGTCCAGTTTGATTCTCTTCTGGTGGCTACACACCTAACTGCAAGCTTGACAAGCATGTTTGATCAATGAATTTGTACAAGCATGCTGTGGCGTCTGTAGGACAATTTTGTGCAAGCATTATGATTGTACAAGCCGCTTGATGATGGATTGAATTTGAATCATGCAAGCTTGTACAAAACCGTGCTTGCACATTTTATGTGCTTTTAAATGCTGTTAATCTTTCGTGGGGGTTATAGCTTCTCTCATGATCGTATCAGTCTTTTTAATTAAATGTGTTACGAGTGACAAAATATTCAGATAAGTAATGGCACGAGGGTATATCTTCAATTTACTCAGTAAATTAATATGGGAATACGTTTTTCTTTTCATCAACCACTATTTACACCAAACATTAACCTTCTTATTACGCGTTTTCCTCTTGTGGATGAGGCAAAAAGCAGCAACTGCCAGCGCATCGTCGTCCGACATAGTCCAAGCACAAACTGGCGATTGCTAAAGCATACTTGTATCGTGTGGTGTCGAAGGGAAATTTTACGTGCTTGTGCAAAAGATTGATCAAGCATGCTTGTCAAGCTTGCAGTTAGGTGTGTAGCCACGTTAATATCACTGTGTGACAAGATTTTCTAACATGAATCGTTATCTTTTATTGCGAAGGGTAACATAATAAGTAGTATATTTGTCATGGGCAAGAGGATTCCATCACGTCAAATTTTTGAGTTATACGGTGTCAAAACCCCAAAAATGCGTGATTTTTGCAAGGTTTGCGTATTTATTGCGTCGTAACCCAGTAACCTGGAGATTGAAGGATGTACTTATTATTTAAAATCATGGAGTTTGCTCACAAGTGGCATTGAAGTACTGATGACGTTTGTTTGAGGGTCGGCGACAAACTAATAAATCATGTTTTCATTGATTGGTCACTGTAATTGTGTCCCAGAAAATGTGCAATAAATGGAATAGTTCTTTATTACTTAATAATGTCACAGCAAATTTCCGCTTCTTCACCTTAAAATTGTTTAATAATTGGTGTACCGTTTGCTATGCAGTTCTGAAACTATTAATTTAAGTACATTTACATTTAACCCAGTCAAATTGAGATATTACCAGGGAAGTTGTGGAGTAGTTTTTGTCTTCCATTCTATATGTCAAAAGGCATTTTTTGGGGTGCTGAAACCAAATCTGAGATTTGCCAACACAATTTCGCGATGCAACAACATTGAAGAAAATACAAAAAAAAACGGTAAACATTTTCATTTATTGCTTATACCTCGAAAACTATCAAGTTTTCGTAAATAACCTCATAATTAAAAGGAGTGTGCTTAAAATTTCCTACAATCGTCATTATTTTAATAAAAACGCCAATTTTCAAATATTGCTTGAGCCCGAACGGTTTATCGAAGAATAAACCTAAAGAGTGAAGTTTGTAGGAAATTAAATTGAGAGGTTATTTAGGAAAAGCTGATAGCTTGGGAGTTATAAGGAAAAAAATTAATATTTTTACCTTGTGTTTTTGCATTTTCTTCAATGTTGCGTCACGAAATTTTGTTAACAAACCTCAGGTTCAGAAACCCAAAAAACATAGAAAAAGGAAGAAATAAAAACTTCCCCACAACTTAATCATTAGACGTACTTTTGAGCGCAAATTGACTGTATGAATTACCAAAAGTTGGTATTTGGAAGCACAATGTAAAACTAAAATATAATATCACAGCCACCTGCGTCGAAAAATTAGTACTTACTGATGAGAGTGAAGGGCGGTTCTGATCAATCAGAATCCGAAACCCTTCGTCATTGCATGAACCGAGTGTTCATGCAACGATATATACCTGGTGTATATGGAACGGCGAAGGTGACTAAAATTTCATATTTAATGCATTCTAATATTTTGAAATATTTCTTCAAATAATACTTTTACATAAGATTAAGGTTACTCTTATGCCATTTTCATCTTTTTACCAACGGAGAAGGTGATTATAATTAATTATATTTCCAAATTTTGAACGTAGAGGTATTTTATTTTTCAGTGTGTTTCATGCTTTTGGTAACATCCGGTACATGCAAGCAAATACATACATTCTAATATTTGCATTATAGGTACAAAACAATCCAGACACTTTTATGAAGAATATAATTTTATGAGAAATTGATACTAAAAATGTTAATTACTGATAAAATCACCCGGTATATACAATGAAGAAGGTGATTATAATTTCGTCTTTGATCGCCTCTAATATTTCTAAATACTTTTTTCAAATAACATTTTTGGATAGCTTCTAACACAAAGGTATATATTATCGCAGGGAAATGAAAAAATATATATATACATATATATACAGTGTGTCCACGAAAGTCCGCACCATATGGAAAAAATTTTTATTGTGTATTTCTCAGAAAATTTTATTCTTTATAAAAGTTGGCGGCTCGTATGAAACTAGAACTGCAACCGTCAAATATGTAAATTTCGGTGCTATATATCGAGCGGTTCAGAATATATGAATTTGTGATAAGAGTGTAAAGTACCTTTATTTTCATTATTATCTATAAACTTTATTTGGAAATGTTGTTTAGAAGTAAAAATTATGTTCAAATATGAAGTCACAGCCACCTACCTTGAAAAAAAATACTAAAAGGTTCTTTTTAATCTATTTTTTAGAAATTTAAATACATTTTTTATATTTTTTGTTATTTTGGTATGATAACTAATGTTTATTTAGAACTAGCGCAAAATTACTCATTTTCTTGGTGCGAAGTTGATATTTCGCCCTGTAGATATTAATATATCATACAATAACTAATTCAGGAGTGTGACTTACCTTTTATTCAGTTAATATTAATGACTGTGGATAGGTTTATAATAGTAGTTATCCATCTACAGCGCGCGGTTCTCAAGTAGTGGTACGCGCGTTACTTACCACTTTTCCACTGATAGTATCTTAATAAACATAACTGAAACTTCAAACAATTATGTCTTGAATTATTTATTTTATGAAAAAATGCATCTTCTTATGTACAGCAGCACAAAACGCACCAATAACCACCTAAGTATAGGTTCTTGTATAGGCAACCCAATGTGAATGTTCTTGCTGTTAGAATTTGACTAAAATTAAAATCACACCTACAATTCTAGTCTTTTGTTTTTTTTATTATTTTACCTGATCTCCACCATTTATTAATTAAGTACATTAATCATTAAGTATCACCCTTATAAACCATAATTTATAAGTAGATACACTAAAAGAAAGAGACTTCGACATCAGGTATGACTTTGACATCTGGTTTGAGGGGAAAATGGAAGAGGACAGATCTTTTTTTAAACATATTCTTTGGACAGACGAGGCAACATTTACGTCAAATGGGCCTATTTTTTTCGTCAAAAATTAAATGGGGAATTATATCCTCAGTTCCTTAACAGAGAGTTGTTACCTTATTTTAGACAATTTGCCGTTAATTCAACGGGCGCAAATTTGGCTCCAGCGTGAGGGTGCGCCCATACACAATATAAACTCTGTCAAGAACTTTTTAAATCATAAATTTGACCATCGCTGGATAGGCAGAAATTCGGAATCAAGATCTTGGCCACCTAGATCCCCCGACTTTACCCCGTTAGATTTCTTTTTGTGGGGTTACTTAAAAAATAAAGTATACAAACACCGACCATTTAGAGATATAAATCATTTAGAGGAATCTATAGAACATTGCATCTAGAACATTCCGCCAAATTTTGTTGGTAATGCGGCCAAAGATGTTTCGAGAAGAATGTGTTTATGCATAGAACGGGACGAACACCACACAGAAACATGATGAATAGATATTTAACAATTCTTTCAATGTTAAGTTTTTTTAATTTGTAATAATGTATGTATTTTTGTAATTGTTAGTAATAGAAATAAAATAAGTTCATAGATAATAAATTATCATTATTAACATATTCATAATAGTTATTAACTTAATAACGGGTAAGTCAGTCATAATTAATTCAAGAAACAATAGATGTTTGATGCTTTAGTTATTTTTATTAAAATATCAGTGAAAATAAAATTTCATAAGTAGTACTACCGCGCGTACGGCCACTTGAGAATCGCTCGCTGTAGACGGATCACTACTATTATAAACGTATCCACAGTCATTAATATTAACTGACAAAAAGCTAAGACACGCTCCTGAATTAGTTATTGTATGATATATTAATATCTACAGGGTGAAATATCAACTTCGCACCAAGAAAATGAGTAATTTTGTGCTAGTTCTAAATAAACATAAGTTATCTTACCAAAATAACAAAAAATATAAAAAATTTATTCAAATTTCCAAAAAATAGATTAAAAAGAACCTTTTAGTACCCTTGGCATTTACTAATATTTGTCACAAGAGTAATAATTAAGGAAAAAACTGAAAATATTCTTTTTCATGGTAGGTGGCTCTGATTTCATATTTGAATATATTTTTTACTTCTAACCAACATTTCCAGATAAAGTTTATCGATAATAATGAAAATAAATGTACTTTACTCTTATCACAAATCCATATATTCTGAATCGCTCGGTATATGGCAGCGAAATTTACATATTTGACGGTTGCAGTTTTAGTTTCACACGAGCCGCCAACTTTTATAAAGAATAAAATTTTCTGAGAAATACACAATAAAAAAATTTTCCATATGGAGCGGACTTTCGTGGACACACTGTATATATATATATATATATATATTATCAACAAATTTGTAACGTAATAATATTAATATCGTTACTAAACTTTGAGGATTACATGTAAAAAGTACACAGTTTACGGTTTTGTTTGAGATCAGTTTTGAAGTTTCTGGGACATTGAGTTCAGCCGCTATAAATTCGTAAACATTGCAAAAATCACGTCTTTTTCGCATTTTGACCTTTTTTTTTCGAAAACTTGACGTGATAGAAATATTGCAACGTCGTTTTCGTGATAAGCAGGTCGAGTTTAGTCAACCATAGTTATTTTGATCAATGATAGATCCAACTTCTCTCAATTTGTCACGCAGTGTATCTGGCACCAAACTTCCGATTTCGATATACGATTACATATTATGAAATCCCAATGTGACACATAAAACCGACACAACTACTTTTCTCCTACACACACCGGACCGCAATCAGTCACAAACCTATGCAAACTTTCTATTTAGTGGTCCGATCTCGTATAAAGTATGAACTAATAAATAGGTTTATATCTATTTTATCACAACTCTACACATCACGCCCACACTAGGAAAATCGCAGCACAAGTTGATCACAGAACGTACGTCGCGAGGCAAATTTTCTTTTTGTATCTACTACTAGCGTTGTAAATAATCAGTGTTGGCGGTGAAGATGAAAAAAGCGCCTTTGCCATATCAGGTACCGTCTCAAACTGGTAGCTCATTGTTTTGCGGAGTATATGGCGGCCGTTCGGATACGCTTAATCCTTGCGTTATTTCGTAAGAAAGAAGAAACGCAATGTATAATACCGTTCCGTGCCGTTAGAACATCGGTATCCGCCTATTTCGCGCTGCATAGAAGCAGTGGTCGCCAAACTTTTGCATTAATAGGCTGGTTCAACTTAACTTCAGAAATGTTCTGGTGGTCCCCTATTGGTCCAATTATTCAAACTGTACAGTGCTCGTGTGGGTTAATTATTGAATAATGATAGCATCTTATAAGATGACAACAATGTGAATTAACTATTCTATTGCGGCATTGCTCGCTATACTCATGCTCAATTTTAAACAATTGCTGCTCAAAGATAGACGTATAATTGGAGGACGGGTAATATCCTGATTTCAGTAATACCATTTCAGTTATGTATTTTTATAATTTGCCGCAGTAGTACCACTTAACGTCAATGTAATATTTGGAAAAATTCCAATAAATTAGAAGAAATAAGGCCACACCTTTGAAGAATCGGCGTCGTATTTTCCCAATTTTTCCATCCATGTTCGAGTCTAGACAGTGTGCCCATCTACTATGTTCTCGAGGAACTAGACGTCATTAGACGAAGATAGTAATGGGTCTATATCTATCTACCAAACACCGCAAAAAAAGCTGTAACTCGCTAAAATTCACATTTATATTTACTGGACAGATTTCGAGAGTTCTAACTTACAAATCCGATTAATCTGAAAATTTAGAAAACTTGGGAACACCGCACAAAGAAGTATTCCAATTGAAATTAGGATATTCACATACAAATTCTACTATTATATCAGACATCAATCAGGTTTGTGCCTAAAGAAGTACACTATTATTTTAGCTAGCAGAATATACATATAAACAGTGCTGTTTTATCCATTCTACTACCAGAGAAGTCAAGCTCCAAGTAGGGTACATACCTATGATGCAGAAGCTCATTACGGGTTATGTAATTGGATTCGAATTACATAACGGATAATCAAAATCCTTACGTACTATTTTGTTGATCGAAGAGGATTTCTAGATAAGAGATGTGATTATGAACTAATGTTCATAATTCCCATGAACTGACAATAAAATCACCGAGGTATGCTGAACATTACCGATTGGTTATCAAATTTCTTGGTAATATTACTGGAAGACGTCATTAATATTATTATTGAGAAATGTTGTATAATGGGATATAGTCGACTTGTCAACCACTGACTCCAGATGGTTTTCTTCTCAAGTGCAAAGTGTATGTTCCGAAGAACTGTACATGCAATATTCAATAAAAACTAAATTCACATAAAAACAAACACTACACTGGCAGCCATCACTCTCGCTTTCTGCTCTCTCACATACATGTGTCATTTATCAAACAATTAACGCAACTCTGCTGTCCTCGCTTTTCATTTTCTCACGTATCGAAATAACAAAGGAAAAACGTTTTCTCATATCACAACAATACGATCAACAAATTCAAATTGAGACATGCTCGTTGTGTGTTATGGCACCAAACGCCCACGCTGTTGCTGGCTGCCACAAGACACGGTTGTCCACTTGTCCACCGTTCATGGGGCTGCTGTTGGTCTGTTACTAGGAAAAGGTGAAAGGTATCACGCATTGTTCTCATTTTTGTGTGTTGCTAATACCGCAGCGCTATCTGTGTCTCTCTCTGCACTACTTAATATCAATCCAGCGACCACCCAAATGTTTTTGCCATATGGATATTGGGCAGGATTCTAAGGTCAGAGTTCTTAGATCGGGATGAAGTTTCCTACCAACCAAGATGGGAAACCGCGGCGGCGCACTATGGCGAAAATACCCGAAAAGCTGGCCAAAACCAATATAATAAAAATGCTACAATTGTAAAAAAAATCCACTTCAGTTACTAAGACAAGGTACCAATGCATATGTGGAACGCAAAAAAACTTGATATCTACTTGAAACTAGTTCGTAGAATTAGCCCCAAAGTCGACTTGTTGCGCGGGAGAATCATCCTTTACTGTAAGTACAATAATTCAATACTGCCTTCAAGTGCTATTTTCTTTGTATTCATGTTTATGTGGATAATTTCTTTACAATGGATATTCTTCCTAGAGGTTTTTACTTACTTAATGCACTTTAATAATGATGAAAAACATAAAACATTTCAATGTATATAACAGGGGTGGCCAACTTTTGTCTACTTAAGATCTACCTTTTAGCTTTAAAATATGCCACGATCGACATGTTGTCATAGGCGTAGCACTCCCGCGAGTTATGGGTAGTAGATACGCAAAATATATCCCTATCCCTACTATATACTAAAAGTCTAACACAGTCCGCGCAAGAAGTTTACGAAAATCGGCGAATCGGGGGAAGGGTCTGCTCCTCGGAGAAGCGAAAATCGGCGCCGCAGGCGCCGATTTTCCGCCTAAAATTTGATTCTACAGCGCTTAGGCCTTCGATTTCGTCCATTTTCGGCCCAGTTTTCGTTATTTTTTACCTCGATTCGGGTAAATTTATGGATTATGCTTTAGGAGTGTACAGGTCAGCGCGTCGCCATGGCAACCGATCGTGGTTGCTAGGCAACGGCCGCGCGCTTCGCGACGCGGTCACCAGACGGCGGCACATCATCATGTCGCTGTTGGCATTACGCTACGAAGCAATAGATGGCGCCCCGTAACCGCTTCGAACGTACGAGATAATCACGTCGCGCGTGTAGCAGCATCCGGGCTTTTTGTTTCCCTCTTAACGCTTCGGCGATCTACCTAGGTCGACCAGCAGGCCTATTAGGCCTGCACATTCTCCTAGTCCCTACTATATACTAAAAGTCTAACACAGTCCGCGCAAGAAGTTTACGAAAATCGGCGAATCGGGGGAAGGGTCTGCTCCTCGGACAAGCGAAAATCGGCGCCGCAGGCGCCGATTTTCCGCCTAAAATTTGATTCTACAGCGCTTAGGCCTTCGATTTCGTTCATTTTCGGCACAGTTTTCCTTATTTTTTACCTCGATTAGGCTAAATTTATGGATATCGTTTGGGACTGTCCTCGCCAGCGCGTCGTCATGCCAATCGATCGAGGTTGCTAGGCAACGGCCGCGCGCTTCGCGGCGCGGTCACCAGACGGCGACACGTCATGACGCTGTTGAGGTTACTCTACGAAGCAATAGATGGCGCGTCCGTAACCGCACCGAACGTACGAGCATAATCACGTCGCGCGTGTACGAGCATCCGGGCTTTTTGCCTCTCTCTTAACGCTTCGGCGATCTACCTAGGTCGACCAGCAGGCCTATTAGGCCTGCACATTCTCCTAGTGTTAAATACTATTTTTTTATATCACCTATTAAGTTTTCGATATAAAGGCATAAAGTAAATAAATTTCCTGACTCAACTTTTCATATTTGCAGAGTTCATTATAAAAATGCACAGTATGGCTAAAAATTTGATTTTAAGATTTCGCGACACTTTTTTTGCCAGGAAAATTAACATGGAAGATTTTTAGACTTATTTTCTAAAAAATTTAGACTTTTGTTAATCTATCAATAGATAGTGGGAGTTCATCTCGTACTGAAACAACTTCTTTCTCTACCTACGCTGTTTGGCTACGAGTAAAATTAACATATTTGATTGGGTTTGAGCTAAAAGGATAGCCCTTTGCTAACATTTATATCTAGGTGAGTTACAAGGTTAGTCCTTTGCGAATATTTGTTTATCTTGTCGAGCTGAAGGTCAGCTCTTTACTCAAATGCTAATTTATTTTGTTTGGCTGATAGGTTAGCCCTTTTCTAAAATTTATTTTGTTGAGCTGAAAGGTTACCTTTTTGCGAATACATATTCGTGTCAGCCCTTTACTGGCGTGGTAGGTAATTTATTTTGTTGAGCTGAAAGGTTAACCCTTTGCTAATATCTGAATGGTTTTGAACTGAAAGGTTAGTAATTTGCTAATATTTGTTTATCTTCTTGAGATAAATAGTTGTCCCTTTGATAATATTTGTTTATCGTGTTGGGATAGAAAGTTACCAATTTGATAATATTGGTTTATATTGTTGGAGCTGAAAGGTCGGCCCCTTGCGAATATTTGTATATTTTGTTGGGCTGAAAGGTTATAGCTTAACGTGCTAATATTATGTAGCTGAGCTGAAAGGTGGTTTGCTTTTTGCAATTATTTGACTTTGTTTTGAGTTAAAAATTTTAGCGTTTTGGACGCAAAAGGAGAAGAAATACAGGTTGGCAACTTGATTATTGTTGAATGAGTAACACCTTTGAATTTCGGCAAATTATGAATTGTCGAATGGAATTCGTGAGTTACTGAGTTACTGAGACCAAGTTTATCATTGAGGACAATAGTTCTGGAGACTAACTTTCAGAGCAAAGCTATAGTCAGGATTGGCAGAGTTGGGAATTATTTTATTTCTTGGAATAATTTAGATATTGGGCCAGTGATAGACGATTATAAACACGCTTATTTGTAAATACATGAGTAACTAGACTCACTTTTTACGTTAACGGTTTTTGTTACAATGCGATAAGCAAAAAACTGCTATCGGTAAACGGACAGTTCTGTGAGATCGAAACTTGATTCTTGATTCGAAACTATCTTTCATGTTCCACATTCGCTAACAATAGTATTAGGGAGAAAATCAAAGGCTCTTCACTGTTCAAGTAGTATATTGGGCAATTAGTTAACAACCTTTTTTTAATAGGGTTTATAGTCAGGCTTATTTGGTACTATGTAAAGGTGACTAAACCCACCATCACACATTAAGTCTAGACACTCAAGACATCGCGAGCGATCGACCAAAATTAGTTTCGCGATCGACCGGTCGATCGCGATCGACTTGTTGGTCATCCCTGGTATATAAGATGGTGATATCCAGGCGGGATGCAAATTTTAAATAAATCAAAAATTACAGCCACAACCTGGATTCGAACCAGGGACCTTTGCGTTTCTAGCACAATGGTCTCCTATCTGAGCTACAGGGGCCTATGACACTTGTTAGCGAAAATTTAAATTAAAAATTAAAATGAAAAATTTAATATTTTTTTTGGTAGTGTTGGTTACTTCCTTACCTAGATTGAATTCTGGCATAAGATTGAGAATCAGGAGACTTGTAAAAGAAAATGAGTTTTATGCATACTCAGTATTCAGTTAGCTCTGAAGAAGCGAGCAACATGGTTCGCGAAACGTCAGCATTAACAAATCTTGACACACGGCATAACCCGGAAGCAGTTTATTTTCTAAATGATTCTGGCCGTGAAAGCCTACGTACTTACTATTATAGTGATTGCATCATGTGTAATAGCTAGAATAAGCATATAAATAAGCCAATAATCTTGTCAAAGACATTAATAACTATAATGGGAGTTAAAATCAAAGTACTACCTGACAGTGTTACACAAACATTTTTCTAATTATATGCAGATATTGTAACATGACAAGATGCCAACCTGGTATTTTAATTTTAGAAAAATCATCAAAATTTATAAAAAAGAAGTTCTAAATAATTTTTTTGCTAAAATTTTGATGGTAGTTTTTCCAGCACAGCTTAGCTTTTTTAAACAGCAAAACTCCGAAGTTAAAACTACGCCATGGAATAAAAACTCATACAAATTTATTGAAGTTTTTAAGGGGGTTTTACGTTATTTTGTGACATCTCATGATGATTTAAAAAAACTATTTTTATGATATTGGCTTGTAGTATTTCAATTCTACATGCAAATTATAGCATTTCAGATATTTTAGAGCCGATTGATACCAAGGTGAGTATTTTAATCGTGCTACAAAGCCGGTGGATTGGCAACTGAATTTTTTGCGAAAGGCGCCAGCATTTTTTTCGCACACACAAGAAAAATATCACGCGCCGGGCCTGTATGCAACCCTTCATTGGCTTGGTCGCCATCTCTACTTATACGGCTTTGCAGGAAACTCCAACCTTAGGCCCACTAAGCACTAAGGAGAAATCCATACGGCGTGTTGTGACGATAAATACCTATTGGGAAAGGATGTGTCCCATAGTGGAACAGGTGGCGGACAACACGGGTGAATGACATCGCCACCACCATGGTGTTTTCGCTACGGGTAACGCATTAGGCACGCCTGGTGGCATCCTAAATCGCTACTTTTAACTTGTTGATGTTCTGAGATGTTTGTTGACGATGTCATCACATAATTTTTATGTCTTTGGTTACATTATAAGACAAATGATGTAGAAGAAAACAGTGAGACAAAAGTCAGCAGTGGAAGAGACGTGAAATGTTTTACTGAAAAATGCCGACGAGTGGATGAGAACGGAAGAAACGTGTCCATGAATAAATAACATGGACCTACAAAATATCTATTCAGTCAGTTAACCAAATTTTGCTAGATAAACGGAAGCTCCATACGAAAGTTATTTGGTATTATAAATGATATTCTACGATATCGTATACGACCTACTCCTTATGCAGTATGCTGTTTGTAAAGTTGGTAATGCAGATTTGTGTGCTCTCTATTGATCCCTTGAGAAAACTGTTGAATTCATGGTGTTAGATATGTTGAGAAAAAAATAAAAAAAACGTACTTTTTTAGATATAAATTTAAATCACTTTTTTTGTGTCGTTTTGACTAGGGATGGAACGGATATCCGGGCCGGCCGGATAGTCCGGCCGATCCGGCCAGTTTGCCGGATATTCGGTCCGGCCGGATCTCGATATAAGAATTCGGCCGATCCGACCGGATCGGCCGGATCTTTTCGCATGTTGTTAAAAATAAATGAAATCAATTTTTATATTGAAGAATAATATTTACCATTAATTGTGATAAATTAATATTATTAATTATTCAATTAAAAATATATAATCTACTAAGTAAAATAGTAGCTAAATAAAATAGCAATTTTTCTATGCTGCCGTGTTTTGAACAGATGTCGTATCTATGTTTGTCAAAAGTTGTAAAATGTTGTGTTTAAGAATATATTGTGTTGTTACTTCGCAGATAGAAATGATCAAATACGATTTTTTTTAAATTGTTTGTCATATTCTTATATCTTTTTACCATAACATATCAACAAAAAATCGGAAATCTTAAGATTTTATCGAAAAAAACTAAAATCTAAACAAATTTACAGTTACGACCTCAATACTATATAGTGCTGATATCTTTTTAATTTGTGAAATAATCGACATATAAAAATCTTTTTTTGTAAAAAGTAATGTTTCTGAATTGCTTTGAATAATGCTGTGGCTTTGAATAATTGCTCTGTGCAAATGGAACTCTAGTTGATAAATAAAAAAAGTTGATAAATGAAGTTGATAAATATTGGTCAATAATCGACATGTTTGGAAATAAGTTGTATTTTTTTCTTCACCATTATTGCCAGATTATTCTGTTCACAAACGATTTCTTCGTGGGATTATCAAATTGAATCAGTCCCAAACAACAAAAATAATTGAAAAAGGAAAAAACGAGAAATATTTGTACAGCTAATCGTCGGTATCCAGGATTGTCGAAAACCTATACAAAAAAAAACCTGAATAATGAAACTCTGAAGCTTTTTAATTTTTACACCCAAGAGCATAACCTAACTTTCAAACTTCAAATATTCTCCACAGGACTAATTGTTGTTTTTAAAAACCTGGTCTAATGATACTAATAATAATAAGATTTAATCAATTTGCAGTAAAGATTTGGCTGATCCGGTTTTATATAATGGCCGGATATGCGGTATCCGGCCGGGACTTGGCCGGATACTTCGGTATACGGCCGGATCTTGGCCGGATACTTCGGTGTACGGCCGGATCTTGGCCAGATAGTTCGGTAAAAAGATCCGGCCGATACAGTTTTAGACAATGGCCTGATGTCCGGTATCCGGCCGAATTTTGGCCGGATAATTCGGTATCCGGTTTTGAGGTTTAGCCGGATATCCGGTATCCGGTTATCCGGCCGATGCCCGATCCGTTCCATCCCTAGTTTTGACATCTTTAGAAATGAATTCGCTGGAAACAAATAAAACTTGTTTTTATTTTCTTTTTCAAATAATTTGGCACACCGCACAAGCCATATGTCTAATACAATCATATGGCTAAATTTACTGAAAATTAGGCGTTTTTTGAGAATTTTGGAAAATTTCATGGTTCCATGGAAATTGTACTGTCCAATTTATCCATATGTCAAGTCCAGTAAATTTTTAGAGCATAATTATTTGTAGTCTCGCTATTTGTAGACCACTTTCATGTAGAACTGATCAAGTAACTTTTTGACTTTTCTTTATTTCGATTCACTGGAAACTTAACTTTTCAGTATAATCTTTCAGTATAATATAAATTTTCAGCCGTAATCTGATATACCGCGTATCTTATAAATTATATAAATATAAATTGCAACAAATGGAACCGTATTATTTTATTTGCAATGATTTAAAACAACACAAATTATTGCATTTTCTCTTGATGCAAACTGACACAGCTATGTCAGAGCACTGAGCAAAATAGGGGTCTTGCACTGTCATAACGTATCTCGCTGCCGCGCGGAGCAACAGCGCGGTTTCCGTCGACCTTAACGTAGGCTTAGTGTCAAAATTAAAAATTAATACGCTCTATTAGTGCCAAACGTATACCAGAACCGTCCGCAAACGTTTTTGTTTTTCTTTTAGAGAAAAATCGGATCGTACACAATTAATAATATTAAAATCGGTATCGTCCCTTTAAATATGAGTCAGACCAGAACGCGCTGTGATTGGTGTGACATAGCGCGCTTGGTCGAAGGCCAAGGGCCACGTGACATGAGCTAGTTACGATGCGATTGTCATGCCTTCACTCTTTCTACAACATGTGAAAAGATTGACATTAACGTTGGACGTACTGTCACTTTTGACAACACGCAAAGATTCCTTGACCCAACTATGCTTATTCTTTATCAGAACGCACACAATCTCCTCAAGATGCTATAGATTCAACTCGATGCCGTAGGTCCTATTTTTTCGGCTGCTCTCTCCGGCCTAGGCTCGCTGAGCTTCTCACCAATCTTATGACGTCACGGAGCGTTTTAGCGCGCTCTTAGTCCGGTTTAAACTTTGATGTTCAACAACAATTGCGCGCAACAATATTAAGCGAAAAAAATTTACACACGGGTTTCTTACCACCTTTTGCTTTTCCATTGTTAATTTGTATTTTTTTACTTTGATAGTTGCATAGGGTTGAAATAAAAGAAACTTCATTATAATAGGACCAACAGGCCGGAAACAATCCATTATTTGCTTGTTTGTTGATTTATTTATTTATTGCCTTTTAACGTATTCCTTATATCAGTAGGTAGCTGTATTTTGCAATTTGATTTTAACTAATTTTTATGTAAATATATATATATATATATATATATATATATATACAGTGTGTGTCGTCCCACTTAAGAGTGTAACACCTTCATATCTTTTTTATTCTTAGTTAAATTTTAATAATTTTTTTTTCAAATATAGAACCCATATTGCTCTATTTACTGCCAAAAAACCAATTGCCCCCTCTAAATGCAAAGCACCTTGTGATGGTAAAATAAATGGCAAAAATCAAGAAATTACGTTAGGGATTTTTTTATCGAAAAATTTTACTAGTAATAATTGTTCAGAATTGCCCAAAAACCTTAAATGCAAAATTTCACGAAAATTAAAAAATATTGAAATTTTCTTCAAAAATATTATTTGTATAGGCAGCTGCGCTTAAAAAAAGTGTGCTGTGGAAATTTTGTTTGAAATAAAACATGAACTGTCAAAGTGCTTTGTTGTATTGTGTCGTATTTAATTATTGTCTGAATAATAATGCTTACACTTGCCGAAAAAGTGGAAATAATAAGATTAGTCGGTGATAACGCGCGATCAGCAAGGGCAGCAGCTGAAGAGTTTAATGATCGCCATCAGGGTCGTCCTCGAATAGATCACGTAAGAGTTTGGCGAATTAATACTGAATTTAATAGAACGGGCACGGTAATCAACATAAAGAAGAAACGATTGAGGGCACATGTTGGTGAAGACCAAATACTTGACTTTGTAAGACGCAATAGAAGGATGGGCTTAAGAAGAATGTCAGCAATTTTAAACGTATCAAAAAGTAAAATTTGGCGATGCATGCGTCGCAATAAACTACATCCCTTCAAACCAATATTCTTACAAACATTAGAAGAAGGAGACAAAGAAAGGCGACTGGAATATTGCCTTTGGTGCCAGGGAGAGTTCTTGAATAATCGTAATTTTTTTAAAAACATTTTATTTTCCGATCAGGCCACATTCACTACTAATGGCACAGTTAGCCATCAAAACACGCGGCATTGGTCTGTTGACAATCCACATTGGGTTATAAATTGTCGACGCCAGTATTCAGAAAAAGTTAACGTGTGGTGCGGTATCCTTAACGAGCGACTAATTGGACCATATTTCTTTGAGGGAAATTTGAATGCGGAGCGTTTTCTGCAATTTTTGCAAAATGAATTTACAGACGAAATCGAAAATATTCCACTTATTAGGTATAATAACATAATATTTCAACTTGATGGAGCTCCAATTCACAATGCAATGATTACGCAAAATTGGTTAAACCACAATTTTCACCGGGGATGGATTGGAAGAACAGTCCATTAATTAATTGGCCTCCGAGATCACCCGACCTCACGCCCCTAGATTATTTTTTTTTGTGGGGAGCTCTAAAGAACGAAGTCTACAAGACTCAGCCAAGAAACAGAGACGAACTGAAAACCAGCATTCGACAAGCTTGCGCTGAGATTACGCCATTAACTCTCCGGAAAGTAGTTAAACATAATGAAAGGCGCATCAATGCATGCATTGAAGCTGATGGAAGTCTAATAGAACAAAAAAAGATCTAATTTGTACTTTGTATTTATTATGCTGTAAATTTTCTGCGAAATTAAAGAGAAAAAAAATGAATCGAATTTTTATTAATAATTTTATTTATTACATTTCTATTGAATAATAAAGGCTATTATGCAAAGAGTAACCTACAAACATGGCAACATCTTATCTTAATTAAATACGACAAAGCTAGTTCAGGTTTTATTTCAAACAAAATTTCCACAGCACACTTTTTTTAAGCGCAGCTGCCTATGCAAATAATATTTACGGACTTAAAATTATTATATATACTATATATAATAATTTTAATTTTATATATATTATTATATATACGGAATTATTTTTGAAGAAAATTTCAATATTTTTTAATTTTCATGAAATTTTGCATTTATGGTTTTTGGGCAATTCTGAACAATTATCACTAGTAAAACTTTTCGATAAAAAATTCCCTAAACTGATTTCTTGATTTTTGCCATTTGTTTTGCCATCACAAGGTGCTTTGCATTTAAAGAAGACAATTGGTTTTTTGGCAGTAAATAGAGCAACGTGTTCTATACTAGCAACTAAAAATAAAAAAGATAAAAAGATGTATATTTATATATTTTACATTTTTATACTTTATTTTTGTTTTTTATTTTTTAAGGAGCAAGTATAACTAACGAAAATATACCCCTCTAACAAACGGTAAAGTCAAGCGTGTCTTAGAAAAACCAATTTTTTTTTAAATCGCGGGTTCGAAATCCCGTAAAGACGATAACCGTTCTATTTTTTATGTTCTATTTTGGAAAGTCATTTTCATAAAATAATAATGTATACCAAAAAAAAAATAAATGTCGTTATTTAATATTTTATTACTTTTATATACTTTCCAATATGCAATACTACATCAGAAAACTACTGTAAAAATTTCATATCTCTACAACGCGTATTAACGCTAGGATTCCGAACCTACGGTGCACTTCCGGTAGACTACGTCGTTAAGGCTCCCGTATCCCCCATTCAAAACGTTGAGTTGCCGCTCTTTTCTCCAGAGCTTCCGACCAATATTTTACTAGATGTAGATGGCGACACAACTACCAAATCTGGAATTATCCCGTATATTTTAATTTGCGGCAAGAATCCACCCCACCACAAATATCGAACCGTATACAATTTCTCGTAACCATGACAACCACGGAATATACCAATCCAATAAGAGGTTATCTACTTCTCAATATAGGGTTATGTTCGTTATTGTAATTTGTAAGCAGTTTTTTCAAGAGCGATTTATTTATGTGTCTCTCTAAATGAATATTGATCGATTATTTGTTTATTAGGGATTTATTGATAGGTAACGTACACAATTTCACTGGTTTTCATATTTTCTAATTAAATATTGTTTAAGGTGCTCCATTTCCATATAGAACTTTACGATACCATCCTAAGACAGCAGCTCTGTATACTTTAGTCTGAATACACGATATGTCATTAGCGGCTGGTTTAGATCAGAGATGGTCTGTGTTAAATATCCTTACGTACGATTAGACGGTAACTCAAATTGTGTTGTATTACATAACCTTTGCTCTCCGTAAAATGACTCGTCTAATCATACCTTTAACGCAGCAGCCCATTCCGAAATAACGCCATGGAGATAACAATGGAGATCGTATCTTTCGTCGTTTTTTGTTGCTCGACACAACTGGAAGATTTCAATATTTTATTACGCAGTCTTGAGGGGCAATTTATGTTTTAAATGATTCTTACCGTAAAACCTTTTCATATAGAAAAGAGAATTCTTTGTGCAATTTAAATGTAATAAAATCTGCCACCTTGAGGTAGGAAGGTATGCAACGAAGACTATAGTAACTACATTTAGTTTGTTACGATAGTCTTTGTTGCATGGGTCGATATGATTAATAGTTATCTACATAAATATAGAAATAAATAAAAATTGTGTGTTGTTTATTACTATTTACGTCAAATTCAGCAGCAAAAAAGAATGTCAAAAATGAAATGGAGAAAAATACTAATAAAATGCTGACTGATTTTTGTTTTAACGTATGATTTATTTAGCTGTCGTATAGCCTGTACTTTACAATGACGGTATAACTATATAGTATCAGCTTTGCTCCGAAGAAAGGGAATTTGTGACTAAACTATCGAGGTTTTTGTTTTGAACACATTTTGATTGGAAACTATTTTACAGTTCATCTGTGACTTTTAAAAACCCGTACACACTTAACTGAGTTTGAAGGTCGTTTATCTGAAGTTAGTTTGATTCGAAGTTAAAGATTTTTTTGTGACATTTTGCGCTGATTACAATAACAGATTTTAAGTTATTATTCCTACAGCTTATATTAAAAAAAAAACAACTTTAAACGACCTTCAAATGCAAATAGGACGACTGCTACGATTTATATTATTTAACACGAAGACAAAAGATCCAAAGTGGCATTCTTTATGTTACGTCTTGTTTTCAGTATTACCGATTTTTAGTGTACTTTAGGTCATATCTAAATAAATTATTTATGTTGTATTTACATTTTCAATTTGAAACAGCGCCATCTATCCACAGACCGTTGAACTATTTTGCAATGCCAACAGACTAAAACTCTCCCAGAACGGTATTCTAGTTATGTTCACTAAAAGCTACACCCCATCGTTATAAGTAACATTTAATGTATTTTTATAATATATTACAGTACACAATAATCATACGCCAGTAAGACCAAAAAGCAATTCTATATTTGTAGTTTAGTTTTTTTTTTATAAATATTGAAATTCTTTGTGGACGCAGTTGCGTAAGGACCTATTCAATCGAATAGTTGCTATAGTTTCACAATTTAAACAATACTTATTGTGTGGTGTATCGGCGCGTTTTCGACGTAGGATACGGGAGCCTTAATCATATTGACTGAGCGAACTTATATTATTTAATCTATGCATTTGCAGTTTGGTCTGAAGATAGGGGTACCCCGAAAGTAGTCACCAAAAATTTATAAAAAAATATATTAGTGAAGAAAAACGTTTTGTTCTCCTACATCCACATCATATCGACTTCAATATCAAACAATGGAACAATTTATTCAACTAATTCATTATAAACGTTTTAATCGCGCTTTAATCTAGTAAAATTTAGATAATTTATTTTTTACATAATATTTACTCAATGGCCATGTATTAAAAGGAAAACAAATTCAATCTAACTTTTATGACTTACGGTTGTCTGTTCCTTTTTGGGTCTAAACTCTAGTTTTATCGATTCAATTAGAAGCTACAGATGTGGAAGGACAGACAAATTAATCTATAGCTCCACGGGTGTGTTGTTTTCGCTCGTATGTAGTATCCATAATGGCGGACAAACCGGAACGCAATAACTCTGGTTGATGGACGCCCACCGAGCACACCTTCGCCCGGATTCAATTAGGTCTATTTGCGTCCCTCCTATAGCTTCGGTTATAAGGCCTTAAAATTTGATGATTCGACCGAACGATCGATGTAATTAAGGCGTTCATGTGCCTACATACTAATAGTAGTAGCAAATGAGTTTCTAATCAGTTGAATATAAGTTTGTAAAGTTTCATTGCATAGTACCTAGTAGAAAAGGAGTAAGAACCTTTTCAGACGGGGCACGGCGTCCGTGCGGTTTCGACCGTCCACGGTCGTTGTGTAGCTTTTCACACACACTGATTTCAAACGGCACGGAACGGTACGTGTGTAAAGGCTATTTTACACTGCACTACTTTCGTCTTTTTCTAAACTTATTTTTAGTAACTAGAAAAAAGTTTTAAAGTAACAAGAGGCGGGTATATTCAGTGGCGGACTGGGTCCAAAAATATTGGTTGCCAGGAAGCCAGGAGGGGGCCCACATTTTTTTTTTCATGCTGCCGGTATATACATATACAGATGTCCCACTCTTTTCCCCGCAAAATTATTTTTAGAAAGCAAAATAATGTCATTCTGAATAAATTTTTTATAAGGACTTATTTGTTTTCTCAATTCCTTGAAAAGTTTCAGCCGTTTGAACACACCCACTACACCTTACAACGATAGAAAGTAAATAAATTTAAATAAAAATATTTAAAAGAAAATCGACATAAATTGAATCAAAATGAACCAAAAAATTCATATGAAGCTTTCTATTATTTTTTTTCTAGAAAACAAATGTCACTTTGAGTAAAAAGTATCATTGGTTTTCTTATTGGTTTTGCTTAAGAAGTTAGAGCCGGTTAAAATACGGTTTTGTTAATAACTCAAACGGTTGTAACTTTGTTATAAATTGAAAAAATAATAAGTCGATATAAAACGTTTTACACAGTATCTCATTTACTATACAGGAGAAAAAAGTGAAAAATGAAAGAGTTACAAAAAAAACTTACAAAAATATTATGAAATAAAATGTTCGACTAAATATTATGGAGGTAAAGTAAAACTGTGTTTGGTGTACAATAGTTTTAATAATATAAAAAAAAATAATATTCAAACAAAATAAATAGTATTCTTACAAATAAACAAACATAAAAATATTAAAAATATATCATAAATGTATATTTATCGATCTTATATATCTTTCAGCTTTCCTAAAATGTCTAACTCGGTGGTCTATCGTCAACAGCTAAAAATATATTAAGCATCTAATGTTACATTTGTAACTTATGCACAATATTCCCAAATTACTATTAAATATCCGATTGTTCGATGAAATCCAACAATCTCTCAATTATAATAATTCTTCTTTTCATGCAGCAGCTTTTAGTAATAGCATTTTGCAAGTTTGATTTATACAAACATATAATTTTTGATATTTATTTTCTTCAAAGATTAAGAATTAGTAATTTATGTATCAATCTAAAATTGTTTAAATAATACTTATCAAAGACATTAAATTGTTTATGGTGGTCCAACGCATTGGAAAACTAGACGCCTGATTTAATCGGGTTTGATTTGTGACTCTGAAGATATATTGAGGAAAACATTTATGGGAATATTACAACTACCTACGATAGCAAACATGAAGAATAGAAATAAGGAGGCGTCAAAATGTTTTTGTGGAAACCATGGAAAATGTAATATTTCCACCAAGGATTTCCACCGAGAATTTGAAGCAAGGCTGAAACGCATTGACCTGAGAGGGTTGATATGTGCACTATTGACAATCGTACTGAAATAATAATTATTTATTCAGTTTACAATTATCCATTTATTTAGTTATTTATTCTTATGAGAGTACAGAAATGTTTGGATGTCTGAAGAATACCACATTGCTACCAAAGCACTCCTTGCTTTTGTTATCAGTAGTAACTGGAACATCCCTATAAACTTATTCCTTAACATGTCCCGAAATAAATAAATTGAACAGGCGATTTAGCTGGCTAAGGCGTTAGACCACTACAACCAACCCAAGGATCCATTAAAATTCTTTAAATAATTTAGAATATTACGTAAATAAATAATAAAAATTTTAAATAAGTTACGACTGGTACTAATAAAACTAATTCTTGGATGATCATAAATTGTTCGTTTGTGTAACTCATAAGTAGCAGTTTTCAATGACTAAATGTTGCTGCAGAAGCATGTTTACATTTGTGCGATTGCTGAATTTCGTCGTGACAACTAGATATTTTATATTAATTTATGAAATATTTTGCATGCGTATAAATGTTATATTAGATGCTTAATAACTTTTAGGCTGTTGACGATAGACTTACCGAGTTAGACATTTTAGGAAAGTTGATTTATCGATCTTTCGATGTCAAGATATACAGGGCTGTTCCATTTAAAATTCTTAAGTTATTTGACATTTAGCAAATCTCCAGTTATTCAGGATAAGTCATATTTGAATCGCAAATGAATAATAACTGTAAAAAAATGCGCTACTTTTACTATGCAAAATAAGTTCTTTTATTTCTTTATTCTTGTTAGTTACCTTAGAATAATTTTTTGAAAATGCTCATTTTTGACAAACATTTCTCAATATCTCAGAAACAGTTGATAATAGCCTAATACAAATTGATGTCATAACAATTAGGCTAAAAATGTTCATCAAAAATTGCAATAATATACCTAGTGTTCATTTAAACAAACATAAGTTTGTTGGTACGTTATTGTGGTACACCCTGTAAGCATGCCAATATTTTCTGGCTGTAGGTCGAATGATTATCTATAACTTTTATAACACCCTGTACATCAATTTTATGATATCTTCGAAAGTGAAAAAGATATATTACTTTTTATATCATTGATCAACACAAAAATGCGCAACTTTGTTTCTAATATTTTTTTCTATATTCATGTTTTTTTTTTAAATTTATTTTGTTTTAAATTACATTTTGTATTTCATAAATAAATTTTATTTTATTTTTATTGCATGTATAAAAGAACATTCTGTACAAGTGATTCATTTTTATACCCAAGTAAAATTTTATTTATTTGATTTATTTTGGTCCCTTTCATATGTTCAGCCAATATTCCATGTTTTCCTATATCAATTATCCGATTAAGTTTTAATTTTGTTCATCATAGCATTGATTTTTCTATTTTTAATGTTTCTTGGTAAAAACTACCACATCATGCCATAATAATTCTGTACTCTGTGACGTATTGCTATTTCAATTTCGGATGAATAATATTTTTGCCAGAAACTGGTCAATAAATTTTTTTTTTGTGTTTTTATGAAATTTAAACGTCTATTAAAAAATATCAAGTTCGATTAGTAATAGATTTTAAGTTCTCTTAACAAGGGCCTTTTGGAGAATTTTCATTGTTTCCCAAAGTGGGTTTCTTAGAACTCACCATGCAGTTTTCTTATGGGGTTCATATTTATTGCCAAACATAAATATAAATTCTTACCGAATTTATTGCAAATAGGTGGGGCCCTCTTATTGCCCGATATCTTTTCGTGCGGCGGTCCAGTGATAATTTCAGTATAAATAAATGTATTATTAATATTATCAACATATTGTCTTAAGGGGGGCCCACTTGCCATCGGGCAACCTGGCATTATGGCCAGTCCGCCACTGGTTATATTAGACACACTTCTTTATCTATTTCAGAATAGCCAACCTGGTGCATTTAAGGTTGTTGTTTGTTTACTTTATGCCAGTATACGTTTCTGCGGTATGTCAAAACAAAACATAATACTTCACGTTAGCACTGTTGGCAGACCTTACAAATGCCTAAACTGCGCATGCGTCTATGCTAAGTAAAAGTTTAGAAATATAATAGCACGCCATTTCCAACTATACTATTATTAAGAACTTTTTTCTAGTGACTAAAAATAAGTTTAGAAAAAGACGAAAGTAGTATAGTGTAAAATAGCCTTAAGGTTCCATTTAATGTCATACACTTTGATCCGTGGACGGACAAAACCGTACGGACGCCGTGCCCCGTCTGAAAAGGCTCTAAGAGATGGCAAGTCCTCTAGAAAGTTAAGAGATATCTTTAAATCCGTATCAATTCCCATGTTTGTTTTATTTTTTTGCGATTCACAGTGGTTAATATACTCATTCTAGACGCTCAAAACTATGCATTTTGATATCACATAATTATTTATTGTTCTGTCTGGAATAAATGCCTTAATACCTTACATACCACAATCCGAATAATGAACGATATTAAAGAACTATTACGATCTGTATATCATAAAGAAAACTACCACGTCAATGTTTTATCAAAACAAGGCAGAACATGCATTTATTTGTGTTTGTTAATGTCTATTTTATCACGTTCTGTTAGAAGTGGTTGAGGTTATGTGAAATGGATAAAATTCAGCAGGGTACGTACTTTATTGAGATTGTTTAAAATTGTCTCTAACTAATCGCGTTTATGAATTATGAATATTTATTTTATGGTCAATCAATCTCGTAGATCATATAGCATTACCTAATGTTTTGGACACAAACTCAGAAGTTTATCACTGTTTACACAACTGTTTACTATAATATTGTAGCCAATAGTATATTTCATCAAGCACAGAATGAATTAGCTGCCCGAATGTGCCCCATTTTTTAATTTGTTTTTAGTTTTGTCGAACGGGCTTGTCCGTTTGTATCTATTTGACCGTACTTGGCCGTACTTGCTCATTTATTATTTCGTTTTATGTTTACGCGTATCTCAAAAAACAGTACTAGGTAGCGGTAATAATGTTGTTATGGGTGAAATGAGACACTTTCATCATAATGGTGTATTATTACTTAAAATAATCTAATAAATTTAGTGTACGGTAGAAAGATGGACACAAGGAAACATTTTGTAAGTATTAACAGTTTTTCAGAAATATTTATTTTTGATAAAAGTTTCTGTATTATCTTGAGCCTAAAATACAAATATTAAAATGTAATTATATGCTTGCATGTACCGGGTGTTGTCAAAAAATATGAAAATGAGTTAAGAGTAAACTACCATGACTTTAAAAGATAGGGAAAAAATTTCATGAGAAAAAGCTATTTAGAAATTTAAAAATGTACTAATATGAAATTATAATCACCTTCGTCGTTATACCGGGTGTAATCAAAATTATGAAAATGATTTCATATTAAAATACCTTTATTTTGGAAAATAGGCAGTGTTTATCTGAACTAGAGGTGGAAGGTATTAAATGCGAAAATAGAGAAGAGGGGAAACATATTTCCTCGGCCGTTTATGGTGATTGTTTAATTAATATTCCACTAATAATCATAATTATTTTGCAAAACCTTTGAGCGTTTAATGTTTCGTGAAAATAATACGGGAATACGGGATCAGCTAACATTCCTCAACGAATATTGATTTTCAGAAGAATACTCGTCCCGATTTGAATTGTAAACTGGGTATTTTTCAGTTTTACGTATTAAAACAATTTAAAGCATTTCTTGTGTATTCAGAAACATTACAATAACAATGTATTGTGGGTTGACTTAAGTCAAACTCTTATTTATGGTGTCTTTATAATATTTCTAAACATCATTTTCAAACAAACTTTCAAAAAACTCAAATTTAGTGTTAAGTTATTTTCATCTTTTTGGCAACACCCGGTACATGCAACGTCGAAAGTGACTATAATTTGATATTTAATTCCTTCAGACATCGAAATACCTTTTTCAAATAGCATTTTTGTATAGATTTGAAAATGAAGGTACTTACTCTTAAGACAAATTCATCTTTTTGGCAACACCCGGTATATGCAACGGAGAAACAGATTATAATTTTGAATTTAATGAACTATAATATTTCTAAATATTTCACATAACACTTCTGCATAGCTTTGAACGTAAAGATACTTCACACACCCACAAGTGTTTTTCACAGTTTTAATAACACCCGGTATATGCAAACAGATACTTACACTTTAATATTTACATTTTAGGTTTAAGAACGTTTATGAAGAATAAAATTTTCTGAGAAATTGATTGGTGTCCTACATTCTGCCGTACACGGTATACTAAAAGCTTGCCGCGACGCCACTGGAATATGCAAAATAACTGTAAAGTTGGTGCATTTTAATACCAATTTTTCAGATATACAAACCCAATCACTTATTTCTAATCCCACGCTATTTTACGGAAAATAATTGTTTTGCGCGTTCAAAATGACTATTTCAACCACTATGCGATTGTAGCTTTAATGTTCAATAACTTTTGTAAATTTGGGATGAATCAGAAAACCAAAATAATGGAAGTTACGGCTTTGTAAGAGACTACTTGATAACCTGACTATGTGGTCGATTCTGTGCATATCTGTAACGTCTATAAGGTCAAACCTGTAAGTCGGTATAGATCTATAAGGAATATTGCGATTCTGTGTGCCCTCGTAGGCTATAGATACCCTTATAGATACTCGTAAATATTCCTATTGGGGTGTTACAGGGTATTCTGAGCGATTCTGAGCAGTCCTATAACGTCACTATGACAAAACCTGTAAACTGTTACGTAATATGCGATTCTGTGAACCCCAATAGACTATAGATCCTTTATAGATACTCTTAAATTTACGTGTGGTCCGACGGTGGCTGTAACTTCCTATAGATACTATAAGGATTGGAGATGTGCTAGGTACCTCAGAAATATGTGAAGGATATTCGATCACATATGAATATGGATCTGATCAATCGATTGATCATAATCGATTAGATCGAAGATATCGATCTTTTGTTAATTGATCTGATAGATTTTTTAAACAAAAAAAAATAAATAAATAAAAATCGACGTAATTCAAATAGATCTGACCGATAAAACAATTTTCTTGCCCAGTACTGCGATTCTGCACTGCAAACGATTTACCGTAAGAAACTCTCCGGTGAGCTGGCTTTGTGAAAAATACTGTTGTGTAAATAAACATATAGCAGTAAATATATAATATTTACTTTTATTGTGGGAATATTGTCAATGAAAAGGGCATAGGTCCTGGTTCTTTTCCTGTGAAAAAGGAATTTTAGGTTAATTTTAAGTTTTTTTTTTGGGAATTTCCCAGTTGTTAAAAATATTGTTATTTTTTGTGTTCAGGTGATATCTATTATGGAGATGAAATATATAACAAAAGGACTTGGAAGCAGGGTTGTTATGTTTAAAACACTTTGTTTTAAACATGATTTAAAACAAATATTTTGTTTTAAACTATTTTGTGTTAAACATGTTTAAAACAGTGTTTTAAATGTTTAAAACACTTTGTTTTAAAACAATGTTTAAACAGTTTGTAAAACACTGGTTTAAAAGATTGTTTTAAAACAAATATTTTGTTTTAAACATGTTTAAAACAGGTTTGATTCCTTATTTAAAACTTTGGGGGATTTAAAATATTTTTTCATGTTTAAAACATGTTTTTTTTTGCGAAGTGTTTAAAAATATTGTTTTGTTAAGACACCATTTTATAAAAAAAAACAAGTTTATGTTTTAAATTAAAAAAAAAACGTTTTTTATAACAACCCTGCATGGAAGGCAAACGTTCTGGGTCGTCTCCTATGAAAAGGGATTTTTGGTAAAGTTATTTTTTGCGAGTTTTCCAACATTTACATTTGATTAAAAAGTTAATTACAAATAACAAAAAAAATTAATAACTATCTATCCATCAAAAACCTATTTATCACAAAAAATTAAAAAAGTCAAATGTTATTATTATTTAATTGTATGATTATATTTACCATAAATTATGTACAATTTACAGTTTTTAAGAAAATTTTTATTTATTTTTTAATTGACACTATAAATATTCTGTATGCATTATATTTCCATATTTTTCATTTTATCGCATACACATAAAGGAATAAAACACAATATTTGTTTGTATTGTGTAAGTTTTATTGGTAAATTTCAAACAATTGAAGTGATATTTATGAACAAATAAAATCCTTAAACAATTATACGTAATGCAGTGTTCTAACTAGTTTCAGTTATAATACTAAAGTATAATTTATCACACAACAAAAATTACAAAAACTGACTTTAATGACAATAAATATAATGATATTTTCCAGAGAATTAATGCTTTCGAGACAACTTAGAACACTTTTGATTGATCGCCTCCACATTTATAAGTATCTGTACCTACAAATAATTCATGTTTCCATCAAATGTAACAAAATGTTAGTTAATGACTTTTACCTTTAAGCCAGGCTGTCCAACCGAACCGGTTTCGCCTATTTTGGTACACTCCGCCAAGCGGAGTGTGGCCCGCGGGCCGCGCTTTGGGCAGGCCTGCTTTAAGCTGACAATATATTATTTACAAGAATGTAAAACTACTCTCTTCATATTTGATTTTGCCGGAGATGATTGAATGCCTGCCGGAGACCTGAGATTAACCTCAAATGCCGCAGACTCCGGCGCAATGCCGGAGACTAATCCAGTCCCAAAGCTTTGAAATCATAATATTTTGCGTAGAACATTTGCACACTTTTTAACAGTACAATTTGACTCGCCTACGTGAGTCTCAACGATTCATCCCGATCATCCCGATTATTTGATGATCAAGTGTTTAGTGTCTTGCACACCTTGATGTTTGTCCGAACACAGTTGGCCTTTGCAATTGGCATAAGTTTTAACTGTAGATTCACATCATAAATAATAATCGTCTGGCTCAATTATCGTAATTGATTCGTTCCCATATCTACAATTAATTCATAATAAATAACATGGATTTACAATAAACTGTAGAAATATCGTACCTTCTTCAAAGAAATGTTTTGATTGCTTGTTGTACTCGCAAACTGCCCTATCTCGGAAGCATATAACTATCACCGATAGTTCCTATATGTGGATTCATTTTAACGATTGAATTCTTGTATATATTCTCCTGATTGCCAGTTAGAGTATAACCTCAATCACAGCACCAAACTGTGAAATATGCCAACAGACTTGCCAACTGTTAATTTGATTTGGAGTCTAGTCTGCATGATTGCCAATCTGTAAGTTTTAAATTAAACAAAATATATCATTGAAGATACAAACTACTTTGGCGTACCCGATTGATCGATTCATCTATTTTGCCGCACTGATACAAATTTTAAACTAGTCAACTGGTGAAATCAAACGGGGCGACGCTTTGTAAATCCCACCCGAACAGCTGATGCGGCTATCCGCCATGTTCTTTCTTCGGTTACAGATGTGCTCAGAATGGCATTTTCTATAAGAGAGTTATAGGGAGGTTATAGAGTTTTATAAGGATTTCTTATCAAAACCTATACGCTATAGATCTATAACGTTATAGAATTTTACGAGTGAAAACACAGAATCGACCCATATGTTGCCTAATTACACTATTAGTAGTGTCTGAAACTTAAACCACCAATCCATCATGTAGATTCCCCGATGTAGCTCCAGGAATTTATTTTTCAAATTATTAATTACAAAAGTCTCAAACATCTAAGTTTAAACCATTTTAACATTATATATTTTAGTTTTCTATCCTGAAGATACCCACAGCCCACTACACGTATATTGTTATAACAAGCACGTTATAATGAATAAAAATAGAAGTCCAATATTTAATTGATCTTTTATTGACGACTGAAAATATTATACTTTTCACAAGTGCAAGTTGCGTGAAAAGAATAATATTGTTATTAGTCAATAAAAGATCAATTAAATTCTATTTTTATTCATTACCACTTGACGAGCATGGAGAACTTCATCACCCATAAGCACGTTATACTTGTTACTACAGCTGTTTCTTAAAAATTTAACTTATTGCAGTTATTATAAGTTGGTTGTTATGCGTTATTCATGAGTACAAATATTTTGTATTCGAATCTATGAATCTTAAAAAAAAATACAAACACACCATTGGTGGAACAAATCGATTATTTGCACCATGTCTCGCCAATCCGATACTGTCAAAGTGGTAAAGTAACTAGTTCAACAGTGTCGGATGCATAACATCCGTTAGTCTTCCTTGTTCCGGAAGTGCACGTTTTGCGCAATACAATGAGAACTCCGGCCCTACCTATTCAATCACTAGCAACCCGATTGAACGCCCTATTGATCATCTCCTATAATGGTCGGGCTGCGTGTTTAGACATAACTCGTTGGAACATATCCAAAATCATTTACTGAAGGAATCAGTTGGAATTTGGAAATAAAAACATTCGGCTCCAGTATATACTATCCCGCAAATCTAGGGGCGAAAAAATTGAAAAGTAAAATCACCTGCGGAATGCTAACTTTCAAAGTGCATGTTTGTAAAATGATCGGATTAGTGGTTGACCCACTAAAAGCTATATTATGCAATGCCAGCAATTCCGTTATTAGACGAGCTATAATAATGAAATATAGACTGTAGGCTAATAATGTAGGTACCTATACCAAATTTCAGATCAATTACTTCAAATTTACGGCACTTATCGTGTACACAGACGGACAGACAGACAGACGGACATAGCTTAATCGTTTCAGTTTTCAATGCTGATCGTTTATAACAACATCGGATATAACGACATATCGGTTATAGAAACGGATAATTAAAGTCCCGGACAGTCTCCATAAAACATATAGCATAAATGTATTGCTTATAACGACATCGGATATAGCGACCGAACTGATATAACGACCAAACAAACCAGGTCGGATAGCGCATAGATATATATATATATATATATATATATATATATAGATATATTATAGATATATTATAGATATATATATATATATATATATATTAGATAGCGCATATAACAACGAGAGGCGAAAAAATCCAGACCGAATTAGGGGAATTACCGAGTTTTGTGAAAGATTGGTGCTGGCGAAAAATTATTTCCATTTGTCAATTTACGCTGGACATTACCACAGCTGTGCGCAGAAAATGCGAAGATGTTTAAATTTAGCTTCAATTAGGTATATGGCGTCCAATGTTTCTATAGGCAAGAAATTTAATGAAAGTACATAAGTACCGTAGGTCCGTAGATATGGGTTGTTGAAAGCAACAAAAATGCAAGTAGGTACAGAGTCGGCCATTTCAACTTTAGAAAGGACAATCAAAGGCATATTACATTAAATACATATTACTATTACATATTATTAATAGGTGCATACATTATGGATATTTTAAAATAAAAATTGTACATATTAAGCAGTACATTAAAAAAATTTCATAATTTATATGCGTATTTCCTATAGCGACCTACGGATATAACAACCTAATACGTCCGGTCCCTTGACCGTCGTTATAAACGATATTAACTGTATATATATCACGTCTCCTTAAGTGTGTTACAAATGTTGTGGCAAACTCAATATACCCTCACCGCAGTAAATGCGGGGGGTATAAAAACGGCCCTAAAGAGCATAAGTCATCGTTTGGTAACCTATACATATACAATAGATCACGTAATCGCTTATTTCTCCTTCGGACATTACGAAACAGGCTGCTTCATTGTTACGTTCGACTTTCACATAGTCGCGGAGGCGAACTGTTTATTATACGAATTTGTTTCCATAGCCGAAACCAGATAGACAGATCGAGCGTTCAAACATGAACAATTTACGCTCTCTTCCCGACTTCCCATAAGATCACAACTTGATGATGATGACGTCATGGCAAGATAAAAAAACGTCACAACCATTAATACAAAATATATAATCTTAACAACTATACATACAACATAACAACTATATACATCTACTACACTACTCAAAAAAATTAGGGGAACACTTTTTTCGAAACCTGTAACTTTTTAAATAATAGTTATAGGCAAATAAAATTTGGTATACTTCAACTTCATATATTTAACTAAAGAACATTACAAAAACAATGTTAAAACTCTTAGTTACTTGTAAGTTACACTTAAAAATATAAATTAATAACGCAAAACAAAATGGAAAAAACGTCAAGTACCTATGCTTTAAATTCCGGTATGAAAGCCTACTAAAGATGACAAATGAATTCAGTTATCAATTTGCGTTGATTGGAAACATCATTAGAAGTAAAATGAGGCATCTTAGTGGAGTGCAAGTTGCTCGTGCTGTCGCCCTTATTCAGCATGACGACTCTATTCGCCATGTTAGCAAGGACCTTCGAGTTTCCCCTGTTATTCAGCGTTTATGGAATCGGTTTCGGGAGACTGGTCAATATGTTAGAAGATCTGGACAAGGGCGAAATCGAAAAACGACTCAAAATCAAGACCGATTTCTTGTCCTTTCCGCTCAACGCTAGCGTATTGTCACAGCACGAGACCTCCTTAACGACTTAAGACGAGCACATGGAATAGAAATTTCTGATCAAACAGTTAGAAAAAGATTAAAAGAAGCGAATTTGAAACCACGAAGACCTGTCCGCGCACCACGCCCTACGCAGCATCACAAAGCTGGACCTCTGGATCACAGAGATTGGCAACTTCGTCACTGGACATACATCCCGCCTGTATGTCACCATAAATATTAATTTGACAAATTATGTCGTTAAACATTTTCATTATCAGTATAGTTATGAATGTACTATTAAAGTCATATGTTACATTCAAAATTATGTTATAGGTTCCCGTTTAACGTCCAGAAGTTTTAAAACGGTGGATTATAGCTTTCCGCAGAGACAAGTGGTATCCTTCTAGAACCAGTAGGATTTTGACTAAATTTTTTAGAAACTGATTATCAAATCAAACAAGGATGTAGACAATATTGCTTTTTACATTGTTATGTAAGTAAGTATTGTAGTTTTATATAACAACATTTCGAATAAATAAAAATTTTAAAATGTGAACAATATTTTTACTTTATAATACGCAGTATGATAAAGTATTGTAACGGTGCAAAAAAAAATTGAGATTTTAACTGAACGTATTTGACCAAGGTACAAAAAAAAAATGTCTCTGTGTGTGTATGTGTGTGTGTGTGTGTGTGTGTGTGTGTACCAGCTTTTGTGGCGACGATTCCGGAGAAACTACTAAAGGTATCGGGACGAAAAATTTAGAAGTTTCATGACCAAAGTTAGAGCTGAAATGCTTTTAGTTCAAAAGGGTCCAAAGGAACTGGATGTTTACTCCAAGGATTTTGCAAATGAGCCGCTATTTCCTTAATTTCGTCAAAATAGTTAAATAATAAATTAATGTAGAGGAAATTTTGAATAATTTATGTCTATTAAATTAATAGTTTAGCTGCAGGAGCAAATTCTATTTGATCGAGGTCGGTCGTGTCTGCTCATATAAAACTAGTTAGCCAGAATTTGACAAATATTTTTATTCTAATGACACTAGGTAGTGTCAAACGCTGATAGTTTTGACAATACCTACAGTCAATAGAATCAAAATAGCTGTCAAATCCTGGCTAACTAGTTTTATTTTAATGCAGACACGACCGATCTCGTTCACATCAGATTTTTTTATTTATAATTAATATTATCCAATAAATATATAATCAGCATCATGAGGAATACATTTAATATGGGAATGCGTTTCCTTAATTCAGTAATACAAAGAGTATTTAGTCATTGGATTGAAAATGTTTAAAATTAAGTAATAATTACTAATATATAATTTGAGAGTACCTATATGTAGACAGTAACTTTTATTTAGCCGGAATATATGAATAAAATATACCTTTTATTAAATCTGCTATTATTATCTCGTTTATTGTCGCTGCAAGAGTTAAGATTGATTAAGTTGTTGCAATTTAATTGAAAAAGGATATTACAAATAAAAATGCTTACTTCAAAACGTATACGGCCGTAGTACCTACCGTATGAGATAGAAAAAGATAGCTAGCCCACATCGCTGCGGGTTGCATCCCAAATGCATTTGCGTCACTCATTGGCCATTACGGGTCCTTTCCAGTTATACGTAGTAGCTATGTACATTCCACTGCCGCCAGCAGAACTGACGTAATTGTGTACAGGCAAGGACGTTGACTGGTGGATGGGGCGTGAGACAACCGTTGTAGTTTAGTAACCGTGGGTCATGGTATCGGTTTTAATGTCATAATTGTCAAACCTATTTAGCCTGTCAACCTATGGTAACTATATTCACGGTGGCGTATTCCATATCTATATTCACGGTGTCGTTTTTCGAAAGAAAAAAAAAACACCATTCACCATTGAAATTCAAGAAAAAAATGACAAAAATAGAAATTGCGGATCAAGCTGAACACATTATTGGCGGTAGTTCCAAAATCCCATCAACATTTAAGTACTTGATTTTCCTTGAATGGCGGTTAACATATGTATATCGACTGCAATATATCGAAAGATATTGTATAATAAAATTATATTTTCTTAATATCATTAAGTATCAGTAGAAAGTTCAATAATCAATAGAAAATATGCATATTTTATTCGACAATCACAAGTTGTAGGACCTTGGCATTCTACGCCTGCCGCTTTCCAATAACAGTTACACACACAATCCAAGTACACATTGGTGGTAATTGTAAGGCATTAAATAAGAGTTAAAAACTACTTATGTCATGTTATGCATATAAAGTTCATATTGCACTTTGACGTGTCTACATCACTAACTCAAAATAGACCCTGTTACGTCAAGTTATATTTGACCTAATGTGCAATTGAAACGTGGATGCGCAGTAAATTTGCATCCAGTCGCACAATTATTAATACATCACGTAGAATATCTTAGAATATTTTGATTTTTCGTGTAACACATTGTAAAGATAATAAAAAATTGACTTATTCAAATATTGTATTTGCATGAACTTAAAAGTTAAAGGAATGAAACATAATAATTGTATAGCATTGAAACAGAACACCTTAAAAACACTTCTTAACAAAATACACTGCTCAAAAAAATAGGGGAGCACCTTTTTCGAAACCTGTAACTTTTTAAATAATAGGCAACTCAAATTTGGTATACTTCGACGGCACATATTTAACTAAAGAAAATTACAAAAACAATGTTACAACTCTTAGTTACTTCTAAGTTACACTTAAAAATGTAAATTAATAACGCAAAACAAAATGGAAATGACTGTCATAGCATCGATGACACAGTCGGGTTTTCTGTGTATTGGTGAGGTTTAATACACTGTATCCCCTCCACGAGCACGAATCACTTCCACACACCCGCGTGGCAAGCTTCGCACTAGGCTGCGAAGAGATTCTTGGGGTATGCTTTTCCATTACTCAATCAGGGCTTGTGTCAGTTCCTGTATGGTTAGTGGTGGATTAGGGCGCTTGCAAAGACGTCGGTTAAGCTGATCCCACGCGTGTTCAATAGGATTCAGGTCAGGACTTTGCGCCGGCTATTCCATGGCCTGAATTCCAGGTTCTTGTAAAAAGTTTCAGGTGATGCCGGCGGTATGTGGCTTTGCATTGTCCTGCATTATGATGAAATTTTGACCGACGCCATATGCAGCAGGCACGACATGGTCCTCCATGATGTTTTCGATGTACTGCATGGAATTTAATCTACCAGGAACTACAACAAGATCAGTTCTGTTGTCTATACTGATTCCAGCCCAAACCATCACATTTCCACGACCAAATCTATCCACTTCCTGTATAGTAGCAGCTGCGTAGCGTTCACCAGGACGTCTATATACACGTACTCGACCGTCGCAACGAGTTAAACAAAATCTGAACTCGTCTGTGAACAGTACAGGCGTCCAGTGACGAGTTGCTTTGTGATACTGCTTAAGGCGTGGTGCGCGGACAGGTCTCCTTGGTTTCAAATTCACTTCTTTTAATCTGTTTCTAAAAGTTTGATCAGAAATTTCTATTCCATGTGCTCATCTTAGGTCGTTTAGGAGGTCTCGTGCTGTAGCAGTACGCTGACGTAGAGAGGAAAGGACGAGAAATCGGTCTTGAGTTTGAGTAGTTTTGCGATTTCGACCTAGTCCAACTCTTCTACCTTATTAGCCAGTCTCCCGAAACCGATGCTATAAACCCTGAATAACAGAAGGGGTCCCTGCTAACATGTCGAATAGAGTGGGTATGCTGAATAAGGGCGACAGCACGAGCAACTTGCACTTTTTTCTATTTTGTTTTGCATTATTAATTTACATTTTTAAGTGTTACTTAGAAGTAACTAAGTAACTAATAGTTGTAAGATTTTTTTGTAAGTGTATTTAGTTAAATATATGCCGTTGAAGTATACCAAATTTGATTTGCCTAGAACTATTATTTAGAAAGCTACAGGTTTCGAAAAAAAGGGTTCCCCTATTTTTTTTAGCAGTGTAGTAATCACCTTTTCCACAACATCCGCCAATTTTTTCAGATAACGTTAACGTGCATGATTTTATCAGCCCATCAATGCAACAAATTTAATCGCAAGCGCCTTAATTACTTTTCCTTATAAATGACAAAATGTGTAAGCCCTAAACAACCAATCTGCATATCGGTATCACCAATTAATTTATTAATCTTAATCACACGCATTCACTAACAACGTTCGAACCGACATAAATTGTCGATAAGCGCAACAAGATAAACGGTATAACTAACACCATTCACAAGCAAACAACATTCTTTGTTTAGATTAGTATTCAGACTAATACATAAAAGTGAAAAAGTGAATGAAGAAGTGCAAATTAAATATTTTAACAACATTTTAATATTTACCACTATTTCGCCAAAAAATCCTTCTTTAATGACAACCATCGCGATTGTCCGATAAACACCACCACAGCACCAACATACGTTTCAGTCCAATATATCCAATACGGCAATTAAACTACAAAAAAACAATACTACGTGCTGCAGTTTTCAGAAGGAGACTGCCAATAATACAATGGACGAAGCTAAACGGCGATAAGGATTGATAATTCTGAAACACGACTAGATATCTAATCTCAACGGATATATTAAAACGGCAATCAAACGTTTAATTAAAAAACTGTTTACGCGACTATTAGCGTACCTATCTGCGTGAGAGCGTCACTCTATTTTTTCAGCGATACTCTTTATTCGCTTGCGTCCTGGAAAATACGGGAAGAATTTGAGAAATTAATCTGGACTCGGTTTACTTTCCACAGTTATAAATCTTAACTTTGGATTTATTTTTTTTCATTTAATTTTGTTAACTAGTAAGCGTTTTGTAGATTCAGAATAATTATTATAAACGATTACAAATTTGACACGATAGAACCGAGTCAGCATTAAATTTACTATTAACGAGCGCACTACAGAAAAAAACACTAAATTTAAAGGAGTAAATAGAGTAGAGCATTTTTTGTTTAAAATAAATAAATTATAATATAAAACTATATAAAAAAATCATTTCTGACCATCATTTCTCATGGTCACTCAATCTCGTAGATTATACAGCATTACCTAATGATTTGGACACAAACTCAAAAGTTTATCACTGTTTACACAACTGTTTACTATAATTTTGTAGCCTATAGTATATTTTATCAAGCACATAATGAATTTGCTGCCCGAATGTGCCCCATCTTTTTTAATTTATTTTTTTAGTTTTGTCGAACAGGTTTGTCCGTTTCTATCTATTTGACCGTACTTGGTCATTTATTATTTCGTTTTCTCTTTACGCGTATTTAAAAGACAGTATTAGGTAGCGGTAATAATGTTGTTTTCTGTGAAATGAGACACTTCCAACATAATGGCGTATCCTTACCTAAAATAATCTAATAAATGTACTGTCCGGTAGAAAGTTGGACACAAGGAAAAATTTTGTATTAATATTTTTCAGAAATGTTTATTTTTGATAAAAGTTTTTGTATTGTCTTGAACCTAAAATACAAATATTATAATGCAATTATCTGCTTGGATGTACCGGGTGTTACCGAAACTATGAAAGATACTTAAGAATAAAGTACCTTTATTTTAAAAGCTTTGCAAAACAGTTATTTGTAAAGGGGTGGCATTTTTCGGCCCGACAAATTAGGGGTTCGCACGACAAATTTCTGTACCTTAACGACAAAATATGTGTTTTAACGACAGAAAATGTAAACAAACGACATAATATATGTTTTAACGACAAAAAATGTAAATGAACGACAATATTTGTATTTCAACGATAAAATCAGCAAACTATGTGATTTAACCTCAAAGACCATAAAAGACAGCAGTATGACAAGCAGCGCCTCTAGTCCACCGTACAAAACTTATTCCATACTCATTCAGTGTGCTACATACCGTTAAAAGTGTGGTTATATGTATTTTGTTTTTAAATTCGCAGAAGGACGGGAAAATTGAAAATTAATCTATGCATAATCGAACAGTTGTAGACAATTGCTTGTTTTATTGATGTCATGTATTTAACTACTAAAATGTTAGTTGGTTGCAAAAGATCAACTTTTAGTACTTTTTTACTGTTCAAGTTCGACCGTATAATTAAAACACACTGTAACATTTCTTATTATGTTAATTAGGGTTGTGCTTACTTTTTGTACTGTTATTTTTTATGCAGGGCCCTCTCAATTTGTTCATTTATAGCAATCCTTGATTGCTGTGAAATTTGAAATCGACCAATCCAGTACATTAACCCATTACCCCAAGGGGCACAAAATCTAGTATACGTGTAATTTAATCATATTAAAAAAACATTTGTGTTTTGTTTACTACAATAAATTTACATACCACAGTTATTACTTACGAGTTAGAGCACTTCACATATTTCCAAGTAGATACTTAATTTGTCAAAAATACAATAATCTAAGCTAAGTGCCATCAAAGAACACAATCGAACAGTCTATGGAGAAAACCCTATCAAAAATAGTTTTCACTTGCTCGATTTTGTTCATTGTTGGCCAGGATATCACTTAGCTTCGACTACCTATTGTATTTTTGATAAAGTCAAATACTTGCAAAAAAGTGAAATGCTTTGATATCGAGATGCATTGTCACCTAACTATAAACAATTTTACTCACAACAAACAACTTCATTAAAGGACTATACCGAAGCATATCAATGGCTACAATTAAACAAAAAAATTCTTAAAGTAGGTACTAAATATTACACTAACTAAATATTACCATTAACTTATGAGACAAAGCACTTCACATATTTCTATGTAGATACTTAATTGGTCAAAAAATACAATAATCTAAGCTAATTGCCATCAAGAAACACAATCGAACAGTCTATGGCGAAACTCCTAGCAAAAATAGTTTTCGTTTTGTCGATTTTGTTCATTGTTGGCCAGGATAATCACTTAGCTTCGACTATTCTCATTTTGACCAATTAAAACTTGCAAATATGTGAAATACTTTGATATGAAGATGCATTGTCCCCTAAATATAAACAATTTTACCCACAACAAACAGCTTAAAAAAATCAAAAAAAAATCAAAATAACCAACACTTTTTGCAAACAGCTTGAAAAAGTTAAATTACATAATCTGTCGTGCTAGTCAATTAAACTGCCGTTAAGAATCCCTAAATTGTCGTGCTGAATACATATTCTGTCGTGTTACCCATTGTCGTGGGGAATACCGAATTTGTCGTGCTGAGTACATATTTTGTCGTGCACAATTTGTCGTTGAGAATACCTTATTTGTCGAGCCGATATATCCTGGTGATTAGAAATATTAGATGGCATTAAATACGAAATTATAATCGCATTCGTCGTTGCATGTACCGGGTGTTGTCAGAAAAAATTAAAATGACTTAAGAGTAAACTACCATGATTTTGAAAGATAAGCAAAAATGTCATGTACAAAAGCTATTGTGAAATTTAAGAATATAATAATACGAAATTATAATCACCTTCGTCGTTATACCAGGAATAATCAAAATTATGAAAATGACTTCATATTAAAATACCTTTATTTTGAAAAATACGCAGTGTCTATCATTTTAAAATGATTGAAAATGATAGACACATGTTGTTGTGTACTGCGCATTTTATTTAATTTAGACCATTTGGGCTGAAGATGTCCTAAGACGAAACATGTAGGTACCCATTAAAATAATTTAACCAAACAAAGGAAAAGAAGTTTTTATTTACATTCCTATTATATTATTCACCTTTGTAATACCATGGAGGCATTTAAAAAAAATTATTGGATTGTTCAATACATTCTTGAAAAAATACAATCCACTTTTAATTAGTTCGCTAGCTATTATCTACTTGTAAAAGTAAAATAATTGTTTTCACTTATATTTTAAACATTCATAAAAACTATGCATTTAAGGGTTAAATTATAAATTAGCATAGAATGCAGAAACATTAAAAATACATAATATATAAGTTTATTTTCATTGATTAATTATTTTTTAACAAATTATCATGCTTACCACAATTTTATTTATATGCTAAAGGCTCATTAGCATCTTTAATGAATATTTGTATGAAATTAAATGTCACATTAAACAAACGTCATGTTTGAGTGATGCACGCTGCTTGCTGCCTGCTTGTTCAGTGTGCGGCCTGCCTTAGACGTTACGCGTTAGTGTAGCCCGGGCATAACTGTCATATTATGAAACAGGGCTATTAAAGCAAGATTATTTAAATGTTAAAATAATAACCATCATACCCGATGTCCCTATAAATCCAGCATGTTTAGTACAGACACGAAATAGACATCAGAATTTAAAAATTCGATTCGAAAACAAATTTCTAGAATTCATGATTGATTTTCTTTATTAGTGCATTTTATGCACCGATATGGTTCGAATAGAAAGTGCGGTAGAAACTTAATTGTGAACGTGTTGGTAGCCGCACTTAACTAATGCATAAAATTTCAATAAATAATTAACATTGCGGCCAACCGCTGGAAAACATGTTATATGCATACTATGCGTCACCAACAGTATATCGCAAGATTATAAAAATGCAATATCCTAATCATCGATTTGCGAAAACCAATTAGCTAAACTTATCAATTGTATTGTTCCGCAACATTTTCAAAATGCGTATCAAGCGAGATACTATTCAACACTATCTTCATATGAGATAAATAATACTTTCAAATTTCAAAGTAAGAGATTTTCGCTAGAAATTCAAGGTGAATTTAGGTTATACGCGCTTTCTGTCAAAAAGGTTGTCGATAACACCGCCATCCTAAACTAAGCCAGGCCACTACCGCTACGATCCACAAAAATTGCAAAAACAAATCAGGGAATGTTTTAACAACGACGAATGTGTTAGATTGTATAGGTCTGACAAAACCAGTTCTCCTAATTTAATTAGGAAATAATTACACTATATTATTATACCTATATGATTAGTTATAAAATAAAATAAGATTCCTAGCCAACAAATGACAGAAACGTCATGTTGATAGTCAAAATTAGGTGTGTGACAACAAGGTTGGTAATTGTTGCGTGAAAAAATACGAAAACTAACCTCATTAAAGGCCATATCGAAGGTAGTTCGATGAACTGTCACCTGATCTTGCAAGTTCTTCTGTTAGCCGCTTTAGGAATTCTCCACCATTTGACGGATCTAGATGTAAATCCACGGTAAAAACGTATAACTGTCACCGGAGAAATTCACAAAAATGCATCCCACATAGAAACACACGGCACTGCTCTTTAGGCACGAACGAACAGTACGGCACAACAATAACAACAAAATATTACGATTCCCAGGCTCCCTTACTGCCAATAAACGATAAAAATCAATCACTGCTCGCCTCTCACTTATCTGGATCGATTTGTCGTGTATCGCGGGCACTGATTAGACACTCAATAAAACGAAATTACTCCAACAATTGTAAAATATACGCGGACATCTGATACAGTACTAAGCTAGACAGCGCCATATTGATGTCAAACTGCAATACGGAGCGACCTCGCGCGAATACCGGCGGAAACTGACGATTGCTATCTCGTACTCTATCCTTGCCATATCCTTGCTCTATCCTCACCTTCTTTTTTTCCGCATTCTCTATCATACTTAGCGAATAGCTGTATGCGGGTTTTTGTTATTTTCGTTATTATTTGTTTGGAGTTGTGGCATTACTTTCGCGGCTGGTAAAAAGAAATGAGAATAAGTACCGTAATTTACCATAAAAATGGATTCTGCTTTATGTTGACCACCGTACCATAGTATGTAACAAAAAGTACGTGTACAACCTAATAAGAAATCAACAAAATTATAATAAAAATCAATAATATATAACGTAGGAATAAATCATTGATTATACAGTAAGCGCGTAATGTATGGAAACATGAGGTAATCTTTAAGACGGGTTTCAATTGATAAATATCATAATACACATTTTTATGTTAAATTCAATATCTGACCTACTATTGTACATTTGTACAAGCTTATATACTTTTAAGCTTATATACGTCAACGAATTTTTTTTAAAATTACATCACCAAATTTTTACTTTATCATACATAGTATGATAAAGTTTTGTAATAGTGCCAAAAAAAATTTGAGATTTTAGCGGAAATATGTCATATTGGGTCCCCTGAACATTTTTGAGCAAGGTACAAAAAAATGTCTGTGTGTGTGTGTGTGTGTGTGTGTGTGTGTGTGTGTGTGTGTGTGTGTGTGTGTGTGTGTGTGTGTGTGTGTGTGTGTGTGTGTGTGTGTGTGTGTGTGTGTGTGTGTGTGTGTATCAGGGTTGCCACCTGTCCTCGTTTCGCGAGGATTGTCCTCGTACGAATCATTTGTCTTCGTGTCCTAGGCGTGATACCATCGTGATACCATTTGTCCACGAGGACAAATGGTAATGCTATTTGTGTACACGAGTACACAAATAGAAAAGATCTCTTGCTTTTAAGAAATATATTCTTTGTATTATTTATTCTTTTGTATCAAAACATAAAACATATTTCTTTGACGCCAACAATACTTCATTGAATAGTTTATTTGCTTGTAGAGACTAGTTTATTTGCAATATTAATTTAAGTCAAACGAATATATTTGGATTCAAACAAAAATTACTTTCCTTTAAAGCAATATCTTTGTTTTGATTTGCAGAGATGTTTCTTTACACCAAAGAAATCTATTAAAATAATTATATTTGTATACAAGAAGAGATTTATTTCCTTTAAAGAAATATTTTTGCTTAGTGCGTGTGCGCGCGCGCGCGTGTGTGTGTGTGTGTGTGTGTGTGTGTGTGCGCGTGGGCGTGTGCGTGTGCGTGTGCGTGTGCGTGTGCGTGTGCGTGTGCGTGTGCGTGTGCGTGTGCGTGTGCGTGTGCGTGTGCGTGTGCGTGTGCGTGTGCGTGTGCGTGTGCGTGTGCGTGTGCGTGTGCGTGTGTGTCCCTTTTTTGTGGGCACGATTCCGGAGAAACTACTTCATATTTAGAAGTTTCATGACCAAACTTAGAGCTGAAAAGATTTTTGTTCAAAAGAGTCCAAAGGAACTGAACGTTTCATCTAAGCATTTTTCAAGGTTTTTGCAAATGAGGTACCATATCTGCAATTTCGTCAAAATAGTTAAATAATAAATTAAAGTAGACGAAATTTTGTATAATTTATGCTTATGAGAATTTTTGGTAAAATTAATAGCTGCATGAGCAAATTCTAATTGTTCGAGATCGGTCGTGTCTACACAGCATTAACATAAAACTAGTTAGCCAGGATTTGACAGATATTTTCATTCTATTGACATTAAGTAGTGTCAAACGCTGATGTTTTGACAATACCTCTTATCAATAGTATCCAAATATCTGTCAACTCCTGGTTAACTAGTTTTATTTTAATGCAGACAAGACCGATCTCCATCAAATAGAAGCTTATACAGCTAAACCATATAATTATTCAAATAAAAGGCCGCTTTTCTTTGCGAATTAAACTATTCGCAAAAAAAGAGGCATTTTATTTGAATACATTACTACTTTGCAAATGGATATTTTCTTATTATTAAACTATATAATTTGATATATGTATGGTAAATTCATGTGCCTGGCCACATCAGATTTTTACTTTATCATACGTAGTAGGACAAAGTATTGTAATCGTGTCGAAAAAAAGTTTTGAGATTTTAGCGGAAATATGTCCTGTTGGGTCATACAACATTTTTGACCAGGGTGCAAAAAAATGTACCTTGTGTGCATGTGTGTGTGTGTATATGTGTGTGTGTGTACCCAGTTTTTGTGGCGACGATTCCGGAGAAACTACTAAAGATATCGGGGCGTTTCATGACCAAACTTAGAGCTGAAAAGGTTTTTGTTCAAAAGGACCAAAGGAACTGGATGTTTACTTTTAGCAATTTTCAACGATTTTCCAAATGAGTCGCCATTTCTGTAATTTCGTGAAAATAGTGAAATAATAAATTAAACTCTAGGAAATTTTGTATAATAGGGTATTCCGGTGTTTTTGAAATTGTCATTTTTTACAAAGTATGGGTGCTACTGTTTGTTACTTCACAAGTAAAATATCAAACATTGTTTTAAATTAAGAGAAATCGTTGTTTGAAGTTTGACTTAAGATTGGTCTGTGACGTCACAAAGACCGCTCAAAGTGAGCGACTTGACAACGTTGCTATATCTAGGGTGCACGTAGTAAATTTTTGTCTTCTGTTGTGTCAACGTTTAGAATCGCTCGTTTGTTGACACCTGCTTTGGTTATTGAGGTTATATCAAACACTTGTTCAAAATGTATAAACTCCAACGCCGACATTGTTCTGTGCCCGGCTGTAACAGCAGTAGAACAGCAACTCCTGATAAGATTTTCTTTACATTGCCGACTAGCGAGATGAGAGATGTTTGGCTTCAAGTTTCAATGATCAAACCATCTCTCAAAAAAGTTCCCTTTATTCGTTGTCAAACAACAGGGCCGCCAACCGTCAACTTGGTCGATCAGCTGTTCGAGAGCTGTCCGCTGTTGCCACCGCTACTAGGGATCGGTAATCATCGTGTATTTGCGAGGGTGGTCGGTGAATTCAAACGAAATGCACTTTTAATTGCAATTATCTCATAGAAAAAATAAATCAAAAAGCTCATAGCTTAACTTTATGAATCCTCATAAATTGTACAATAGGTTAAACCGAATATCTGCTTAAATTTTGACATGACCGGAATACCCTATTTATGTCTATAGTATTTTTTGATAAAATTTATTTGTCCCTATCCCTATCCCTATCCCTACTATATACTAAAAGTCTAACACAGTCCGCGCAAGAAGTTTACGAAAATCGGCGAATCGGGGGAAGGGTCTGCTCCTCGGAGAAGCGAAAATCGGCGCCGCAGGCGCCGATTTTCCGCCTAAAATTGGATTGTACAGCGCTTAGGCTTTTGATTTCGTCCAATTTCCGGCCAGTTCTCGTTATTTTTTACCTCGATTCGGGTAAATTTATGGATTATGCTTTAGGAGTGTACAGGTCAGCGCGTCGCCATGGCAACCGATCGAGGTTGCTATGCAACGGGCGCGCGCTTCGCGACGCGGTCACCAGACGGCGGTACATCATCATGTCGCTGTTGGCATTACGCTACGAAGCAATAGATGGCGCCCCGTAACCGCTTCGAACGTACGAGATAATCACGTCGCGCGTGTAGCAGCATCCGGGCTTTTTGTTTCCCTCTTAACGCTTCGGCGATCTACCTAGGTCGACCAGCAGGCCTATTAGGCCTGCACATTCTCCTAGTCCCTACTATATACTAAAAGTCTAACACAGTCCGCGCAAGAAGTTTACGAAAATCGGCGAATCGGGGCAAGGGTCTGCTCCTCGGAGAAGCGAAAATCGGCGCCGCAGGCGCCGATTTTCCGCCTAAGATTTGATTCTACAGCGCTTAGGCCTTCGATTTCGTCCATTTTCGGCCCAGTTTTCGTTATTTTTTACCTCGATTCGGGTAAATTTATGGATTATGCTTTAGCAGTGTACAGGTCAACGCGTCGCCATGGCAACCGATCGAGGTTGCTAGGCAACCGCCGCGCGCTTCGCGACGCGGTCACCAGACGGCGGCACATCATCATGTCGCTGTTGGCATTACGCTACGAAGCAATAGATGGCGTCCCGTAACCGCTTCGAACGTACGAGATAATCACGTCGCGCGTGTAGCAGCATCCGGGGTTTTTGTTTCCCTCTTACGCTTCGGCGATCTACCTAGGTCGACCAGCAGGCCTATTAGGCCTGCACATTCTCCTAGTCTTATTACTAACGTCTGTTACTACCCCCTCCTCCCCCCCCCCCCGCCTTGGTAAGATATCAAAATTCTCTTCCTACAGATCGTTTGTGAGTTCTGAATTTTTGTTTGCGTCAAAAAATTGGCATCATATGGGAAATTTTTTTAGTATCTATTTATCAGAAAATTGTATTCTTCATAAAAGTTCTTGCTTCGTCATAAACCAAAAATAATCATTAAATTTTAAATATTGTTTATCTTAAACACGGTAGTTCAGAAAATTTGAATTGGGCATAAGAGTAAAGTACCTTTGTTTTAGCTGTTATCACAAATGCTATTTTGATTGCAGTTTTTGATTAAGATCTTTATCCTAAAGGTTTTCACATCAACTTGTATTAGGCTATTATTATCAATTGTTTCTGAGATATTGTGAATTTAATTTCAAAAACATACATTTTTAAAAAAAATCATTTTGAGGTAACAAACAAAGATATAAAAATTGTACAATAAAAACTAAAACATAAGTGCAAAAGAATTATATACTTAAAAGAAAAATCAAAGTGAGAAGTAGGGAATATGTAATAGGGTAAAACCAAATTATGAAAGAAACATGTCGTCAAATATATTATTGGCATTTCGTGACAAATGTCTCAGTGGAGCCATCAATCCAATGGTTGTTCTGGCCAGATGAAGTCTAAATATAGAGGTATATCGGGCAGTAGTCCTTGGCCCATGGAATGACACACATCCAAGTAACATCGAGCAGTCTACAACGTTATGGGTCAGTTTTCTTAAAAAGTGGGCACTGTGTCCATCACGATTCACCACGACCATCTTGTAGAGCAGCGTTTCTCAACCTAAGGGCCCGCGGAATACCGGTTAAGAAATGCTTTGTAGAGACTCAAACTTGTGCTCTCCGAGCAAGGGGCCATAGTCATACCCCTGGATAGGATAAGTGCCTATCTGTCGCAAGCTCAGATACATTAGACATTTTCGTTGTATTCTCTCAATGGCCAACTGATGGGCAGTGAAATAATTTAAATCTAAGATCACTCTACAAGTGTTTTTACGAATTCATTTTCTTACAACGTTACACAATAATTGTTCTGATTACCAGAAGGTACCACACACAACGAAGCGTTGTCTCAATTCAAAGCAACCTTTGTTAATCCAAAACAACGGTTGGTTTATATATGTATACGCAAGAATATACATTGTTCAGTGTAGAAAACCGTTGATTTGACCGGTTGTCTTACTTTAAGATTGTACAATTTTAAATAGATACTTTACTTATTTGACTTAAGAATTTGTTCTTTTAAATGAAAAGGTTGAGTAGTTAGATTAATCAGCTCACATTCTTGGATTAAACATTCACCTATTTTTTCTTAATATGAACATGTTATTATGAAAGCAATAATAGTTTAAGTAAGTACGTAGGCTTTCACGGCCAGAATCATTTAGAAAATAAACTGCTTCCTGGTTATGCCGTGTGTCAAGATTTGTTAATGCTGACGTTTCGCGAACCATGTTGCTCGCTTCTTCAAAGCTGATTGAATACTGAAGACCTACTAAGAAAATCTCCCTTATATACCTAAACGTACACCTCACTGCGCACATCTGGAGCTACCGCTCCCATGTGCTTTTGCACCTGACCGCGTTAGGATCGATTTTCAGACCCTACTAACGTCAGTGCCGTCCTCGCAATTGATGTTGTCAGGATGTTTGTAAATTTCGTGGCTTCTCTAATAAGCCTTCGATGATAATTACCCACCCTTGCCAACATCTTCACGTCATCGAAATCCATTGTATGTCCCGAATCGTGGCAGTGTCGAGCAACAGCGGACTGTTGAATTTTGCCCAGCCGGGTGTCCCTACTGTGCTCCTTGATTCGACATTCGATGCTTCGTCCTGTCTGTCCTACATAGCATGTTCCGCACTCACTTGTATACCCCTTCGTTCTTCAAGAGTGGTGTGATATCCTTTGGGTTAGGCAAAAGATCCTTTACCTTAGCTGGTGCTCTGTACCTTACCGTGATACCCGATTTCTTCAGTAATCTACTGATTCTCTCTGATACCCCACTTACGTATGGTAAGCAAGCGAACCCCTTTGTCTCTTGCGGTTCCTCTGAGACTTGCGGTTTTCTTCGTGTGACACCACGTATGTCAGACTTGGGGTACCCATTCTGACGTAGGGCCCACTCCGTGTTTCCGTTTGTCGTCCAAGGTGCTGGAGTAGCATACCTTCTCGGCTCCACACCACCCCCAGGTGGTGTGATTTGGCGTTCAAGTACCGATCGGTATGTGTCTTCTTACGGTAGACTGTATGTCCAAGCCTACCCGTTGACGTTCTGTATACCAACACATCCAAGAAAAGCAGCTGATTATCCTCTTTTCCTCTATTTCCATCGTGAATTTGATAGAAGGACTAACATTGTTCAGGTGGTTAAGGAACTCAGTAAGTTTATGTCTATCGTGTGGCCAAACCACAAAAGTATCATCGACATATCTGACCCAGTGCTTGGGTTTGAAAGGACTTGACCTAATGGCTTTTTCTTCAAACAATTCCATGAAGAAATTTGCGATTGCCGGTGACAGGGGTGATCCTATGGCTGCATCCTCTACCTGCTTATACATCGCTCCCGCCCACTTGAAGTATGTGGTGGAGAGACAGTACTCTACAAGATCCGGTACATCGGTTGGTAGACCTAGGGGGACAAGTGTTGTCCGAAGACCTTCGACTGCCTTCTTAACCGGAACACACGTAAAGAGTGATGTTACGTCGAAACTTACAAGTATATCCTGAGGGTCAATGACAACTTCCTTCAAAATCTGAATAAAATGTTCAGAGTTCTTGACAAAAGATGTAGTTTGTCCTATAAACGGTTGGATGGTTTTCGACAAGTATTTTTCCAACAAATAGGTTGGGGAGCCTATTGTGCTAACGATTGGTCTCAAAGGTACGGTATCCTTGTGGATCTTTGGCAAACCGTAGATCCTAGGTGCCCTAGGGGCTTGAACAAAAAGGCTTCTTTGTTCCAGTACGGGAATCGACGATGATTTTACCAATTCCTTCACTCGCCTTCCTATCTTATCTGTTGGGTCCTTGGAAATTTTACGGTACGTATTCGGGTCGAATAGATCGTTCATCTTCGTGTTGTAGTCCTTCTTGTTCAATATCACCGTTGCATTCCCTTTGTCCGCTGGTAGTACTGTGATATCCTTGTTGTCCTTGATGGTCTTCAGAGAGTACTTCTCTTCTTTGGTAATATTGGTCTTCGGCGGGGTAGCTTTCCTAATTATCCTGGAAAGTGGAAACCTCTTGACGAATGTCCTCTGCTTGTACACCTGGAATTTTGTACAATGCGGCTTCTACTTCCGTAATAATTTTCTCCTTAGGTATTGTTATCGGTGCGATTGCAAAGTTCAATCCTTTGCCTAGGACCGACAATTCACCAGTGGGGAGTTGGTGATTAGACATATCTATAACTACTTTGTCCACAGTAGTAGTTTTCGTGCCAATCTTCTTAGCCTCTAACTTAACAAACTTCTTCTTGTGAGATTCGGTTGCTTTGTCAAACTGGAATTCCGCCTTTCTCCATGTGGTGGAATCAAGCTTACCCCAATCTTCGGCTGATAATCTATTTGCTAAATTGAGATGAAGTTCTAACAATTTATCTGTAGTTTCCTGTTTCTGTAGTTTCGCGAGGACGGCACTGACATTAGTAGGGTCTGGAAATCGATCCTAACGATCCTAGTCTATTTCCATCAATATTAGATCTGCTCGAAATTTCTATGTCAGGTACATTGACGGTATAATAGCACAATCACTGATGCTGCATAGACATCTATGTGGTTATATACCGTATAGGAGGACTCTTTTACGACGAGAAACTAAAGCGCCATCTATAGGCATCTTTCACATTATTTTCAAAACAACGACTTCCTTAAAACAAAACAAACGTTTTCTTAAAGCTAATATTTAGGTTGCTTTATATTAAAGAAATATTATTATTATAAGTATGTGTTGTCTTAAAACAAACGCAATATGTTAAGAATGTTATTTTCTCAACATTAGATAACCATTTCTTTGTGTGTATATCCACAATCATTTAAGAGGAAGCGTTAGTTTGAGCCTACACGAGAAACATTTTTTCGCAACGAAATCAGAAATGATTTCCTTGAAATAAATTTCTCCTTGCAAATCACTCTCTATGCTGAGCAATGAAAGATATACAGACGTTTCTGACATCGTCGTGCGCAATTTATTTTTTAAAAAAATTTAGCATCTTCTGTAAAAATCTAGCAGATTTGATCTTGACGACTTTCTGTCTCTTATTAGAAGTTATATCAGCAAGATTTTTTTATTTTCTCGTAACCGTGGTCACCATGGACAATTGTTATGTTGCATCAACGCGACATGAACATCGGAAGCACAAGAATCTGCTGTAGCTTTGCCAACAAAATTTCAAGAATGGCCACAGCAAGCTACAAACCGACAAATCATTCTTCACTAGAATTAGAACTTGCGTTACTTTCTATTCATTAATACTTGTCACTCATATTTGAGATGTTGTCACACGATTGACCACGACCAACGCGAATATCAATGTCACGAAAATCTAAAAATTCAAGTAGATACTTTGCCATCGCAGCACCAGTGTGGCGCAATTTGGAAGGAAAGTAAGAAATCTTTACTTTGGAACTTATCCTCCCCATAACGTGATGCCACCCACTGTCAGCTAGTAAATGTGGGCTTCGTCAGGTGTAGAGTCAACAGATATTGAATAATATTATGAATATTTTGAAATAATATTTAGAAATTTACCATTTCTCGGTGAAACAATCAAGTTATTTTCCTCTCAATGCTAACCAACGCAACGTCCGAAATAATTTTTTTTCTTTTTTTGCGTTCGTTGTAAATTCATAACGAAACCACTTTCGGTGTCGTTTTGAAAACACTCACAAACTTTTAGTAACTTTTAGTTTTCCAAGATTGATGATAGATAGATAGATAACTTTATGCATATACCGTCATGGTGTAGAAATACAACTCATAAATACATACATTTTTAAAACAGAGCTCAACAGAGAACAAAAGCAAATCAAATATAATGTCGACGTAAGATGCTTATTTAGGTGGACTTCTGTAAACTTCATCTAACGAATAGTAGGTTTAATTTTTGAGCATCGCTTTCAGACGACGAGCAAATGCACGCGGCGGTCGCAAACCTCTAACATCCTCCGGTAGAGCATTGAATATAGGCGCTCCAACAAAAATAAAACACTTAGCATATTGCTGACCCGTGGGGATGGCAGCTCGAATTAAACCTGTTGCGTGTATTGTATGTGTGCACATCAGAACCAGCCTGACTGATGTCGCGCCACCATGCATAAAAACAGTGGCCTGGTAAATGTAGGTAGGATTTACAATGGTTGGAACACGCAGAGCCTGAAACGATGACCTACAAGAGTCCCGCATGCCAAGACCCAACATCACTCTCACCGCCCGTTTCTGCATCAGCAGTACAGTACGCATTGTAACTGTCGATCCCCATATTAAAACCCCATATCGGGCAACCGAGTCAAAGCAGTGCCGGATACAGAAAAAAACTCAATCAACCGAATAAAAGCACACACACAAGACCAGAAGACCTAGCCGGTAACATCACAATCGCTTTCTTCTCCGCCGTACCAACAAATTGGCGACAGGGGGGGGGGGGCGCCCCCCTGTATCCGCCCCTGAGTTAAAGTAAGCGTAATATACAGTTAGCAGCGTTTTGAGACTGCAAAAAGGTTTCAGGCGTGCAAGGGCAAAAATGGCTCTATTCAGTCTCTTGGACATGTTTTCAATCTGAGGCGTCCATGATAAAGCGGCGTCAACAACGATACCAAGGAGCACGGCCCAGGGCACCAAGTTAACTCCAAGCTCGCCGATACCAATACTAACACCAGCAAGGCACGGGACGACGTTGATCTTTAGTTTATTGGCTACAAACCAATCCGTCAGTTCTCCAATTGTCCTCTCTATCGGTGGCTTCAGTGTGTCAACAGTGTCTGCCGTTACGCATGCGTTTGTGTCATCGGCGTACAAAGTTAGCGGAGCAGAAACGTTGGCTTGGATGTCATTCATAAAAATAGAAAACAACAGAGGACCCAGGATTGAACCTTGCGGCACTCCACATGATACAGCCAATCTCCGCGATAGTACGGCCCTGCCCGTATCGCTGCATCTCACTTACACCATTTGCTCTCTATCCTCCAAATACTATCGAAATAGCCGTAACGCGTTTCCCCTTACACCGTAGTAGTCCAACTTTTGCAGCAGTACATATATTATGATTAACGAAACAAACACTTTAGACAGATCGCAATTTATGCTAGCAACGATATTTTTCCCATTCACCTCAGTATACACTCTAGTCATGATGCTGGACAGAGCAGTCTGGGTAGATTTACCCTCGCGAAACCCATGCTGAGAGGTGCAAAAAGCATTCTTCGTGGCCAAGTAACTTGTTAGACGCGATGTGATACAACTCCCAAATACCTTTGATAAAGCAGGTAACAAGGAAATTGGTCTATACTTCAAGATGCCTGCAGTATCAGATTTCCTGTGAATGGGCACCACTTTTGAAACTGAATAATTTAGAATATATTCCAGTTTCAAATGCTTTATTCACCAAACAGGCTATAGGCTGATTCAGATAATCGGATTTTCTGAATCCGTGGATTATCATAATCCAAACCGCGCTTTAAAATTATGACGGCAATTCCATACAAAATCAAAACAGTTTGATATCTCAGTCGCGTCCACTACCACGCGATCGTCAACGAGCAGCTCGGTCGGGATGGTTCTCGCCGAAGATATACCCATTACACAGTTCACCCCACGGTAAATCGAAACACGGTAGGTATGCTGGACAAAACTCTTAAACTCGTTCTCTTCGAGGACGTCAAGTGAGTGTCGATTCAAATGAAGGACGCAAAATATTATGTAATAATGAGCGCTTTGTCCTTGCAGAGTTTATAATACCATTCGATATCCATCACTTTGTTATGTTTAGCATTAATTAAGCGAATCGGAAATGACGCGTCAAATTCCGCATGGACCAAGTCATAAAAACTATCGATTCCGTCATCAACGCTATCCGCACAGTGGACGCGAGACCAGTCAATATTTTGGAGACGCTGTAGAAAGTTCTGCAAATTCCCGTCCGAAAAGATACGACCCTCACGAGGCAACTGCTGCCTCGTATTACGACAAGAGGCGATTACAACTTTCAAAATTAATGCATTATGGTCGGAGAAGTCGATTATGACGTTTTTCTTACAAACATTGTCATTATGCAAGTTCGAAATTACATAAATATTGTTAATGCAGGTCGATGATACATTTGTGACTGTCCTAGGATCGTTTATAGTACGCTCGCAATCAAACAATTTAAATGTGGACAACGCAGACCTACATCTAGCATCCCCTCGGAGCAAGTCCAAGTTAAAATCCCTACAAATTACTGCATAGTCAAAACCTGAAGCCACGTGAAGGAAAGCCTCAAGGGAGTTCATGAACACCGAAATATCGTATACCGGTATTCTATATTTTTCTCAACATTAAAATCGGAACAATCAACAACTTTAAATGAAATATAATCGCGGACAAAAATCGCTGTTCCGCCCCGCTGCATACACCCTCGACAATAGTAGCTCGCTAATTTAAAGCCTCTTAGGGTTACCGATTGCAAATCCAGGGACCCTATTCTCGTCATCTTTTTGAAGCAAAAGTGAGTCTTTTCGAATGGTTAGGTGAGAGTGGGGATATCGGCGGTTGCCATGTGTTTGGAACGCATGGGCGTGGCGCGTGCGTTATTGTTCTTAGCAACAAGCAAACTTACCATAGATACGTTCGTATGGGCGTGGCACGTGAGTTATTGTTGTTAGCGACAAGCAAATTTGCTCATAGATACGTTCCAGAGGGAAACCGCTGATATCCCCACTCCTTCCACCTAACCATTCGAAAAGATTCACTTTCGCTTCAAAAAGATGACGAGAATAGGGTGCTGCGACAAGGATGACGGCGTATTAACTCGGCACACGTTCTTCCGTGGCTGTCCCCCAGTAGTAAAATCCTACTGATATTGACGTCAAGTGTCAAATAAGGCTGACATCTCAATCGCTATTGGCTCGCGTCAATTGTATTTGTGAATTCTACCACAACTACCAACTGTTGAATATAAAACTACTCTAGATTGTAAGATGACAACCGCAATTTTCGAAATTTATGTAAAATTAATGTCGCAAAGTAGAATAAATAGTATATCACTCGTTTTATATGACGTATTGGCGCACTCGTTCCATTTTTTCCAAACAACTCGTGCGTCAATTTTTGTCTTATAAAACTTGTATTATAATAGTATATTATTTGACGAGCACATAACTAAGGATATAAATCGCGAGCATGAAGTTTATACGCGAGCCGTAGGCGAGCGTGTAAACATGCGAGCGATTTATATCAGTTGTGTGCGAGTCGAATACGACGTTTTATCTACGACTCATAAATTCCATTTTATATCAAATCTTTTAAATGTATTTGTCAATGGTGGCGAGGCGTAATGTCAAATAACTGTCATCCACGTAGGTTTAGACTAACTTTGACAGTACATTCATATAATGATGACAGTTCCTTCAAATAATGAAGTCATTACTTGAACGAACTGTCATTATTATACAACGCTAGTAGCATTATAATCATTGGCGCGTATCATGATGGGGATTATATTGTCATAGATACGTATGCAATGAACTTATTATATGTGAGTCGTAGATAAATACTATTATGTCCTACATGATCATAAAGTGACACTTTTGACATCTTAAATATCGGGGCAAAAACTGATTCACGCCCGCGCGGGCATTAAGGGTTGCCATGGTTATATGTCAAATATATCAAATATTTGTCATTCAACTTGTATATTTTAAATCGTCAATGTCAATTATTGGCGATTAAGGTTATAAGTTTGACAATTAATTGTCTGTGTTGTCACCGGAGCTCCGAATAGTTTGTATTGTTATTCAACTCCGTAGATACGAATGTCAATTGATAACGTCAAAATATTTATTAATATTATTCAAACGGAGGAACAAAACCATTGTAGGATATAAAATTTTGTATATTACCTCGGGTATTACTTGATACCCTCGAAGAATAAACATCCGTTAACTCTAATGCCCTTGGTACATAAATTATATCGTACTGACAACTAGTATCAAAATCTTTTGCCAATATTGACATATCTGCTTCTTCTTTCGCTAAAATTTAATCAATTCGTCCCTGGGCATACCTCGTTTTGCCATTTTGATGACTTTTAGAGTTTACGCCAACGACCTCGTGCCAAGATAGAAAAACCGATAAAAACGCCATTAACGTCAAATAACGTGACCAATTTAAAATATACAACACCAACTGTTGATAAAATCAATGCACCCAACCGCCAATATGATGAAACGGTACCGTATATACTCTGACGTCACGGAATGCTGAATAGAAGGCTCTGACAGGTATGCCTTGGTATCAAGGGGTGCCTTGCACAAAGTTCTCAATTCAAACTGGGTTAATTTAATTGGAATATAGGTTGTTGCATCGCCAGTTTTATCATAGTGTGCCGTGCACCCTCGACTGAAGACAATCACAGTTGCGTTAAGGTACCGTAAAACAGCGACTTTTCCTTTAGGGGTATAGTTTGCACCACTCATAATAAATGTTTTATCATATGACAATGTTCATCATTGCGTACTGTAATTTTACCCATTAATGCAAGAAGCATTCCTTTCATAGGTCGCGTACTTTAAAAGAATAATTTAAAAAATAGGGATAGAACAAACTACCCCTCAAGGTGCAAACTGTCCACTTTATCAAAATTATTTTTTTTCTAAACCCGATTTTTTTAAAAACTTAAATATTTTGTGGATTGAATATATGTGACCACGCACGAGAGAATCGCCCTAACTGCCATCTCTCGTTTCGATAGTATTGACTCCTGTCTTTTAAGGCGCATAACTCTACAACTACTGAACACAAAAAATTTAAATAAGGTATGTCATACTCCTAAATCATTTCTACATAAGTTGTATGACAGTCAAAATTCTTTACCTCTCAGTGTAAACATGAGCGCTAGAGAAGGGAAAACATGTACCCGATTTTTGCAGTTTAAATTAACGCTCGTCTTTCCGATTTATTTTCTCTTAAACCACTTACCACAAAGATTTCAGTTTTTGCTCAGGTTGCATCTAGAGTCTCTTCTATAGATTGGCGTCTTTGTTTTCTTGAGTTTCTATGTAATAAAGGTTGCGAACCAGATTTTAATGGAGGCCGATATGTCAGGAACGAATGTTAGCAGGACAACGCAGTTAGCATGCAAACAATACTTATTTACTTCGATACATATCCCTTGAACTCGACTATTTGTTAATTTTTAAGACCGAAATAAACATGAACAATATTTTGCGCAGTTCGGCTTCCCTCGCTTGTGGGTTTTGGTGCGAGGCAGTCGAACGAGATGCGAAGTTTTAACGCGATCAGTGAACCCGTTTTTGTAAAATGTTGTTGGGTATAACTAATTGTACTTCTAAATTCATTATTTCTCGCACTACTATTCAAAATTCCGAAATTAAATTGATCTGATCGTATCGTACTAATAGTAAATAATCTTCCACTGTCCCAGCTACGTTTCCATTTACCGTTACGATTGACGTAGTGCGTGCTGCACGAAATTTATATCATTCGTATTAAACCGCTTTAAAAATTACTTAAAAATTATTATGCAATTCTGTTTCTACAGTCGCATTAAATAAAATATGACGACTGATTAAGTGCATTACTATTATTATTACACAAAAACTATAGAAAACAAAAACGCCAATCTATAGAAGAGGCTTTAAATGAAACCTGAACAAAAATTGAAATTTTTGTGGCAAGCGGTTTACGAGAAAAAAAATGGAAAGACGAATGTTAATTTAAAAGTGCCAAAATCGGGGACCTTTTCTCATTTCTCTCGCGCTCATGTTTACACCGAGAGGCAAAAAATGTTGAGTCCTACAACTTATGTAGAAATGATTCAGGAGTATGATACACTTTATTTAATTTTTTTCTGTTCAGTAGTTTTAGAGTTATGGGCCGTCAAACACAGGAGTCAATATTATCGAAACGAGGGATGGCAGTTAGGGCGATTCTCTCGTACGGGGTCACATATTGTCAATATGTATAGAAAATATGTTTGGAAAATTATTAAACTATTAAATTAACAGAAAAGTATCATTTATTATGAAACCTTTGATTGTGTTAATTTTTTTTCCTTTCGCAGAATTTTTAGTTGTTTAAAATCAAATTGATGTCCAGTTTCGTTTTGATGTTTTTTAAAGCAGTGGAATTTTGAGAATATTTATGCCCTTTTAATCTCTCCTCCAATAATATTGCTCCGTTTGTCCTATGTAAACTCTGTTACAGTTTTTACACGGTACCTATATCATAAATGCAATGTGACTGTTTTAGCAAGTGTGTGGGTGCTTTGAATTTAGTAAACATTTGTGAAACATTAGTGGTGTTTTGTGTGCAATTTTAATGTTCAGGGACTTTACTATATTAGTTATTTTGTCTGAGAGACCTTTCATGTATAGTAATGCAATTTATTCGTCATCTCTAGATGTAGTAGGTGCATTTGCCTCAAATTCCGTGGTATTTCTTATTTTATTGTATATGCTGATTCTGTCATTAATTGTTTTCTTGTGAGGAAGTAGGTTTTATGTACCATTTTGTATGTATTTGCGATATTTATATTAATTTCCATCGCGAATTTCAATCTATCACAGTAGCTGTTAAAAGTAGGTATCTAAAACTTCTTCAAAAACTTTTCTTTTTGGTACTTCTAAAATACAGTCATCTTGGTCATACGTATCTCCTAAAAAATAGTATTTTAATTGGAATGGATGAAAGTACTGAATTTTCCAGTTCCTCCATGACAATCAACGCCACAACAGATGTAACAGGGGAACCCATTGCGCAGCCAAAAACTTGTCCATCGAAATTTTCTTTATACTGGAAGTAAGTATGATCTTCCGGTAGAACGCTTGGCAGTCACCTTTCGAGTATTTTAATTTACACTTTTGGATCGGATATATTCTGATTCCAAACTTTCAAATATATACAACCATTCCGCGAGAACCCTGAATTACCTAATATTGTACGACAATCGGGGGTGATGCAGATCTGGATTCTTGTCAAGTAATGGCAGTCCAGAATTTGGACGACCCAAATGCTATTCCAGAAAGGGTAGTAGATGCTTATCACAAAGTGTCACAAATCAAGCAGAAAAAATCCGTAAAAAATTTGCATTTTGCAAATTACTTTTAAATTTCTAAACACAGGTCGCAACAGTACATTTAAATATTTAATAAACATAACATAAATTAAATAAAAGTACAAATTATTTTAAGTTTTTTAAAAAGAGTGTAATGTAATATGTACTGTATGATTGTTTATTTTAACTTGCAGCCCCCTCTCCAGGCCCTCCAACGGAATCATTACGGCGGCCCTCGTAAATGCCCGCCCTTTCAACGAAATAATAATGGTCACTTAATATCATATTCCTTACTTTTCAAACATATTTTCATATTTTACTGTGCTTCCCTTACAACCAACTAATAGCAACTGAGCTGTGAGCGTAGCAATTCAAGCAAACCTAAAGCTCGAGCGGCACAGCTCTCCGCTATCGCGCACCGCTCTGTTGATGTGCACACAATCACATAATTCGTGTCAGTGGCGGCTCGTGATCTAGTAAAATGGGGGTTGCAACTTTCAGGTTCCTACCAGTTTTATATGACATATATGTTTTATAGAAAAATATCTTTATTTGTGCACAAAAAAAATGACTCATTCTTATTCTTAAATACTCTAATTTTAATTATCTTTGGCTGCTACATCCCATGGGTCTTAAATCCCTGTTATTGTTTAGTACTATCTACGGTGTCCCATTTTTTCCCGCAGAACTTTTCTTCAAACGTTCATACTGAGTAAAAAGTTTCATATGGACTTAAGTTTTTTCAATTCATTAAAAAGTTACAGCTGTTTGAAATATTAACAAATCGGTATTTTAAACGGCTCTTACTTCTTAATTCGGTCGGTTAAAATGATTTATCTACGACTCACATATAATAAGTTCATTGCATACCTATCAATGACTATATAATCCCCATCATGATACACGCCAATGATTATAATGACTCTAGCTTTGTATAATAATGACAGTTCGTTCAAATAATGACTTCATTATTTGAACGAACTGTCATCATTATAGAACGCTAGTGTCAAAGTCTGTCAAAACCTACGTGGATGACAGTTATGTGACAGTTCGCCTTGCCATCATTGACAAATACATACATTTAAAATATTTGATATAAAATGGAATTTATGAGTCGTAGATAATCGCATGATTACACGCTCGCCTACGGCTCGCGTGTAAACTTCATGCTCGCGATTTATATCCTTAATTATGTGCTCGTCAAATAATATACTATTAAATATCTGTAATACCTGTTTTTGTCCACCTGTCATCGGCTCCAAACAATAGAAAAGGAACACAAAAAAAAATTTTGACGTCACACCCACTCATTTTTGCTGTAAACATCAGCATTAAATGTCCTTGTAAATGACCGAGATTTGGTCGACACGGTTTTATCACTAAATTAGGGGTAGGCCTCCCAAGCTTTTTTATTTCGCTCTTATCGATGCAAATTAGACTGATAAATGGTTGAGCTAATAAACTCTGCACTGAATTCATTATTTGTTTTTAATATCGTGTAATAAGCGTTTCACGGGCAACCAAACTACACAGCGTACGAGTGTCAAGAGTCAACTGTCTATAACCAGAATGCAATAATGCACGTCGCCAGTCGCGTAAGCATACTTGCAACCATTTCAGAGTAAACGAACCAATCGACGCGGCCCAATTCGATCGCTCGCGGGCTATAATTCAGGCGTCGATACGCAGTGTAGCGGTAGCAGACGGTTGCGGCCTTGGTGCAATCCAATGCAGAAGCCGCCACTGATTCGTGTATTAAAAATATTTATTTCACCGCGCACCGCTCACTGCTTAACGCTTGCCAGTGTGCACGAGCAGTAATGTCCAAATTAATGCGTAAAATCGAGTGTGACCACAACTTAACGCATTAACTGGCCAATCAGAAACGCGGAAAACGATGACGCGTTAATTAACGCATAAAGGCGTTACACGTTAGGCGTTAGTGTAGCCCAGGCATTAAGATAACGGGCCAGTGAAACAGCGTCTGACAGCAAATTAGCGGTAATGGCAAATTTGTCTGTCAAATACGACAAATCACGCGTTTCCTGCAAAGTGTCAACAATGTCACAATTACCGTATCGTAACAAGTCACGCTGCTTGCTATTTTGAACTCATAAAAAAAAATTATTTTCACTTGTCCGTTTTCGACCTGTTCTTTTAAAATTCTTAATTTCAGAATCGTCCACTCACATGACTGATTCTGGCGGGGCTTAACACCATCACCGACCATGGACAGCTGACAGAAAAGCCTGGGCAATCGCGGAACTGTCAGGAAAGCGCTGTTGCCCCGCTACAGTGCTTCTGCCAACTTCAAGACTACTTCAACGAAGAACTGTCACATCATGGACGCCATGGATGGCTTAGGCAAGCAAATCATGTCAGTTTCTCAACTCACACCAAAAAAATCATCTCATAACATTGCCCAAACTGCTCAACAACTAGCCGAGAATATTTTCAAATCGAACAGCACAACTGAAACCACTCCCAAGTACAAATGCAGCATCACTTCGGAAAGGTTAAACCACCTGAAGAAAGTCGTCGATGATGCCGTTGTTGACCATAAAGTGTTCACTATAAAAGGTGGTTGGCAGATACTTCGAAATTGTTTAATAAGACGAGGTTGGGTGGAGAAATTTGAGACTGCTGCCGGGAAGAAGAATAATGTCCCCGCCATACAAAATCTTGACGATCTATGCGTGAATTTACCCAGCAGGCAAGCTTGGGAGAGCCAGAAGGCTCATACCGAGAAATGCGAGAGGACCATCATGTCCAGGTTGCTGACTGTACACGAATGCGACTTCTACTGGAACATGAGGAAGGACCAGAGCGATTGGCAGCATAGATGCTCCCAGAACAGATTCATGAATAGATTTGGCAGGTCATTATTCACGTCCAAAGAAGGTCTCTGTCTGTTGCTGCAGCAGATGTACTGGCACATTGAGCCCGGCGTAGCTCACGTTAACTTTCCAAGGTGCTACGTCTTAGGTAAGCGGATTAAGTATCTTTATCCACGCCTCACGTAGGTAATAAGTTCATTGCATACGTATCTATAGCTTTGTTCGTTGGTTTCACTACACATTACTCAGGTTAGGGCAGATTTACGTCACGAGCAGCTTAGAATAAAGTGAGACCAAGCTGCTTGGAGCAGAATTGGCAGAACCGAACGAACGCAATTTGGCTTGTCATTGTTGAAGTATATATACTTGGTTAAGTATAAAACAACTTCTAAAATGGAAGTAAAGGACAAATTCTTGTTAAATTTTCTGTTTGAGACCTCGGTAAGCATCAGTGATGAAGATCTTGATAGTGACTACTATTAATAAAATATGCGTGCTTGTCTGATAAATTTTGATACATTCGTATTTACATACTTACGTATAAGGCTGGTCTTTTTTATGCAAGACTCACTCAAATGCTTCCTTTATATAAAAACTGAATTGCTGTGAGACTTGAGATCTATCAATACATATCACCTCGTACCCCAAGCGGCTCAAAATCCAGAATACGTTTAATTCAACCACAAAAACGAATATTTTTGTGTTTCACTTCAGTAAATTTATTTATCCACGACTCACATGTAACTAGTTCATTGCATATGTATCCATGACTACATAATCCCCATCATTATACACTGCCAATGATTATAATGACACTAGCGTTGTATAATAATGACAGTTCGTTCAAACAATGACTTCATTATTTGAACGAACTGTCATCATTATACAACGCTAGTGTCAAAGTCTGTCAAAACCTACGTGGATGACAGTTATGTGACAGTTCGCCTCGCCATCATTGACAAATACATTTAAAATATTTGATAGAAAATGGAATTTGTGAGTCGTAGATAAAACGTCGTATTCGACTAGTACACAACGGATATAAATCGCTCGCATGTTTACACGCTTGCGTATAAACTTCATGCTCGCGATTTATATCCTTAGTTATGTGCTCGTCAAATAATATACTATTATCTACGACTCACATATAATAACTTCATTGCAAACGTATCTTTGACTATATAATCCCCATCATGATACGCGCCAATGATTATAATGACAGTACGTTCGTATAATAATGACAGTTCGTTCAATTAATGACTTCATTATTTGAAGGAACTGTCATCATTATACGAACGTACTGTCATAGTCAGTCTAACCCTACGTGGATGACACTTATTTGATATTTCGCCTTGCCACCATTGACAAATACATTTAAAAGATTTGATATAAAATGGAATTTATGAGTCGTAGATAAAACGTCGTATTCGACTCGCACACAACTGATATAAATCGCTCGCATGTTTATACGCTCGCTCGTCAAATAATATACTATTATTAGGCTATCTTTAGTAAGCGTAATATTATGACTAGAGGTAACTAGAGATACAATACATACTTGCGCATGTTAAAATGGGTGTGCATTAGATGTTTGCATTTTTCTGTCAGGTTGTTTTGTATAGAAATTAGAAAATATATTTAAAATAGTATCACCCATATAAACGGTAAATGGTCTATTTGAAATTATAAAGTGGTGATAACGATAATGATAATAATAAACAATGACTATTATTATAAGGGCCGATATATTCATCTATCTGAGTGGCCGTGAATCCTTTTTAGAACACACGACACACACTTTCCACATATTTTTTTCGTGAGATATTTAGACCAGACAGTAGAGGTTTTCGCGTGACAAAAATAGTATCAGGAAGCCGACGGTCCCAGGTCACGTGGAACAGTCCGTAGATGTATTGTGATATGTTCTCGACTCGCAAATATCATTACTTAATTTGGTATAAACAAAAAACCTCAAAAGAACGTGTTTTTTTCGTTTTGCGCTTGTAAAAGCTGAACTGATGTGCAATCTTGATGCTTTCAACAGATGAGAATGAAAAGACGAAAAAAATGAGCCCTACACGGACTCGAGCGGATTAATATTAACAGTAAAAATTCGGAAAAAACGGAAAAATTTGCGTTTTTTTAAAAATTCGTAACTCCGCCATTATCAAAGTTGCAGCGCGCGTAGGCTTTTCGCGGGAAAGTAGCGACTGATGGGTACTTTGAGTGTGCACAACCCAGGCGTTGTCCGATGATTAGTTTTTGCACACATGCGATTTGAATTTTTTTATGCAATACCCTTCGTCGAGCCTGGATGCGTCGGAGGTGGTCCAATTTTAATTTTTTAAGCGGATTTCGAAAGTAAAAGTATTGTGCTACAAAACGTCAATTCTGATATTGCGTTAAAATGTTGCGAAATAGGTGAAAAATGCTTGTATATACTAATACAAGCGTGCTGCTATATATTCGCGCTTTCCCGCGGCAGCCGTCTACCACCACTACTCGACCGCCTTTGAGCGCGCGGCCGTTTTCGGTCATATTTGCAAGCATTTTTCACCTATTTCTCAACATTTTAACGCAATATCAGAATTGACGTTTTGTAACAATACTTCTACTTTCGAAATCCGTTTAAAAAATTAAAATCGGACCACCTCCGACGCATCCAGGCTCGCCGAAAGATATTGCATAAGAAAATTCAAATCGCAATTGTTCAAAAACTAATCATCGGACAATGCCTGGGTTGTAAACACTCAAAGTACCCACCAATCGCTACTTTCCCACGAAAAGCCTACGCTGCAATTGTGATAATGGCGGAGTTATGAATTTTTGAAAAAACGCAGATTTTTCCGGTTTACCGAATTTTCTCCGTTAATATTAATCTGAGCGAGTCCGCGTAGGGCTCATTTTTTTCGTCTTTTCATTCTCTACAATTCGTTTGGATAAATTGTTTTTTTTTACACCGGGAGAACTTGCTATCGCATCTGTTGCAGGCTTTCCCGACCACTTCAATAACTTCGTAGAAGATTTTCGACTGACCGCCTGCATGGGCCTTCTCAAGTGGTTTGTGCATAAGAATGACGCAACTGATGAGTATTCGATCAAGTCACCGGAGGGCAAAATTCCCTTCAGCTGTCTTCAGTTCGCCATGAATCGATTGGACGAGTTCATCGCGACTAAAAAGCACTTAGACATCGACAAGGACTTCCCGAAGGTGTGGGACCACGAGTGGGAGCAATTTCTCACGTATTACTTCCGCGCAGTTCACCACGATGAGCTCTTCACAGATTCTAAAGAGTGGTCACTGAGTATTCTCTACGCCGCCTCCAAGGTTACCCTTCAGGAGGTGGCTAGATTCTGGCCGCAATACAATCTGGACGGAATGAAGAATATTTGGATTATGAAGCCGGGCAACAAATGCAGGGGTAGAGGTATACATCTGGTGAGGAAGGTGGAGGATGTGGCCAAGGCCGCCAACATGAAATTGAAGTACGTCGTCCAGAAATACATCGGTAAGATTTGTGATATTTTCTTCTCAATGGGTGTCTCACGGAACTGGTAGATTAGAAGTTTCTCATCTTCTACTATTTCGGGAAACTTGAAATTTTGGAATTAGAATTTACTCGATCTGTGCTCTTCAGATGATATATTCCCAAGTTAACTGTCACGTCCGGTCACCGGAAGTCGGTATCAACTTTGTTATTTTAAATGGAATAATAACAAAAAATAACAAAAAGAAAAGATGCTTACAGCTCTTCGTTGTACACTTGCAATCTATTCTTTCATTAAACAAACAGACCACCATTTCTAACCTTCAACTTCAATACTGGTTACATCAATAGATATGTACGATGTTTGTTTTAATTCTAAGTACGGGCCTGTGATATATGCTGTAAGTCGGCTTCGAATCCCGAGCCGGTGACGACTGCGTTGAACGACGTGACGTACTTGCGCGCTGTACCTAAATTATATCGAATATTTATGTCGCTTTATAAAATTAATGAACATGTGAAATGTGTTTCTATCTCAATAGTCTCATTAAACAAAATTTTGCGATTGTATTCGTACCTGTCTCGTTATCGTGCTAATACTCGTTGTTGAAATATTTGCTCTGTAGACAAGATCTTGAGTTATACTCTGTGTAATTTTTTTTTTTGGGGGGCAATCGGTTTAGCAGAAAAAAGTTAGGAAAGACGATCGCTTATTAAAAACTGCTAAAAAAATCGGGTACATTTTTACACTTCTCTAGCGCTTTTGTCCAAACCTAGGGGCAGAAAATTTTGATAGTCAGTCATGTTATGTAGAAATGATTCAGGAGTATAACACACTTTATTTATATTTTTTGTTCAGTCGTTGCAGAGTTACTAACCTCCAAACACAGGGCTCAATACTTTTGCAACCGATAGTAGTAACTTTGATGAGAGTCCTCTCCTCTAATAAATCGAGAACACCCATTAATATCGTCCGACACAAATTCTATCAACTGTGGATACTTTCTTCTGGAATTTTTTTAGAAAGACCACTCATCATATACCAGACAAAATTCGACATCCGGCAATGGTTCATGATCACCTCAGTACAGCCGCTCACCATTTGGATGTACCGGTAAATCACATTGCACATCATAATGGAAGAAGATCCGACAGGTCAGTTACATTAAAGATTATCCTTCTGTCCAATTGCAGCGAAAGTTACCTACGATTCAGCTCTCAGATGTTCAGCCTTGAGAACTTTCACGAGTCCCTTCATCTGACAAACCACGCCGTCCAGTGCAAGTATCCGAATATGACTCAAAGGGATAAGGCCCTCCCAGATGAGAACATGTGGGACTGCGATACTTTCAGGACCTACTTAAAACAGATGGGCCACGGAAACAAATGGGATGACGTCATCTTTCCAGGTATCACTATTCAGTTAATAGTAATTTTCCCATACCAAATCAATTTGCTTAAAATCCGACATTTTGTAATAATGTGTTGAAAATTGTGTATGTATATAATTTACTGTTGTTTATGCAATAACTATTTTTAAAAATGTTGATTAGGTACATGTATTTCCGTTTATTATAATTGACAGTTGTTAACTAAAAATTGGCGAATATTCAAAGTCAAAGGTATTAGTTACTGTGTGTTGTAGGTTGAAATAGTAATGAAATAATGTATCCAATTGACAACGCCTTAACGCTGTCAGTATCTAAATTGTATAACAACGTTATAGGAAAGCCACGTTATTCTTACCGTTGTTGCAACATCCAAATCCGTTTCTTTCCCCTGATCTTTCGGAAATGATCGCAACAGCGCGACAAAGTTCGAAAACAATTCCTGAGTTAATCGGTGCTTGATGATGGACATTTTAACAAATTGTCCATCATCAAGCACTTTCTGCTTTAAATTGTGCTGTTCTATAAGATAGATATCGGTAGAGTTCATCCAGCGCCGGATTTAGGAGTGTGGGGGCCCCTGGGCAGAAAAGCTGTGGGGGCACCTTGGCAGAAACGCGCTGCAGCTGCTCTTAAAGACATAGGCGTAAGCACATTACTTGATAACATGATTTTGCATTGTAAATACATAAGTTTCAGTACAATTTGTTCATTATTGTGGGCCAAACAAAGAGGTACACATTTTTAATTACTCGTTTTTCTAATATTAATTAGTCAATTCAAATATCTTCTTAAAAAAATACGGATTGCTTGTATTGTGAAGATTAAAACCATAACAAATTGGCAATAACAGGACGTTTAAATTCAATGTAATGTTACTTTATGTTCTAGCCGAAGTACTGTCTAGCCGGCAGCATTTCTGACGGGGTTGTTATAAATCCGTTTTTTTTTTTATTTTAAACAAAATAAACATGTTTTTTTTAAGTAATTTTTTTTATGAATAACGTTTTTTTACGAAACAATGTTATTAGTTATTAAAAACATGTTTTAATACTTTACTTGCTACCACTGTTCTTGTATTATTATATTTTATGAAAAACTTTTTATTTGACTAGTAAATACAAAATTTAAATTATTTTTTAATTTTTTAATTGATTTATGCATACAAAATCTTAAAGGCCATCATACAGCTGGCCTCATTAAATAATTAAATATGCTGTTCAAATTTCGGTACTTTAAAACACGTTTAAAACACAACACTTAAAACAAACTGTTTAAAACAAAATATTTGTTTTAAACATAACTACCCTGATTTCTGATAATATCGGGTCAATTTAATGAGAAATTACAGGTGTATTAAAATCAATAGCCATAATTACATTTGTCTTGACATTTGTTTTGATAAAAATGGACAGTAGAGATTTTATAGCATTGTATACAGGGTGATTTTTTGTCGTCTATAGGGTAAAATTTTGTATGTTTTTTTTTTAGATTTTACTAAAAAATAGCTAATATAAAAATAAAATAAATTCGACGTTTGTAACCGGCACGAGAAATTTAATTGTGTCAGTACTTGAGCTATCTTTAAAGATTATGGAGAAACCATTGCCAACTTTCGGTTTTGTTAAGGGCAGCATGTTTGATTGTAACATTTTATGTGGTCTTTTCGTTAGATTAAATTATGATATATGATACTTGTTTTACGTTGTTACGAATGTTACTTACATTTGTTTGTTTTTGTTGTTACGGATGTTACTTGCTTTTGTGTGTTTTTGCAAAGATGGAATCGGAGCTGAAATCAACGTTTTTTTGAGTATGTCACATCATTTCAAACCAAGCTTTCCTTTTCATTTTTTATGGATTTTTTTAATGCAGAGCATTTCTAAAATAAGCCTGAACCCTGAATACATTGTGTTGCTACCGCTTTTCTCGACCTGACCGTCAGACAAGTGAAACAAAACTGTCACAATTTCAATTCAATAAAAAAAAGATGTCGATTTTAGTTCTAAAACACTGCAATAACATAAAAGTTTGCAATAAATCTACAGCCCAACAAGTGTGGTATAATATTAAAACAGAAGCAAGAAAAATCCTTCAAAAATGTCAAAATTAAACATGGCGCCCATAAGAAAACTAAAAGTTGGCCATGGTTTCTCCACCATCTTAAAGATAACGATTTGTGGTTCCACTGCTTTTTTGAGTAAAAACAGTAAAAAATAATTAGTTCCTTTTTGCTAAAAGTAAAAAAAAATCATTACCTACCTTATTTAATCCCTCTTACACTTCACATGAAATAGACCCGACATTATCAGAAATGTTGCATAGCCATACATAAAGGAACATAACATTGAATTAAAGTTCATTTATTGCGAATATTATGGTATGATTTCAATCTTCACAATATAAGCAACTGTTTTTTTTAAGAAATGCTTAAATTACCTGAATATCATTGGAAATATGAGTAATTGAAAATTACAGTACATTCAATCAGATATTTTACTTATTTTATGGTTTTATGTGTGGCCACCTGCAAAGTATTATTTTAAATATAATTTTTTATTTATTTTATTTTGGTGGGGGCCCCTGGGCTGCCGCCCAGTCAGCCCTCCCTCAAATCCGGGGCTGAGTTCATCCGTTTGATTGCTAATTTAATAACAACATGTAACTATCATACAGTTTTCACAGGGATGTTAAATTACGATAATTATCTTTTTTTCGTAAATTACTGTTGAAATTAAAATTATTAATTTCAAATATTAAATTACCACGTAAATAAAAATTAAAAATGGGAAATTACGTTGGCTTAAATTACCGAGTAATTAAAAATTTAAATGGTAAATTACGCTGATTTAAATTACCGGGTAATTCAAAATTCAAAATATTAAGTTAAACCGGCGTTAATAGCGATCACTGTAGGTTATGAATGCTTCTTATGTTAATAAAAATGTTCGGTAAATAAAAGTCATTATTTTGTACCTATGTGACGTTCGCCCCCAGCCCCCTCTTATGGGAATTTACGTGTATAGAAAAACTCTAATTACTCGAGTACAGATATCGCAACGAAACTAACTCTGTTCGAACGAGCGTTCTTCGGCCAATCTAAAAGTGGAAAAGTCCGATCCGAAATATGTAAATTAGTGTCCGTAATTAATTAATAACTGATTAGGTGACACGGAATATTTGCAAAATCGGGATATTCAATGGGCTGTATCTTGTTGACCCTTTGTTCAATCTTAATAAAACCAACACCATTCGATTCCCCTCTTCTTCTACTATAGGAATGGCCAAAAGTCCGATCGCAATTAGATAGGTTTGAGGTAGTATGCGTGGGCAACGGTCGGCGTGTTTTGCGACAGTTTGCGTTGTTAAACTGGACGACCCGGCCGGCTTCCAGCCCCCTCTTATAGGAATTTACGTGTACATATAGCAAAAGTCTAATTACTCGAGTGCTCTTAGAGATATCGCAATGAAACTAACACTGTTCGAACGAGCGTTCTTCGACCAATCTAAAAGTGGAAAAGTCCGATCCGGAATATGTAAATTAGTGTCCGTAATTAATTAATAACGGTGACACGGCATATTTGCAAAAATCGGGATATTCGAAGGGCGAGATACAGCCCATTTAACCCTTTGTTCAATCTTAATAAAACCAACACCATTCGATTCCCCTCTTTTTCGACTATAAGAATGTCAAAAAGTCCGATCGCAATGAGATAGGTTTGAGGTAGTATGCGTATGAGAAATTCTCTTCACCTTCTCATGCTCACTGCTATATTATCCCTCAGAGCTGGTTTAACTCGATATAATAAATGGTGTGACAATATCGCAGATAGTGTAATAGAAAAAATAAAAACAAATGATGCGTACACTGCTTATGTTGATATTATAGTGCCACTATAGCATTAAACATAAATTCCAAAGTAACGTTTTTTAAACCTAAGAACATGTTTGTAATTATTTTACTTATTTTATCGCTAGTTTTATAAAGCTAGCACACTGTAGAGAGCACTGCCGCTCCCGCAGTACTGTCGGTGCCGACCATGCCGTGGTAGTGGAAGGTAGTTTTACAAATACCAGATGGCAAATCAAAACGTATTTTAGAACAATAATAGCAGTGCTTTCAATGGAGAGAAGTCCTTAGTTGTCATCTAGAGATCAAGGAGAAAATTATTGGTCCTTTGGCGCAAATTAACACAAGAAGAACGGATTTTTTTACTTCATTTATATTAACTTCAATGGTTTGTCTGTTCCATGTAATAGATATTTTACCTAGATCAGGTGTTTATGGCCATAAGCACGTGTGTATTCAAACGCTCCGCTACCAGCGCCGCTATCAGCACCGCTGGCAGCGCCGCGAATTGTTTCTCCGTGCACTTAGGTGAAATGAGACTGAAGGTGTCCTAGATACTAGCGGATAAACGCGTTATTGTGATGTCTTGCGGCCCGTATAGCGCGCGCATACCTTTAATATTCATTCTTATACGATTAATTTTACAGGAATGCGACAAAGTCTCATTGCCACCATGTTAGCTTGCCAAGAGACAATGGATAGGAGACCTAATACGTTCGAACTGTACGGCGCTGACTTTATATTAGCCGAGGACTTCAGTCCCTGGCTATTGGAGATCAACTCTAGCCCAGACCTATCTTCGTCCACCAGCGTTACCGCTCGTATGTGTCCACAGTGTTTAGACGATTTAGTGAAAGGTATGCTGGTCTGCTGGTATATTTAGTAGGTATATGTGACCCCGCACGACAGAATCGCCCTAACTGCCATCGCTCGTTTCGATAATATTGACTCCTGTGTTTGAAGGCGCATAACTCTAAAACTACTTAGCAGAAACAATTGAAATAAAGTATGCCATACTCCTGAATTATTTCTACATAAGTTGTATGACTGTCAAATTCTCGGTGTAAACATGAGCGCGAGAGAAGTGAAAAAAAGTACCAGATTTTTAAACTTTTAAATTAACGCTCGTCTGTCCGATTTTTTTCTCTTAAACCACTTACCACAAAAATGTCTGTTTTTGTTCAGGTTGCATTTAGAGCCTCTTCTATAGATTGACCTTTTGTTTTCTTCAATTTTTATTATGTAATAAAGGTTGCGAATAAGATTTTGATGGAAGCCGATATCTCAGTAACGAATGTTAGCAGGACAACGCAGTTAATAATCCTTATTTACTGCGATACACATCCCTTGAATTTAATAGCATTCCGACTATGTGTTAATTTTTAAGACCGAAATAAACATCAACAACATTTTGTGCACTTCGGCTTCCCTCGCTTGTGGGTTTTGATGCGACGCAGTCGAACGAGAGAAGTTTTGACGCGATCAGTGAATCCGTTTTTGTAAAATGTTGTTGGGTATAACTAATTGTACATCTAAATTCATTATCTATATTTAACTCGCACTACTATTCAAAATTCCAAAATTAAATTGTTCGGATTGCATCGTACTAATAGTAAATAATTTTCCACTGTCCCAGCTAAGTTTCCATTTACCGTTACGATTGACTTAGTGCGCGCTGCACGAAATTTATATCATTCACATCGAGACTTACTTAATAATTCACATTAAAAATTACTTAAAAGTAATTTATGTCACAAGTGCCGAAAGTACGGAATAGCGCGACGAGCGGTAATGCGGCGCGACGCCGAAAGCGGAGCGTCGTATGTGAGCGTGTCGCGCTATGTAGTTTTCGGCAGGAGTGAGATACAATGTTTTTTGTGCTGCTGTTTGAGTAAATATGTAGTTTTTAAAAAAATAAAAAAATTGTTGTTTCTGTATAGGAAATGTTAGGTTGGTACCACTTCGGCGAAACGTCAAGTTTAAAAACTAATTCAAATTCTGACAGATTTATATTTATTCATTACACTGTAGATGTCAGATGCGTACCAACCTACTAAAATAAACTACACTCATCGCTATACTTTATTTACAATTTTCTCATATTATTGTTTTTAGAATTAGATATAACAACGGGTTGATATTCCTTGTCAACAAACAATCAAATTGGTGATCTTAGTTTATTTGAAATTTGTATTTTGTACTATGCAGCAAAATTCCATAGCGGTTCTCCAACCTCTGACGAAATCAGCTGTTTTCGAGTGTGACAGTACAAAATAGTATATTATTATACAAGTTTTATAAGACGTCAAATTGGCGCACGAGTTGTTTTGGGCACGACGAGCGTAGCGAGGAGTGCCCAAATGGAACGAGTGCGCCAATACGTCTTATAAAACGAGTGTAATATACTTTTTTTTCTACTTTGCGTCATTAATTTTATATAAATTTAGAAATTGTGGTTACTATATTGCGCTAAATTAGAATCTAGGGTATTTCGCGGGTACCACGTGGCTGCACTGTAGTAACTGTCAACTTCGTTAAGGATGAGATCGATGAAATAAAATCATGACAAAATCTAATTGTGAATAAAATTACTCTACTTTAGCCTACAAGTTTGAATAAATATTCAGCGAGGTCTCAACGATGATCATAATGGAGCTTGGGGCAACGCTTTTAACCCTACTGTGATAAATGTATGAAACTTAACCTAAAAAGTCAACAACTTTAATAGTGGTTTTATAAGTATAATAATCAGAATAGAAGTGTTTGGCGGTGACTGATTAGTTACTTCGAAGAACAAGAACTTACTAAAGAATTTTTTTAACACCTAACGTTTAATAGCGGTGTCTACCTAATTCCGCTACGTAGCCGTTGCGGCTTATATATTTACAAGCACTTATAATAATTGAAACCCAATTTTAATTTCGGCAAAGTAGTTTATTAGAATAAATTATACTTAGTAAAATTACATGTGATGGAGGTAATACAAATATGTTGCACACAACCGGAACTAAGACGAAGTCGAAATCGACGGACAAAACTGAATACGAATTGAGCCGAACAGAATTCGGTCCAAAATGTTACCGAAAACTTATACGTTACATAAACTAAGAAATCCTCTACACTTTAAATGTACTATAGCTTCGTATATACGTGTATGCTGATAAACCATTGATTGCGCATATACAATCTCGTAGCAGTAATTAAAATCATTGATAACTACGATGTAGGTTTGATCTTCGCATAATACCTTATTAAAGTAAATGTGGTCCTTGAATTATATCTGAAAAGGGGATTTGATGATTAGTTGAAAAGAATGATAACGATCACTTACCAGAGTCGTAAAACATCACCGAAAACGTTATGCTGGCGTATTTTGATGAACACAGCAAAACTAAGAAAGCCACAACCTTTGGCCATACTATAGCAGGCTACACGCATGTTTAAATATGTATAGAATATTGATATTTCGCAGTTTATGCGATTGCAAGAGATTAAAAAGAGGCAGTGTGTGGTTATGTATTGTACGTTTGACATTTGGCATTTGATATCAATGTGTACCAATCCTGGCAATCTTAGACAAAAATGTTACTGTTTTCGGTGTTACAATGTGTTAATTGTAACACCGAAAACAGTGTTACAATGTGTGCATTGTGAATGCAAAGTAGAAAAAAAATATTATGCAATTCTTTTTCTACAGTCGCATTAATTAAAATATGACGATTGTTTACGTGCATAACCCGTTATCGTGCTAATATTCGCTACCATGAATATCTTGTTCGCAACCTTTATTATACAAAAAAAGAAGAATACAAAAACGCCAATCTATAGAAGAGGCTCTAAATGCAATCTGAAGTAAAATTGAAATTTATGGGCCAAACAGTTTACGAGGAAAAAAATGGAAAGACGAGCGTTGGTTAATATAAAAGTGCTAAAATCGGGTACTGTTTCTCATTTCTCTCGCGCTCATGTTTACACCGACAGGCAAAAAATGTTGACAGTCATACAACTGTATGTAGTAATGATTCAGGAGTATGAGACACTTTACTTAAATTTTTTGTGCTTTTGGTGCTTATGGCGCTTTTAATGTTATTAGGTTACCAAGTTTCGTCAGTAACTTCTCTTGGTAAGTGTTACACCCGGTTTCAAGGTCGAATTTCCGCTATTGGTTCCCTGTATAATGACGTTTTTTGGCCTTGTTATTAATGTACTCATAGATTTCAATGATCTATAATTTACGGAATAACACTTATTTACTTTTAGTTCACATATCAACGTAAAGAGATGTTAGCTGATGACACCGCCACAAATCTTTCTGTTTTTGTTCTTTATTTTAGCTTTGTTGGCTGGGCTACTTACATTTTTACGTTAATTTATTCTTCTATTCTAGTGGTCGAAAAACACAGAACGAAAATACTCTATTGCTTGTAATTAATTTAATATGGGTACATACATACATGCTAGTTAAAATAAACCTTACCGTTATGCAGAAACTAAAATAAACATTGCGGGAATTCTTAGCTTTCTGTAAAGATCATATCAACTAAATCTGGATTTTTGCATTGGTCAGAATTTAACATGTTAGGCCCGGGCCAGCGCATCAGCGTGGGTATAGTCATCAATCTGGTCCTTGGATCGGTCCTGAATGGACACTTTTGATCCTTCCAATAAGTCCTATCGCCTACCTCCACGTAAACAAAATGCGATTTGGAATCGGCCTTCATCAGACCTGCCTCCACAATGCTACTGGCTTCGTTGCAATCTGGACACCAGCTTTGTCCGTTGGGCAACTTGCTACCTTCGAAGTATACGTAAACTTCTTCGTCCTTCTTGAACGTCTGAATCAGCTCACAGAAATTCTGATAACCGTCAGCGTGGTGTCTTGTTGCCATCGCTGGCTTATTCAGCAGAGTGTACCGAGACCTTGTCTTTGACATGACGTTTTACTGTCAGATGAAATCACGGTTGGCAATTGGCACATGGGCCCTGTAGTAAGGGTCATGTTGGCAACATTTTGATATTTGGTTTTAACATCGAGACACCCTGGTCAAACAAGAATCAGGGGAACACTTTTTTCGAAACCTGTTACTTTTTAAATAATAGTTCTAGGCAAATCAAGTTTGGTATACTTCAACGGCATATATTTAACTAAAGAAAATTACAAAAACAATGTTAGAACTCTTAGTTACTTCTAAGTTACACTTAACAATGTAAATTAATAAAGCAAAACAAAATGGAAATGACTCTGCGAAGAGATTCTTGGGGTATGCTTTCCCATTCCATCAGGGCTTGTGTCAGTTCTTGTATGGTTAGTGGTGGATTAGGGCGATTGTGAACACGTCGGTTAAGCTGAACCCACACTTGTTCAATAGGATTCAGGTCAGGACTTAACGCCGGCCATTCCATGACGTGATTCCCACGTTCTTGTAAAAAGTTTCTGGTGATGCCGGCGGTATGTGGGTTTGCTTTGTCCTGTATTGGGATGAAATTTTGACCGACGCCATATGCAGCAGGCACCACATGGTTCTCTAAGCTGTTTTCGATGTAATTCATGGCATGTAAGTCGACCAGGAACCACAACAAGATCAGTTCTGTTGTATATACGGATTCCAGCCCAAACCATCACAGATCCACGACCAAATCTATCCACTTCCTGTATAGTAGCGGCTGCATAGCGCTCACCAGGACTTCTATGTATACGTACTTGACCGTCGCAACGAGTTAAACGAAATCTGGACACGTCTGTAAACAGTACAGACGTCCAGTACGAAGTTACCAATCTCTGTGATGCAGAGCAAACCTCATTCGCGCTGCTCTGTGATGGTGCTTAAAGGCGTGGTGCGCGGACCGGTCTTCTTGGTTTCAAATTCGGTTCTTTTAATCTGCTTCTAACAGCCTGATCAGATGTGTCTATTCCATGTGCTCATCTTAGGTCGTTTAGGAGGTCTCGTGCTGTGGCGGTACGCTGACATAGAGAGGAAGGGACAAAATATTGGTCTTGATTTTGAGTCGTTTTTCGATTTCGACCATGTCCAGCTCTCTAACATATTGGCCAGTCTCCCGAAACCGATTAAACGCTGAATAACAGAACGGGAAATTCGAAGGTCCCTGCTAATATGTCGATAGAGTGGCCATGCTAAATACGGGCGACAGTACGAGCAACTTGCACTTCACTAAGATGCCTCATTTTACTTCTAAGGACGTTTCTAATCAACGAAAATTCACAACTGAATTCATTTGTCATCTTTAGTAGGCTTTTTTTCATACATGAATTCAAAGCACACTTGTCATTTTTTCCATTTTGTTTTACGTTATTAGTTTACATTTTAAGTGTAACTTAAGTGAATAATAATGTCATGTATGTTTCAGTTATGGTGGATAAAAGAAGAGATCCGAAGGCTGACACTGGTATGTTTATGTTAATCTACAAACAAAATCTGCCACGCGCTCCAGCCTATTTAGGCATGAGCTTATCCGTCCGCGGTCGACGTATCTTTAAGAATAGATCTAAACGATCAAAGCATTCTGCCAAGGAAAATGACTCCGCGTTGAATAATAAGAAGGACTACATTAACAACCTCAGGCCGCCGACACCAGCCATCGTCCAGCCCTGTTATACGCCGAAAGAGATCTCAGCGACCATGTATGACGGACCCGTGATCGGAGACCTCATGGAAGAGCTGCAGACTTCATATCTGAACGCCTGCGAGAACGGTATCGACTTTATTCCTTCGGTGAAGAGCCCACAGGTGAAGATAAAAAAGAAAATGTCTGCTAGCAATAATCCGGATAGGGTAGCCAAGAGCGAGTACGCATCGAGGGCGAAAACTAACAAAAGACGTTCTTCTGTTAGCAGAAGGGCAAGAGGAAGCGGAAACCCTAAGAAGACGCAGCAGAGGGAAGTGGAGCAACTGACGCCGCCTGTCGACGAGATGTCCAAGCTGAAGTATGGCGTTGACAAGAAGACTTCGGCTGCGCCCGATAGCAGTACCGTTTTTGACAGGGAAACGGCCAGCATCCTGAAGGGTAAACACATATTGTCAAAATTTAGCGTCGAGAATAAATTTTATTGCAAAAACACAACCTGTATGAACGCTGGTCTTGACTGCGTCAATAATATCGTATCAACAACAAGCACATCGGATGTTGTGGAAAAGAACGATTTCTTCACAGTTGGCGTTAACTTCCGGAACTGTCAACGGTCCATATCTAAATAACTGCCATCGAAAACAATCATTTACCAATAAGAAAAAGTAATCATTTAAATGTATCATTGTAACACTGCCACGTATGCTTGTGCTTGTTGAAATGTTTAAAGGTTTATGTTCTTACTGTAGATTGAAAGGAACACAGTTCGTATTCACTTTTATTTATTGGTCAAAGAAATACATATAAATTTTAGATACACATATTAGTGGTATACCTATTAACTTACTTTTAATGCTGACATTCTATTACTCTAATCAGCACAATATTATGAACTCCATGAAAAAACTCCTGTAGAGAAAGAACAGGGATGTATACAGTGTTATTTTCAACTTGATACCTTCATGACCCAAGCCATTTTTTAAGCCTGTAGGTAGATATTAGCTGTTTTCCAATTATGCTCTGACAAACCCTGGCGCACTCTAGGCCCAATGGGAGAGCGTTCCTATTACAATTAGCAATTAGCGCAACTCGCCGAAACCCTCCGTTCCCGTTTCCCCTATTGCACCTAGTTTCCAAGTAGTGCTTGTAACACCGATCAAGTGACATCAGTGACATTTGTCGGTCTGTAATAGGTTAGGTGTTTGTCAACAACGTAAAATTCATTGTAAAAATGGATTTACCCGGTCAATCGCACATTATTGTTAAAAGACCTTTAAAGACTGTAACTTATTCGATATATTCCCATTACAATGCCAAACGGGCCAGCGCTGTTTGCCTCAGCGTACGCTAGCGTTAAACGTAGTGAGTGCGTAATAGATGCAATTGGAAAACAGCTATTGAGTGGATATTAAGAGGGGTGTTTATGCTAGGCAGATCGACGTCGGCCTTGAGTCTGTAGTACGCCCAGGATGTCGTTCCATCTAACGGTAAACCGTTGTACTCGTCTTGTGTATGAACAAACATACTTAATTTGTTCAGCCGATTTCTGCCCTTTGCTAACAGGCAGCTACTGTAGTTGTTGTCAACTGTTAGTTATCATTGATCTGAGCTGTTCTTCTCCCTTGTCTCGGACTGTGGACTTTATTACAGAAACCTTCTTTACAGAGCTCCGCGGTGACAGTTCGTAGTAATTCGACACAATTGCATACAAAGCAGATCAACTGGACAAGGCCAATTTTAAAGAGCTATGTCTTAAAATGAACCCATAAATTAGCTCCTGTTCCGAGATTAATGCTATTGGCTTAATTACCATGAAAGCATATTAAATCAACCAGATATTGTGTCCAAAATTAGCTTCTTTTCTCTAATTAAGATCATGATTAAAGTAAGCGCGGTTGAATTTTATATTTATCCCGGAACAATGCCCTTTGCTTACACATTCCAACAGTACCTTACTTTTACACATCAGGTTCGACTCCGATCTGCTTTTTATGCGCCCGTGTTTTGCATGTTACTGGTATATGGATAAACGCCCCTTTTAAATATCTAGATCGTACGACAAAATTTACAATATCATAAATGAAATAATACTTCTCTTCATGTAGCAAATTTTAGTCATGTCATTCTGCAATTTTCAATTACACGAATTATATTTAACATAGACGTTTGTTCATGGTCGTCTAATGCTTTTGTAAACTAGATAGGATCGCCTGATTTAACCGCGTTTGATTTCTTACGTGTTTCATCATAAATAGAGAAAAAGTTATGGCTATCCTTTATGGTTAACTTCTCCACGGTAGGGTAACGTTTTGGCGTGGACATCATCTGCTAACATATTCTCCGAACTATGGTGTGGGTTCGGCTGCGTAGTATCTATTGCAGATACCTACTTAAAAATTATTAATAATTTAGTATAAAACGTGAAGTTCATCAAATTTTTATGGACAATCTCGGATAGGCGCTTACAACGCAAGGCACCGTTTATGTTATACCTATTATTTGAAATGATCTCTGTTCAAAACGTGTATTTTGTTGTATTAATATATTTGTGCTAATGGTTAACGCAGATATACCTGACAATATATTATAATACAGGTATTTTTATGTGGTATTAGTATTGGGCGCACCGGAGTTCACAGTAAGTTATACATAACTTCATTGCATTTTTCTGCGTTTTTTTAAGTTCAAATAAAATTTCAATACTTAAAAATTAAATTAAAATAAATAGATGTAAATATAGATTTAATTATATGACGTGTACATCTGTTTCTTGTATATGTATGTACTGCTTATATATTTCTTATTCGGGCGAAGCAATGCAGGAAATTGTTATATTGCAAACAAAATGTGTTCATAAGCGTTAGTTGCAGTAAAGTTGGGCTGTGAAAACCCATAAAATTTTTAGCCGTCTAAACCTAGTAGTTTAGTGTCATGTTTTTATAAATGACGCTATTTGTCGATAGCATATTGAGGTTATGTCTGTTTTGCCTTTCACTGGTATATTAACTGTAGTTGACTTGTTTAGTATTTCAATTGTATTACGTTTATAAATACAATAAACTTCTAATCAATATTTAACATGTAGTATTATTTGACTGTCGAATTTAAGATTTACTGAGTACCCTTGATGACCTATCCCTCTGACGCGGTAGACTATCATTATTCTGCATTTTTATGTATCATTGGCCACACGTTTCACAAGTTTCAATACTTAAAAAAGCTCTTGAAGATATGAATAGGGAACCACAGTCTGAAATGATAGAGAGTGTTTTATTTGATAAAAACTAGTTAGTCAAATTTTAAAATATATTTGAGTTGCAAATTTTGAACACCTTGTATAAGATATTTATATTTATGACATCTTTACACCACAAATGAAATTGTTACCTTCAATAATAACAAAGATATGCAATTTGAAACTATACCGCAGAAATAAACAGAAAAGTAGGAAAATCAAAATTACTCAAAAATTTGTGGCATGTAGGTATAGGAAACCTGATAAAAGTCGATGTATTTTAACCCGAAGCTAATTTAAATAACGAAGCTAATATCCACTTCTGGTAGGTAGGAAGTAAGAGCCAATTTCACAGCATTTTAATTCAAAAGATCGGATTGAGTAGACCCCGATTCCAGACTTTCAAACATATTGAAATAGTGGTATATACATCAAAAATTCTAATGGAACAGCTCCGTGAGACTTTCTGCATGTCTGACATTAGAATTTGTGAAAATAAAGACTTTCTTTTCAAGTTTTGAGGTAGTAATTTTCACTACTATAAACTCAACACGTGCCCAAGTCACCTAACTTTTTAATGGAGTCAAATTAGACACAAATACTGGTAATGGAGAAAACCAAAATGATTAAGTTCGGCGTTAGAGGAACAGAAAATTTTAGCCTTGACTACAGGGAAGCCACTCTTACATCGAAGGACAATTCAAACTTTCCTGGCCTTAAATTGGATTCTTGTCTATCCTGGAAGGAACATATTCACCAACTCGCCAAGAGATTAAGCTACTTTACATACCTTATTCAAATAATCTCTTCCAATGTTAATGAAAATGCTGCATTATCATCGTAATATGGCCTAGTATACTCTAGAATAAACAATGGGAATAACTTCCATTACAAAGTTTTAACAAAAAAAACGCAGCTCCTTGCCGAGGTGTTATATTCTGTCAAGGAGTTATATAGCAGTTCACTGAATATTTCATTGGTTATATTGATATTAAGAAGTTTATTTTGACGTAATCTATGTATCTTTTTGGTTTTGATTGAATAAAGATTATTATTATTATTATTAGGTATATATAGGATGATGTAAAATTTAAGTAATCCGTCGAAAAGGTGTCTTTCCTTATTCATTCATAGATTCCTTCGATAAATCAGACTATCCACCGTTGCCAACTCCTGAAGAATTTTTGTTTTTCGCAGTTTGACCTAAAGATGTTCACTACTGAACGAAACTAGTAGTAAAGAATAAAATTCTGAATGAAAACTATTGGAGTTTTGAATAAACTAACCAACAATTGCATATTTGAATTTAAAACAATGTTTGCAACAAGGGCTTGAATTAACAAAAATTCATAATATATGGTATTTCAATGGAAACAATCTAATTGGTTAAAGAGTTACATAGAGTTTAATGCTCGTATGAGGAATGAGGGGGGTCAACGTTTTTATTAAAAACTCTTATAAATTAATGAACAATAGTAATCTTGGTAAAACTATGGAAAATGTTGCAAATCGAGTGGATATTAAACTACTAACACATTGGTTGTCACGAAATAAAAAACTTGGTGCTGAGGTTTTTGTAGCAAACCCTAACTATAATCAGCGAAAGTATTCAGCGATTCTCTTTAGTTGCAGTGGAAATGAATATTGTTGAAATTCATTACAAAAAACCATGGTATGTACGTTTTACTGTTGTAGAAATATCGGAAAATATATGTTCGATTTTTATTATAATTTCTTAAAAGAAAAGTATAATAATCGCATTTGTTTATTATATACGGACACCGATTCATTAATATTATCTATCAAAACTTAATACATAGTATCGAAAAGAATCGATTATAGGTAAGATGAAAGATGAATATGGTGGGCAAATTATAGAATCATTTTATGGTACCGGTGCAAAAGCATACTGCGTCAAAGTTTCAGCAAGTGCTACAGATGAAGCAAAAGATGTAAAGAAGGCGAGAGGTATTAACAAGTATGTAATAGATAGTGATTTAACAGTAGATGATTACAAAAGAATTGCTAACAATGGAGGTTGTATTTTCAAGAAAATGTATGTATTACGATCACATTTACACACTATGTATACAGAATTAAAAAAATAAAATAGCATTATAAATAGCAAAAGATGATAAACGACATATTTTGGATGATAATTGCAATAGAATATTTGTAGTTGCTGTGTATGTTAAACTTATTAGTGCTTTTATTGTTAGGATTAGTTCATGTCACCGGGTAATGTATTGTAATGATTAATAAACTACACTGCTCAAAAAAATTAGGGGAACACATTTTTTTGAAACTTGCAACTTTTTAAATAGTAGTTCTAGGCAAATCAAATTTTGTAGGCTTTAAGGGCATATATTTACCTAAAGAAAATTACAAAAACAATTTTACAACTCTTAGTTACTTCAAGTTACACTTAAAAATATATATTTTTTTTATTAATAAGCATAAGATGCTTAGCATATTGAAACTAATCTAAAAGATTAACCATCAATTTAAATCTGAATTCTTAAAACTAGGTACTTGTCTCTAATAGGCTATCCACTGATGTCCCTATATTTACTTTGTCCCAAACAAGAAGCACTAACACTTTACTCACTGTGCTCTGCTTTTTACACATTTCACTGATTCACTAGTTCGAAGGGTTTAGTTCTTTTTAGTCTTCTCACTAGATTCTGGTTGTCCAGTAGCTGCAGGGCCTCTACGTTGACGTGATAGCTTAGGCGAGATTCATGCTTAGTGGCGAATCTTTTTATCTCTTGGATGACTTGTGGGACACCAAGATCACGGTGCAGGTCACTATTCCGTATGTACCAAGGAGCGATAACCATATTCCTTAGTACTTTATTTTGGAAAATCTGGATTCCTTGTATATTGGAGCTTTTTGCGCAGCCCCAAAGCTGGATGCCGTATAACCAAATCGGTTTTAGTACTTGGTTGTAAACTTGTAGTTTGTTCTGTACTGACAACTGAGAGTTTCTTCCCAGAAGCCAGTACAGTTCTCTGTATTTGAGGCCAAGCTCTACTCTTTTCTTCTTAACATGTTCTTTCCACCTTAGTTTTGTATCCAGTGTCATACCCAAATACTTTGCAGTGTTCGCATATGGAACTATGGCGTCGTTAATCTTGACATGAGGTATGTCCTCGATTCTTTTGTTTGTGAAGTTAATGTGGACAGATTTCAGTTCGTTGAGCTTGGTCTTCCATTTTTTGGTCCATTTATATATTTTGTTACTAGCTTGTTGAAGATTCCTGGTAGATTCACCAATAGTTGATCCCACTGCCATTAGAGCCGTGTCATCTGCGAATGTGGCGACTGTTACATTTTCCATCTGTGGAAGGTCACTTGTATATAGTAGATAGAGAATTGGTCCCAATACACTACCCTGGGGTACACCAGCTTTGACTTCTTTTAGTTCCGACGTATTGTAAAGGTAGCATACTCTTTAGTTTGTGTATCAATCCTTCATGCCAAACCTTACCGAAAGCTTGTGTCACATCAAGAAAGATTGTTGAGCAAATAAGCTTTTCTTCTAATGCTTTCTCTATGATATCTGTTGTTCTATGGACTTGATCTATAGTGGAATGGTTTTCTCTAAAACCAAATTGGTGATTAGGAATTAGTTTAGGAAGTAGTAAAATATAACTTCATAACGCAAAACAAAATGAGTAAAATGTTAAGTATGCTTTGAATTCACGTATGAAAGTGTACTAAAAATGATAAATGAATTCAGTTGTCATAAGGCACCTTAGTGAAGTGAAAGTTGCTCGTACTGTCGCCCTTATTCAGCATGGGCTCTATTCGACATGTTAGCAGGGACCTTCGAGTTTCCCCTTCTGTTATTCAGCGTCTGTGGAATCGGTTTCGGGAGACTGGCCAATATGTTAGAAGAGCTGGACAAGCTTGAAATCGAAATACTACTCAATATCTTGACCGATTTCTTGTCTTTTCCTCTCTTCGTCAGCGTACTGCTACAGCACGAGATCTCCTAAACGACCTAAGAGGAGCACATGGAATAGACATTTCTGATCATACTGTTAGAAACAGATTAAAAGAACCGAATTTGAAACCAAGAAGACAAGAATCCTATTGAACACGTGTGGGATCAGCTTGACCGACATGCTCGCAAGCGTCCTAATCCACCACTAACCATACAGGAACTGACACAAGCCGTGATTGAGGAATGGGAAAGCATACCCCAAGAATCTCTTCGCAGACTATTGCAAAGCATGCCACGCAGGTGTGAGGAAGTAAGTCGTACTCGTGGAGGGCATACACTGTATTCAGTGATGGGCATTCTTTAGTCGACTAATGACTAATGACTAATCTTACGTATGTTAGTCATGACTAATGACTAATAAGTTAGTCATGACAAATGACTAATGAGTTAGTCATGACTAATGACTAATAAGTTAGTCATGACTAATGACTAATAAGTTAGTCATTAGTCTTGCATTATCCGGTTGACGATTGATTTAGTCATAATTTAAACTAATTGATTTATTCGTTAGTCAAGTCATAACTAATAAATAGATGCAATAGCAAACTATTAGCTGGTTACGTTTGTAGTAATAGAGTATCAATTTCCAATCATTTCCAAATGTTCTACTCGTCTTGCTACTCGCCTCGCTACTCGCCTTGCTACTCGCCTCGCTACTAGCCTTACCGAACGCTCTACTCGCCTTTCTCCTCGCCTTGCCGAACGCTCTTCGCTTTGCTACTTGCGTTGGTACTCGCCTCGCTACTTGCATCGCTACTCGCCTCGCTACTCGCCTCGGAAGTCGCTTTGCCGAACGCTCTACTGGCCTTGCTACTCGCCTCGCTACACGCATCGCAACTCGCCTCCCTACTCGCATCGCTACGCGCCTATCTACTCGCCTTAATACTATACCGAGTAGTGGGCCAACGATGTCCGAATATATTTTTAAATCTTATAACTTATAACCAATGCGCCAAAAACAATACTGTATTTACCGTCGAACCTTACCTTCTACGGAGATAATGTATTAGTCATAAATTTAATCATTTACTGTTATTCATAATTGAAATTTTATTCGACTAATACTTTTTTATTCGCAGACTAATATTCAAAAATGATTAAATTAGTCATGATTAATCATGGCTGATTTAGTTGAGGTTAATTAGTCGCCAGTTTTAGTCATGATTGAAGATTTAGTCGACTAATGCCCAACACTGACTGTATTAAACCTCACCAATCCACAGAAAAACCACATACATCGATACTATGACAGCCATTTCATTTTTGTTTTGCGTTATTAAGGGGAATCCATACCCCCTACGTTTTGCTTGCAAAACATGCAAAAGTTCTGAGGCTTTTTCTCAGAAATTAGTTCACATAATCGTAAAAGAAATACACCAAATTAAAGATAAAAGATATCTAGTGGTAGATATTTGATAGTCCTGTTCGTTTTTGACAAATCTATTTCTGAATGACAAAAAATTTTTACGAAGAACTCAGGTTAAAATTGAAAAAAGTACTACATAATAGGTCTAAGTTACACCTTCCGTTATAAATGTACATAATTTTACGTAAAAATATCAATATCTTACATGCTTTTTTCACTCAAAACTTTACTTCTTCGAGTACATGAATAAGTTATATTTTATCACGTAGCGTGGATACAAGTAATACATATACATAACCACGGCAAGTAATACACATTTATCTATAATTTGATGTATAACATGAGAGAATTGATACAACATTAAGCTGACTATGGATGCTTATTTTATAGGACGCACCAGTAGTACTGATTCCTCTTAATTTACATCTGTAAGTGTAACTTAAAGTAAGTAAGAGAAGTAACTAAGATTTGTAACATTATTTTTGTAATTTTCTTTAGTTAAATATATGCCGTTGAAGTACATCCAATTTGATTTACCATGAACTAATACTTAAAAAGTCACAGGTTTCGAAAAAAGTGCCCCTAATTTTTTTGAGCAGTGTATAACACCACGGCATTTCCAAGTATATTATTATTTAAAACTTTTTTTCAAGTTACTAAAAAGAAGATCAAGGCGAAGGTAGTGTAGTGTAAAACAGCCTTATGAAATATTGGCGCATTCATTCATTTACAAACAACTCATGCGCCCATTGTAGATGTGGTTCAACTCGGCCGGACGTTCCAGGTATCGTGAAAATTTGGATATACCCGGGGGAAATTCGGAACGCTAATTGTAAAATAGATGTTACAGATACTTTACACCATTTCAATTCCAAGAAAAAAACAGTGAAGTTCAGTTTATGAATCTCGGGAGTAGACTTTAACTAGAGGATTAGAAAAATAAAACAAAAGTTTCAAATAGAGATTTTTATTATTATCATTTTTTATCGTTATTTCTAAGTTTTGTCATCCGTAACTTTTGGGATACTAGGACACGGACTATTATCCTTGGACTGAAAAATGTTGAGGTATTTAAAGAGGTCGCCAATGAGCCCCTTTGAGCCATTGTCCGACGGCACCTGGTTCAGCGCGTCCTCTAATTTCTGACTGTGCTTTCTCAACTCCTCTGCGGTCTCCTTCGGAATCTCATACAGCAGCTTCGACTGAGACTTCTTCGCCGGTGGCTCTGCAGATATTTTAACCAGCTGTTTGGGGTTTACCGGCTGATAGTTGTTAGTTATTATTGGCGGCCGACAGTTGTTGTTTATTGCCGACAGACAGTGGTTGTTGTTTCTTGCCGGTTGACATTTGTTGTTGCTTTTCGTCGGGTGGCATCTGTTGCTCATTTTTTCCTTGCTTCTGTTGTCCGGAAGTATTACCTCTGAATATATCAAGTTCTCATCGGACGAGTCGTCCGATAAATTGAACCTATCAGTATTATTATTCGGCTCTAATGTTTGCGCGATGTCTTTCAATTTCGCGTCGCTGAGGAATCTTGGCTTAAAGATCTCCTGAAGCTCTTTGAGATTGCTGTTGACGGTGTTTATCTTTTCCACGTACTTGATGCAATCCGGCTTGAGGGCTTGAGGTATCCTCCCGGTACCGACCGCCGCCTTCGGCGTTTTTAATTTACGTCTCCGCTCGCGCTCCTTCTGTATAATGTCAAGTAGCTTCGTCAGCGTCTTCTTCATTTGATTACTGACGTACTTCATATAATTTTGCGTATTGTTAATATTTACAAAGTCGGACGATTGCCGCTCGGGTAGGAGCGACCTTAGGGATTTATTGTTTTTACCTGTCGTCAGCAATTTTTGGTGTTTGCTATCTCCGTGCGCGGGCGTGTAAAAGTACTCGTTCGACAGTGGTATCCCACGAATTTGGAGCGTCGACGCGTCATTCGGCGGCAAATTCTGCTGCTTCTCCCTATACAGCAGTTCGAATGAGCCAGTGCTGGCATGGCAATTACGCGCGTTGTCGATTATCACTGAAACAAAAGCAGAAATCGGGTAATTAAACAGTGAAATGTTGTGATCGGAATAGGTATATAGACATTCAGCCAAACAGATTTGCGGTTCGTTCGTTTCTATCCAAAGCAATGATAAATTCATGTTCACATGTGTGAGTAATGGCAAGGGCGGACGCACATATATGGAACATGATAGAACAAAACATGTTTAGGCAAAACTATGTGATACAGCCATATGTGCCTCATACTCCTGAATCATTTCTACATAAGTTGTATGACTGTCAAACATTTTTTGCCTCTTGGTATAAACATGTGCGCGAGAGAAATGAGAAAAGGTATCCGATTGTTTTTAATTTTATTCCTCGTAAACCTTTGCCACAAGTTCAGGATGCATTTAGAGCCTCTTCTATAGATTACCGCTTTTGTCTTCTTTAGTTTTTGTGCAATAAAGGTTGCGAACAAGATTTTCATGGCAGCGGCTATCTCAGTAACGAATATTAGCACGATATCGGGATATGCACGTAACCAATCGTCATATTTTATTTAATGCGACTGTAGAAACAGAATTGCATAATAATTTTTAAGTAATTTTTAAAGCGATTTAATATGAATGATATAATTTTCGTGCAGCGCGCACTACGTCAATCGTAACGGTAAATGGAACTGTAGCTGGGACAGCGGAAGATTATTTACTATTAGTACGATACGATCAGAACAATTTAATTTCGAAATTTTAAATAGTGCGAGTTAAATATCAACAATGAATTTAGATATACAATTAATTATACCCAACAATATTTTACAAACACGGATTCAAACGGATTCACTGATCGCGTCAAAACTTCGCATCTCGTTCGACTGCTTCGCACCAAAACCCACAAGCGAGGGAAGCCAAACTGCGCAAAATATTGGTCATGTTTATTTCGGTCTTTAAGGGGAGGTTCTCATATTTTGAAACCTTGAAGTGTATAAAATAATCCCCTGAAACTGTTTTTTGATTCTCGCAAGTTTTACGGCTTTTTAGTCTATGGTATTCTGCGGTCGAAATTTCCTGCATTAAAGCGGCGCAAAGCGATTCACTTGATAATCTCGGTGACGCTATAAAATTGAAATGTAAAATTTGGATACAATATAGAGAACGAATATATCTAGGTGCTTATGTTGAGTAAATTATTATATTTCAATAAATTCATATAAAAAGGAGTTTCAAGTATAATCTAGTGTAGATTAACAACACCGATACCACCCTCGCGTTTTTCTAGAAACACGATCTTTCAAACTGGCATGCGCGATTACTTTTAAATCGTTTAACTGATCGATTTCTGCTTTTTTCCCTTCAAGAAAATACGATTTATTGAAGGCCGAACCTCATAATAAGTAAAACTTTTAAATAATTATATTATTTATACCGATTTGAAAACGAAAAAAAGGCTGTAGAAAATCGAACATATAACTGAAACAGCAACCATTTTGTCAATTTTCAACTTTTTTAACTAAATGTTGGTTTAGCCGCGAACTAATTTCATCTAGATTCACAGCACTTTTGAAATTTCGGTTTCTGGATATTTATATTAGAGCTACCGTGCACGTCGTTAAGGAAAGCACGCCGCGCAGGGCCTGATACTTCCTACAACAGTATCCACTTCTTGCATATAGTTTTTTCTGGCACAATTTGTTTTTGTACTCCAAAGCATAATAAATACATAGCAAAAGAAAAAATATTGATATCTCTTACAATTTGTTTGAAAAACTGTTCCAAAGTTGAGCTACTTTTTAGGTCTCTATATGAGAACCTCCCCTTAAGTGGCACTCGAAGCATAGCATATAACTCTATTCTTGTAGGTGTTAGAGAGAAGCTTTTTTATTGAACAATTCGCTACAGAATTATAAATAATAATATTAATATAATAATATTTTAAAACAAACAACTACGTTATGTTGAGTAACCAGCCACACACGATCCAATGTCGGTTGACCTGGACAGAATCGTAATTACAATTGAATCGCTTACACTGGCCAACAAAATTTGACCGACTTCCAATTGCCGGACAAATGACAACTGATTCGGATAGAGTTTTTTCTCAGGAATCCGAATCTGAACACAGAAATACTGAATTGGCTCCAGTTTTTTCAAAAAACAGTGTTAAAGGTGCAAAAAAGACGCTTTTTCGCTACTTTTGCAGACATGCCAAACAATAACGTAATGTAGTAGAAGTTTGTAAGTAGGATCAAATTAAACTTTGAACCTTTTCCTTTAAGAGCATATAGCGAGAAATCGGATGACATAAACTTTGAACTTTTCACACCACCTTTTTATAGCAGCGCGCGCCAATTACGGCACCGTATCGTACGGAGCGCACTGCTTGTTTCTTTATTTATAAATTGCTGTGGCCAAATAAAAAGTTGTCGGAAAAATGACAACTAATTTCGATAGGATTTTTCCCATGGAATCCGAATCTGAAACAGAAATAATGAATTGGCTACAGTTTTTTTTTTTGAGAGGTAGTGTGAAAAATGCAAAACGCTACAACAATAAGGTAAATTAATTAATATCCCTTGGTTTACAAGTTTCAGAATAAAATACCCCTAACGATTTATAGGGTCAGTGTAATATATAGTAGGTAAATCTTTTTATAGTATATTTTGCCAACAAATACTTAATAACTGATTTATAAAGATAACATGATAATATATTACCTGGACAAATATAGTTACTACTATTGTCTAGGTTTTATTCACCTATCCCACTAGTAATTGAAAATTAACTGATTTATAAAGATAACAGGATAATATATTACCTGGACAAATATAGTTACTACTATTGTCTAGGTTTTATTCACCTATCCCACTAGTAATTGAAAATTAATGTGAATTTTCTGTTAGTAGCTAATTAAGAACGGATTAAGCAAGTTTTAACATTTTTACCGAAAACAACCTTTTACTTAACAAAAATAAGCAGCCTTTGGTTGCCCATTTATACATACTTAATAACTACTTATTAAGTAGTTATTTAGCTACTTGTTTGTATATGTTGGCCATATATAACTTACGCTCCTGGAACTCCTAGCATATGCTTTCCAATCCGCTTGGTTTGTGGAAGAAAAACGTGATTCTTCACTTTTGTGTAGTTCAAGTTCTGTTGCCTTAAAGTTTCGCATAAATATGAATTCGTCAAGAGAAGCCTGCGTTAACAATCCAGATGTATTCTGCTTTATTTGTGGGGTATATACTTTGAAAAAGTATAGAAAAAACATTACTGAATTTGTGCAAGAAGCATATCTTGCTTATTTTGGTATTGCAATTAGCAAACAGGATAAGTACTGGGTTCCCCACAAGGTTTGCAAAGTGTGTGTGGAGTCGCTGCGACAATGGACTAAGGGAAAGAGGCGACATATAATCATTGGCTTTCCTATGATGTGGTCAGAACCGAGAAATCACCATGATGATTGTTATTTTTGCGCTGTGGATGTGAAAGGCTTTAATGGAAGCAAGAAACGTACTTGGGAATATCCTATTTTGGAGTCAGCTAAGCGTCCCATGCCCCACAGAGAAGACATGCCAATACCACAAGTACCAATTGTTATGCCACAGCGAGAGTATCCATGGTCAGATGACGAAGTATTCCCTAACGCAGAGAGTACGATTTATTCGGGCAGCGAAAGCGAAGATGAGACTCCAGAAAAATTTTCTCAGAATGAGTTAAATGATTTGGTGCGAGATCTAAGGCTGTCAAAAGAAGACGCTGAAATTTTAGCATCCAGATTAAAAGTAAAGAAATGTCTACACCGAGAAGTTAAAATAACAGCTTTCAGAACAAAGGAGCTGGCAATTCTACCATATTTTAGTGAAAATGAAGAGTTTGTTTATTGTCATGATGTCGCAGGACTTCTGTTAAACATGGGTGTGCTGGAATATCGAACAGAAGACTGGCGGCTCTTTATTGACAGCTCTACAAGAAGCTTAAAATGTGTTTTATTGCACAATGGAAATCGGTATGCATCCATTCCAATAGGACACTCAACAAAGCTAAAGGAAGAATATGAAAATATAAAAATTGTTTTGGAGAAGATCCGTTATCAAGAGCACCAGTGGCCTGTTTGCGTTGACTTAAAGATGGTGAACTTCTTGCTTGGACAACAAAGTGGATACACCAAGTATCCTTGCTTTATTTGTCTGTGGGATAGTAGAGCAAAGGATCATTGGACAAAAAAGGATTGGCCATTAAGAGAGAGCATGACCGTCGGTGTAGCAAACGTTGTGAAGGAGTCATTGATTGCTAGGGAAAAAATTATTCTTCCACCACTCCACATAAAGTTGGGGTTAATGAAACAATTTGTGAAAGCCTTAAACAAAAATGGTGAATGTTTTAAGTATATTTGCAGATCATTTCCTCGACTGAGCATGGAGAAATTAACAGCAGGAATTTTTAATGGTCCGCAGATTCGGAAACTAATCAAGGATTTAGGCTTCAAAAAATCTATGACTGATATTGAAGCTTCTGCATGGTGCAGTTTTGTCTCAGTTGTAAAGAATTTCTTAGGCAACAACAAAGCAGAAAATTACAAAGACATAGTAGAAACCATGCTCCATAATTTTGATAAACTAGGTGTTCATATGAGCATTAAAATACATTATCTTCATAGCCACCTAGACAGATTTCCAGAAAACCTTGGCGATTTTAGTGAGGAACAAGGGGAACGGTTTCATCAGGATATAAAGGTCATGGAGGAAAGATATCAAGGCAGATGGGATGTGCACATGATGGCGGACTATTGTTGGAACCTCCAACGTGACTGTTCTAAAGAACACAGAAGAAGATCTTACAAGCGGAGTTTTTCTAAATCTTAAGTAAATATCATAATAGTGTGTTTGAATTAGGTATTTGTAAATAGAAATAAATTTGTAAAAAAAGTTCTATTCTCTTTTCATGCTTTCTGTCTAAAATTCATGTCTAAAATTAAAGCAAATGTTCTAAAACTGTTATCAAATTCGGAATCAACAACATAAAATCACCCTATATTTAAATCTAATACGAATACTAAACGAAGACAGCAGAGTCCGCCTCTGCCGTTAGGAAAAGTGTGCAACGTTTCAATTGACACGCGCTCCTATTAAAATGCGAGCCAAAACTGCAGTTTACACCACGTGACCAGTTTTACACCAGTTTACATTATCAAAAAGCAGTAGCTTCAAAGTTTTATTTGACCAACACAGAAACTTCTATAACGTCGAGTTATTGTTTTGCATGTGTTTAGGAATTTCAAGAAGTAAAAAACACGTTTTTTGCAAATTTAACGCTGGCTTGCGCTAAAACTGGAGCCAACTCACTATTTCTCTTATCAGATTCGGATTCCACAGGTAAAATCCTATCGAAATCAGTTTTCATTTTTGCGGCAACTTTTTATTTGACCAGTGCAATGTATAAACAAAGGAACAATCAGTGTGCTCCGTGCGGTGCTGCAATTGGCGTGCTCCTCATAAAAAAAGTGGTGTAAAATGTTCAAAGTTTATGCCATCCCATTTCGCGCTATATATTCTAAAAGCAGAAGGTTCAAAGTATTATTTGATCCTAATTACAAACTTCTACTACATTACGTTATTGTTTGGCATGTCTGCAAAAGTAGCAAAAAAGCGTCTTTTTTGCACATTTAACACTGTTTTTCGAAAAAACTAGAGCCAATTCAGTATTTCTGCGTTCAGATTCGGATTCCTGAGAAAAAACTCTATCCGAATCAGTTGTCATTTGTCCGGCAATTTTTTTTTTGTTGGCCAGTGATTAAAAGGAACTAAGTCATTTTTTGGCCATTTTGAGATATACATTGCTTCTCACTCAAGCGATATAGGTGAATGGTTTCGGGATATAAAGATCCATGTGTCATTATCCTATATAGGAGACAGGTATTTATCCTATATGGCATAACTTACGTGTGTTTGTTTCTGTTTAGTTTTAAAAGGAACCAAGTCGCTTGACTTAGTACCTTTTAAAATTACAGGCTCTTTTCAATAACAGTTTGGATAGCAGTAGGCTATACTGGGTGACCCACGCCATAGGTACTCCCGTTTAATTTTTTTGTTTATAAAGCTGGACGAATGAAATTTGAGAATCTGTTAATAGACAAAAAATGCCATTCTTTGGAATACTCTTGAGGTTAATATGATCAACTTTGAAATTTTAAATGGAACCCTATATTCTTTGTATGTTATTTTCAATCAGGATGACATTCTGAACACAAAAGCATATCGATCGTTAATTTTTATCACCAAGGCAACGCAAAAATAACTTTTTTGTGTATTAATCTAGGTGGGTAGGAATTGGTGAAAGTAGTCGAAAATTGTCCAATAACCACTAAATCGATTTTGGCCGACATTGCATTACTGGCGCCATCTAGCGTGATTTAATTGGCTTTTGGCCAGTGAGTCATTTTTTTCAAGGGTTCCCAATGGCCACACCCTGATTATTCGATAGAAAACATCTTTCCGATTACAATGATACCAAATTCTTGATATTTTATTGAAATTCTTATCGTACAAATGTCGTTAGAAGCAAGGAAATCGAAAAAATATTGACCTAATGATCAAAGTCAGCGTACAAGTCAAAGATTATCAGCAAAATTTCAAGAATTTGGTATCATTGTGTCGGAAAAATGTTTTTCCTCGAATAATCAGGGTACTTCCTTCGAGTAGTCCATTGAGTGACTTTGACTTCTACGCTGACTTAGCTCATTAGGTCAATATTTCTTTTTTCGATTTCCTTACTTCTAACAACATTTGAGCCTACATTGGAGCTAAATTCCAATACTTGACACAAAAATTGAGCATCTAAAATAGATGATTAAATGGGTAGATGATGATAATATTCCATTTTACCAAAAAATAATCGACACCCGTGATAAAAAATCTAGAAAGAGAAAAGGTGGAGTAGAAGATGATACATGTTTTATAAATATTTAATGTTTTGTTACCTAAAAAAACAATATTTTGTCATATTTAATAAAGATCATAATAGAAATTATTTGTTTTATTTTTGTTTATTATTAAAAGGGCCTAAGTGAGATTATTTCAAAAATTGTCTTTGGTTCAAAGAAAACAAATAAATTAGCATTACTTAAAAACAGTCCTTGGTATACTGTTAATTAATCAAATTGAAACACAAATTTATCAAAAAAGATTAAATTTTGAAGTTAGAAGGTTTTTTCTCTTTTCTCCAATACTTGTTAAAATGACTTAGTTCCTTTTAATAATAAGCGATTCAATTATTTACCCATAATCAGTGATGTGGACTGAGTATATAGCCGGCGGGTGGGAACTTATAAAATGGGTATTTACCCGGGTATTTACCCCTACTTAGGGTAAATACGTAAATTTTCGGTATTTATCCTTTTTATCCTTACAACACGATTTAACAACATTACAGAGATATTTATACAGTGTGTAACACTTTTTTCCCGCAAGAATTATTTTTAGATAGTAAACGTCATTCTGCGTATAACTATTCATATGGACCTAATTGTTTTCTCAACGCCAAGTTACAGCGGCTTGAAATATTAACTAAATAAAGAAAAATAAACAATAAACTACATATCAAACAATGCTAAAACTAAGAAAGAGCACAATCAATACCAATACCAATAACAAAATTAAAAGTAAATAAATTTAAGTAAATAATTCAAAATGTTAAAAATAAAGTAAATAACAAATGAACGAAAACAATACACATGAAACTTTTTAGATTTTTGTTTCTCTAGTAATTGTCATTCTGTGTATAAAGTTTCTTTCATGCCGACTTATTGGGTTTATCAATTCCTAAATAAGTTAAGTCATTTAATATACAGTTTTGCAATTATTTTACAATTATTTCAAACGGTTGTAATTTTTTAAGGAATAAAGAAAACATTTCCATATGAATCTTTTTACTCAGTGTGGCATTTACTATCTGGAAAAAAGTTATGCGGGAAAAAATGGGACACTCTGTAGATGTGTACTCTTGATTACAAATAATGTAAAATTTTGAGTTATGTAACAACATTCAGTAAGTACATTTAGTTGGATTTATAGCGAAATAAGAATACCTTTTGATTTTGTGATAAAAGAAAAACCTTTATTTAATAATTAGATATTTCTCTTTATTGCTATTTTTAATAATAATATGATGTTTATAAATACCCCTACAAATACCCACTTTGGGTAAACTCCCGGGTATTTACCCGGGGTATTTACCCTTGATAATAAATACCCGGGTATTTAACATCACTGCCCATAATTGACATAAATTTGAATCACTTGGAAATGTACAAAAGGAAATTGTTAATCTGATCATCGTTGAAACGTCATATCTCATACGGCAACTCGGAACATAGGCACCTAAAATTATTAATGGAACAATAATAATAATACAGTAGAACGTCAAAAATCCGAACGCGTTTTAAAAGAGTTTAAATACATAATTATGTAATTTTTTTTGCATGTTTTAGTCTTAAAGTGTCGTTTTCTAGGTTATTTTCGAAAATCCGAACAATTTGATAATCCGGACCACATTTGGTCCCAATTAGTTCGGATTATCGACGCTCTACTGTAATAAATAAATAAATAATAATAATAAATTATTAATGGAACACGTTGTATATTATTTGCTAATTGAAATGTCCCTTATGTTCGTTTTAATTTATGTTCAGTGTGTTCTATATATATTTTTACTAGTTTTTGTGATAGAGTGATAGAGTTTAACTTAAACTATCGTTAGACAAGTCGGTTCTGCATTCTGATTGGTTAATAATGAGCCGTTAAGAGCTAAGCTGCCAGTAATATATATTGATGGGCTTTTCTGCAACTAGCCCTTACAGTTTCATCAATTTTTAACAACAAATTACTCCATTATTCTAAAATCCGTTACAAAACGGTGAGGGGTGTTACGAAATTACGACTTGTTGCAAAGAATTACCTGTCATTGCATGATATGCTAATTTTTCTTTCCAACGGGAGGTAAATATTAGTAGATTTATGCAATTGTAATTATACAGGGGCTCTTACGACGAGCTGCCATTAGAAGTATATCGAGAACCAAATGAAATGAGAGATTGAAAATTTGTGGACTTATATTGTTGGACATGATCGTCTCAACTAAAATATTTTGAGTTTTAGGTTAATTCCGGTTACACCGGAAATGGTGTCAACTTTTATATTTCAAATGGATCACCCCGTATTTTATAGCATTTTTGAAACCTTCATTAAATTTTAGATCAATTTTATGTTACATTCCCTATACCTAACATGCGTCATTTTTGTGGTATTCAATTTTTCCATTAAAAAATGACAGCTGCACGGTTGCTTTCAATTATTTATAAATTATCCCCTGTGACCGTTGGAACAAAGTTGTCCGGCAAAATTGTTGTGAAGGTAGGTAACATATTATCGACATATCGGTAGAGTTCTGCTAAAAGTTATACAGGCTGTTCAAATTATAAGTTGAATTCGAGAAAAATACTAAGTAGATTTTTTCAAACGACAACCCTAACATATGAATGCATTTCTCAATTCTATGGACAATTATTTTAGATCAACTTTGTGTACAATAAAAAATAAAATCGATTTTTAATCATCACAGCAGAATTGCAAACATTGCCAAATCTAGATTGCGTTTGAAAACAACTGAACAATTTGGAATAAACAAACTTTCTTGAACTAGTTTTTTTAGGTCATTTTTCATTATAATTAATTTAGTATTTATAAAATTATAAGTCCACAATAAAACAATATTAAAAATAAAACAAAATCGTATATAAATTTAAAAAACTACTTAATTCTATTTCTGTAACTGTTCAAAAACGTTGCCGTTTTCCCCTAAACATGCTTCAATTCTTTTTAACATAATATTATTGTTGGTGGCGTCTCTGATTGAGTTAGCACATAACCCATTGAAAGTAGTTCGAACTCTATCTTTCAGGTTCTCCTTATTAATTATTGGGCCCTCATAAACTACGTCCTTACTAGCTCCCCAAATGAAAAAATCCATTGGCGTCAAGTCGGGGGAACGCGGTGGATATTTGCATGGCCTATTAGGCGCAATCCACCGATCGTCGAATATCTCGTTAAGGAAGCCTCTTACCGCAACAGTCCATTTGAAACCACCCAATTATTGAGGACCCAATAAGTTATAAGGAGCACATGAAAGACAGAGTTCGAGCTGGTTTCAATGGGTTATGCGCTAACTTTATCAGGGACGCCAACAACAATATGCTAAAAAGAATTGAAGCACGTTTAGCGGATAACGGCAACGTTTTTTAACAGTTACTGAAATAGAATTAAGCAGTTTAAAAATAATTTTAAAAGCTTGTTCAATAAAGTTCTGTTTATTCCACATTGTTCAGTTGTTTTCAAACGCAATCTAATTTGGCAATGTTTGCAATTTCTACTGTGATGTTTAAAAATCGATTTCAGTAGGTCCAAGTGCATTTGAGATATTGTACACAAACATTGTGACATTGTACACAAAGTTGATCTAAAAGTTTCCATAGAATTGAGAAATGTATTCATATGTTAGGGCTGCCATTTGAAAAAAATCGAGTTTTAGTACTTTTCTCGAATTCAACTTTGATCTTATAATTTGAACACCCTGTATTACTTTTAGAAGAATTCTACCGATGTGTCGATAATATGTTACCTTCACAACAATTTTGCCGGACAACTTTTTTCCAACGGTCACGGAGGATAATTTATAAGTAATTGAAAGTAACCGTGCACCTGTCATTTCTCAAAAATGACACGTTAGGTATAGGGAATGTCACATAAAGATTAATCTAAAATCAAATAAAGATTTAAAAAATGCATTTCCGGAAGTAACCGAAAATTCAAAACATTTTAGTTGAGACGATCGTCTCCAACAATATGTCCACAAATGTTTAATCTCTCATTTCATTAGTTTCTCCATATGTTTCTAATGGCAGGTCGTCGTGGGAGACCCTGCATGGTCACAGTTGCAGAACTATTAACAAAGCAGCACATCAAACAACACAAAACATAATAAAATGGTGGCGTGTACCTTTAACGACATCTTCCAGGACTGTCGGACACATCTTGGCTGTGATTGGTGTGGAGGCGTATAAGGCCGGTCTCGAATTTATTTCTATAAGCCACGGCTTAAAGTCTTCGGTCAGCATAAAGTCAGCCCCGTACAGTTCAAAGCAATTCTTGCGGGTGTTGATGTAATCCTGGTGGATCAAGATGGCACCGGCGATACACTCCTTCATCCCCGGATAGATCACTTCCTTGTAAACGTTGGGATATCCGATGGTCTCAAGATACGAGCTGAATCTATCCGAGTCCCACATGTTGTACTCTGGTAAGGCTGGGTCGCGATTGGTGTTCTTGTATTTGCACTGGACGGAATTGTTGGTCAGGTGGATGCTCTCATGTAGCTTGCGCAAGTTGTAAGTCTGCGAGCTAAACCGCAGGTAGCAGGATCTTGAATAAAAGTTAATTTTAATTTAAATTCAGATGATAGCGCAATAGTGCAGTCGAATTAAAATAAAGTATGTACCAATAGGGCTCTTGCATGATTTTACCTAACTGAACAAATAAAATCCTTAGGTAGTGAGAATATGGTGTCAAATTTTTTCGCTTAATATTGTTGCACTCAATTGTTATTGAACATCAAAGTTTAAACCGGACTAAGAGTGCGTCAAAACGCTCCGTGACGTCATACCGTTGGTAAGATGTTCAGCGAGCCTAGGCCGTAGAGAGCGGCCGAAAAAAACAGGACCTACGGGCACGAGAACAGAATCGAGTTGAATGTATAGTTATAGTACCTGGAGGACGTTGTGTGCGTGTTGTCAAAAGTGACAACCGTCTGCAATCGTCTGAGTAGACGTACGTCCAACGATAATGTCAAACTTTTCACATGTCGTAGAAAGAGTGGAGGCATGACAATCGCATCGTAACGAGCTCATATCACGTGGCCTTTGACCAAGCATTCTACGTCACACCAAGCACAGCGCGTTCTGATCTGACTTATATTTAAAGAGATGAGACCGATTTTAATATTATTAATTGTGTAAGAACCGATTTTGTTCATTAAAAAAACGTTTGCGGATGGTTCTGGTATACGTTTAGAACTAACAAGGAGAATGTGCAGGCCTAATAGGCCTGCAGGTCGACCTAGGTAGATCGCCGAAGCGTTAAGAGAGAGACAAAAAGCCCGGATGCTCTAAAGGCGAATGCACAGGCCATCCGACGTCCGATATCCGACGATACGAAAACGTTCCTATTGGCTGGATCATTTGAAATGATTTGCGCGCGTAAATATGCGTATTGGTACGACAAGAACTCAATTTCATCCGACGTCGGACAGAGTTAAATTTATTTTAACTTTTTCCGATGTCGGAGTCACGTGATACGAGATCACCTAACCTCACTCAATAATTGTTTTGACGTTTACGTTTATTGAACATTCGATTCGTAGATCCAATTATGGATAATTAATTAATTGTCGATAATTATCGACGGCAGACGAATAATATTCTCTTGTTATCGCTTTTGCTTCGAATCCGCGCAAGAGCTAATAGAAATAAAGTGTTACAAACCCGGCGGTATTGGGTACGAGATATTTTTAAAAAAAGGAGAACGCAGGGAGCATACCATAACCTAATACAAGAAATGCGGCTGAATGACCCCGAAAATCATTTTAATTATTTGAGAATGTTTGAATTTTCATCCATAATCCCTTTACGCCTTGCTCACTTTTAAAAACTCAACAACAAATTCTAAACACGTGCGCTTCGCTCCAAAACGAGGTTAGAATAGAACGAATAGAACGAATAGAATCAGTTTGACGGCTTTTGCTTCAGTTTGGCTTTTGACGTTTTACGGTGACGCTTGGCAATACAACTGTACGGCGCTACCAACTGGACTACCACAAATTTACTAAATTTATTACTAAAACGTCCGACAATTCGTATGTACTGTGAACTAGTTTTCAAACGTACGAAGCAATTTGTCCGATTCGTATATCGGATGTCGGATGTCGGATGCACTGTGAATCCTCCTTTACACGCGCGACGTGATTATGCTCGGTACGTTCTGAGCGGTTACGGGCGCGCCATCTATTGCTTCGTAGAGTAACCTCAACAGCGACATGATGTGTCGCCGTCTGGTGACCGCGTCGGGAAGCGCGCGGCCGTTGCCTAGCAACCTCCATCGATTGGCATGACGACGCGCTGGCGAGGACAGTCCCAAACGATACTCCATAAATTTAGCCTAATCGAGTTAATAAATAACGAGAACTGGCCGGAAATTGGACGAAATCGAAACCCTAAGCACTGTAGAATCCACTTTTAGGCGGAAAATCGGCGCCGCCATTTTCGCTTCTTCGAGGAGCAGACCCTTCCCCCGATTCGCCGATTTTCGTAAACTTCTTCCGCGGACTGTGTTCGACTTTTAGTATATAGTAGGGATATATAGTAGGGATAGTATATAGTAGGGATAGTATATAGTAGGGATAGTAGGGATAGGGATAGGGATAGACCGTAATACTTTTTAATTTTGACACATAGTGCAAGACCCCTATTGTAGACAGGACTTTTATCATTGGAAATGGTAAGGGGCTTATAATTAACGTAAAAGCAAATTTAAGGGGGTGCAAAATATATTATTGCGTTTTTCAGCGAAACTTGACGTCCTATCAAAAAATGTCTTACAGAAAGTTGTAAATCTTAAGACAATACAAATAAAGCAACACAAATCCAGCTAGAAACTATTTCTAATTAAAAATTATGAAATTTTTAATTTATTACTATTTTAAACGAAGCTTGGGATGCATTTTTAGGAAGTTTTAGGAAAAAAAGGAGAACCATTAGAATTACTATAAGTAAATGAATCAAAGCGCAAAGTCTCGGATGCTAAATTGGTTGAAGCTCGTAAATACAAGGTGTCGTTCCGCTAGGCATATTTCATGGCACTCTTCAAAGTTCGTACTTCGGCTAAAATCACGCTTGACTCATGGTATTGGTACTTTGAACGACACCTTGTATTTGCGCCTCGACCATAGTCTTACTTGTAAATCCATATGGTGAGGGGATTCGTAGAGCTGATCAGGAACCATTGCCTTATGTCGAATTTTGTATTATAGATTAGTAGAGGTCGCTCTGTGAATAAAATATTATACTTTAAGACAGGAACGCATGTTTGTACACTATATATGAGGAGCAAACATGCCAAACAAAATGTAATAACAAATGTTGCGTATGGAAATGTTATTTTCTTTATTATCATCTGTATTATTAAACCCTCTAACGACCAGTATAAGCTGGGTATCGAAACAACAAGGAACACACATGGTTTTATTGTTTGGATACCCAGCTGAAAAAACTGATCCTTGTATTGATGTAGTATTAAGGCTCAACTGCACCGCTGACACTTAACAAAGCTCAGCTTAGGCTAAGGGGAAGATAAGAATTTCGTAGATACGAAATTGCGTGCAGCAGACGCTGCACTGTTCATTTTAAGGCCGTTTGCACACGCACCGGCAAAACCGGATCAGATTCCGGACGCCGGATGCAATGTTTTTAAATGAAGGATGGCACACACAGCCGGTTTACCGGACCGGCAAATTGATATCTGGTTACATTGCATCCGGCGCCGGAGCCGGAATCGGATCCGGTTTTGCCGGTGCGTGTGCAAACGGCCTTAGGATTAGCTTAGTTAAGCCTTAGCAAAGTTTTGAACCGTTAGTAATTTTACATGTTGGGAGTTATAGCTCAAGGCCGGTAAAGCCTTATTCTACAGAGGTTGGGAAGACAGCCATTTGCGGGGCGGGGACGAGGTCTCCCAGTGACGTCCAAACTGCTATCTCGTAACACGCAAAACTCGTAGTTTAGTTAATGTTTTATCGGTCCTGACGCCAATGACGTTCACTTTTTCGTGAGTTTGTAGGCATCTGCGGGGTCGCTAGAATACATTGGCAATATAGGCATCAGCGCAACCTCTGTAAAACACGGTTCTACCAAACTTGGTTATAGCTTTCTTCGTTGGGTGCACTAGACATTACTCAGGTTAGGGCAGATTGACGTGACGAGCAGCTTAGAGTAAAGTGAGAGCAGGCTGCTTGTAACAGAATTAGCAAAACCGAACGAACGCATTTGGCTTGTCATAGTTGTAGTATATATTCTTGGTTAAGTATAAAACAATTTGTAAAATGGAAGTAAAGGACAAATTCTTGTTAATTTTTCTTTTTGAGATCTCGGTAAGCAACACTGATGTATATCTTGCTATAGACGCTTCTCGTTCTGGTTTTTGATCTGACGATGTGCGCGCGCATTTCTCTCAGGACCACCCAGGACTAAATTAAGTTGGCAACTGTGCTCTATAGTTTTTTTGTTCATTAAAAGTTTATTTTAGACAACTATTCGCCGAATGTCGAATAATACTAGCTATTATTCGCTATTCGACGAATAACAAAAAAATGTCGAGTAATGCCGAATATCGAATAATAGCGAGTATTCGCGGCATCTCTAGTCAGAAGTCTCTAGAAGCCTCTTTGACTAAATTTAATAAAATAAGCGTTATTGCCTGATAAACTTTGATACATTTTTTATTTAATTTTTATTTTGTTGTCATCTGTGCTAATGGCAGTGGTAGCAGACGCCATTATAGTATTTCTATAGAAAATTGCTAGTGACTCATGTTTATGTACATGCAAACCGTTGATTGTCAACGAATATAGATAGTCAGCCATGGGTTCGTTGGGGCCTTGACACCCAGAGGGCAGGGTTTTGAGCAAAATTCATTCACAAATTATATCATTTTCGACTTATATATTTATTATATATTTGTGCTCGGACTCAGCCTGTTCGCACCGAGTGCGTGCATAAAAGTGTAGTAAGTCGAAAACGCTATAATGTGTGAATTAATCATGCTCAAAAGGCTGCCCTCTGGATGTCAAGGCCCCAGCTAACCCATGGCTGACTATCTATATCCATTGATAATAATCAACGATGCAAACTAATGTGTGTCACTATGACGATATGTGAGAAATACTATAATTTCGTCCGCTACCACCGCCATTACCTACCATTACCACCAATCGGAACGCACCTTAATGGCGTGGCGGTGGTAGCAAACGAAATTATAATATTTCTCACATCTCGTGATGGTGACACATATTAGTTTGCATGTACATAAACATGAGTCACTAGCAATTTTCTATTAGAAATACTATAATGGCATCTACTACCACTGCCATTAGCACTAATGAAAACGCACTTTAATGAACAAATATAACCCTGTCAGAATTTGAACTAGTTTTTTAAACTTGACGTTTTGTCAAAGTGGTACCAACCTAACATTTCCTATACAGAAATATAACCATTTTTTAAGTTTTTTTAAATACAAATTTACTCAAAAGGCAGCACAAAAAAACGTTGTAGGTATGTCATTCCTGCCGAAAACTACATAGCGAGACTCGCTCACATGCGACGCTCCGCCTATGGCGTCGCGCAATCCTGTACTTTCGGCACTTGTGACGAAAATAACTATTATGTTTGTTTTTTATGAAGAATTAATGACTGACAAGCCCAATGTTTCAATGGTATTTTCACACGGTCCATCACGGTCTGCTCACGCGCATCGGCCACGCCTACAAGTGACGTCAATGCGAGAAGTAGCGATCGTTGCCATGGTAGCCAATATGCTGTTGTAGCGTTCAAGCATTTTAGCCCAGGCAATAGAGCACAAAATGACTAAGGGCCGATATATTCACCTATCGTGAAACTGTTCGTCATCTAAACGACAAGATAAATGGTAAAAATGTGTCCATTCACCTGTCGTTAACGTTACCGACCGGATAAATACGCTTAACGATCAAATTTATTTAGCGATCGAATGAACCTGCCGTAAACTAATGACGAACACTTTTATTGGTCAGAGAGCATGTGCTGAATGTCAAACAAAAAGTCACACTGACATATTTACGTACGTACGTGGTACTGTATTAATGGAAGTCATTATTTAGTTAATATGGCCGAATTTGCTGAATTCGTCTTTCATACCATTTTTTTTTTACTTTTGGTCGTCGTTTTTAATTGATGCGGTTAGAAATGGGTGCGAATGAATTTTGACTACGTTTTGTCAATGTCTATCAATGTCATTTACGGCGCTACATCTAGCGGCAATTAGTCCAAGTTATGATCCAAGTGTTGATTTAGTACACCTTTTTTACCGACATTTGATACTATACTGCCGAAAAACATTCGTTAGCGATGTTTACGTCCTCGTTGCCTGACGATAACTTACAGATCGGTGAAAAGACAGAATTATTTTTAACGCGAACGTTAGCGTAATCTGTTCGTTGGCTAACGACAACTTTGACGATAGGTGAATATATCGGCCCTATGTTCGCGACAAAAATACTAGCAGGGAGCCGATGGTCCCGGTCACGTGAAACAGTCCGTAGATGTATTGTGATGTGTTTCCTACTCGCAAATATCATTTCTTAATTTGTTATAAACAAAAAACCTCAAAAAATTGGGGTTGTTTTTTCGTTTTTCGCTTGTAAAAACTGATCCCATGGAGCAATCTTGATGCTTTGGAGACGAATTGGAGTGAATGAAAAGACGAAAAAAATTAACACTGCACGGACTCGATTGAATTAATATAAACAGAGGTGTTTTTCTTCTGAGTTTTTTTCAAAAATTCATAACTCCGCTATTTTCAAAGTTATAGCGGAGGCTTTTCGCGTGAAAGTAGCGATTGATGGGTACTTTGAGTGTGGATAACCCAGGCGTTGTCCGATGATTAGTTTTTGGCGTGCCTGGATGCGTCGGAGATGGTCCGATTTTAATTTTTTTTACGTATTTCTAAAGTAGAAGCATTGTGCTACAAAACGTCTTTTTGCTTAAAATGTTGCAAAATAGGTGAAAAATGACCGAAAACTGCCGCGCGCTCCAAACCTGTCGAGTAGTGGGGGTAGGCGGTCGACGCGGGGAAGCGCGTATCTATAGTAATACAAGCGCGCTGCGAGCTTCCCCGCGTCGGCCGCCTGCCCACACTACTCGACCGCGTTGAAGCGCGCGGCAGTTTTCGGTCATGTTTGCAAGCAAGCATGTTTTGTAGCACAATACTTCTACTTGCAAAAAACGTAAAAAAAATTAATATCGGACGACCTCCGACGCATCCAGGCTCGCCGAAACATATTACATAAAAATATTCAATGTGCAATTAATTGTGCAAAAACTAATCATCGGACAACGCCTGAGTTGTCCACACTCAAAGTACCCATCAATCGCTATTTTCTCGCGAAAAGCCTCCGCTATAACTTTGAAAATGGCGGAGTTGTGAATTTTTGAAAAAACGCAGATTTTTCCGGTTTTTCCGAATTTCTCCGTTAATATTAATTCAATCGAGTCCGTGCAGGGTTCATTTTTTTCGTCTTTTCATTCTCTACAATTCGTCTGTTGAAAGCATCAAGATTGCTCTATCGGTTCAGTTTTTACAAGCGAAAAACGAAGAAAAAACACGATTATTTGAGATTTTTTGTTTATAACAAATTAAGAAATGATATTTGCGAGTAGGAAACACATCACAATACATCTACGGACTGTTCCACGTGACCTGGGATCGTCAGCTTCCTGCTAGTATTTTTGTCACGCAAAAATCTGTATTGCCTAGTCTATTTTTAAAAATTAAAGCGTTGGCATGATTGTTAACCTAAGGCCGCATTTATGCTACCAGGAGGCAGGCGATAGGTGGTAAGCTACGAGTTGCAGGCGTTGAGAGTTGTGTTGTTTATACTTCGAGTGACGTCACCCAAAATAACCACTGCAATTTTGTGTTTGTATATGAATGTCAGTCTAGATCAAAATGCTGTTTAGAACGTGCCGCATGTTAATACTATTAGATAGTGACATTGAAGATGAAGTCAAAGAAAAAAGAAGAAGGTATAGTGTCCATCCATCCACACCGCCAACATCTCAAAAGCATTTTTGTGATTACCGTCTGCATGGTTCCAAATTGCCGACCGGGTCGGAATTTCGCTGATTAAGATCTCGCGATCACATTTAGAAATTAACATTTCGCATGTACGTCCTACAGCAAACAGAGAATGAATGCAGGGTTGTTCAGGCTACGTTGGGCTCGCCACTCGAATCTGTCGCATCACGACAGCTACGGGTTGCAGCCGGGCTGCGTCTCCTACATCTCTCGGCGCCTGTCAGAACTATAAACACTTCCGTAAGAACAAACCATGGAACAAACGTTCCACAAATACAGGCGACGGCGACAGCCTGACACCTGTCACCCGCCACCTATCGCCTGCCTCCTGGTAGTTTAAATGCGGCCGTCACCTATTTGGTGGCCTAGGTGTCCGTGTCAACATCCTTCTCGCAGTGACGTCATGCGCAGAAATGAACGAATTTGAGACGAAGAAGGGAGCAGACCGGTATTGTGGACCGTGGTTTTTCGTTAATAAAAAAATTCCTATTAACTTTGATTCTAAACACTTTAATATGTTACTTCTTGAACCATAAGCTATCGATTGGTATCAGCTTCATCGACTACATTCGAATTTCCGAATCAAACTCTAGAATGAGTGGACTACTAGTTCATATATGAACTAGAAACGACCTACGGGGCACATTTACAGGTAGCTATTTATGTAGTAGAGTGATACATACCTATGTACTTCTGTATAACATACTTGATGGTCTTCCTTTCGGTGACAACCCTAAGTACATACGCGAGCGTTCTGCATATGTGTATTCCGATCCCCCTGCTACCCGCTGTCGGCTTCAAGATCCATATGTTCATATGACCATCCATGTCCAGCGAAGTCCAGACCTTTTTCAGTTTATTCAGCATGATTTTTGACTTATGTATGACGGACTGCTCTGTCTCGAGGTCGCTGCTCTTGAAATGGTTACCGACGTGCACGCATCTGGAGCAATGTGCAATATGTGTTACTTTATGTGCTAATAGGTATGTTCGCGGTAACAAATGTACCGTTTGGAAACCGTTGGTTGTGATAAGTGAAATGTATATACTACGTATAACTGGAAAGGACCCGTAATGGCCAAAAAGTGCTGCAAATGCATTTGGTATGCAACCCGCAGTGATATGGGCTAGCCATCTCTTTCTATCTCATACGGTACTACGGCCCGTATACGTTTTGAAATAAACATTTTTATTTGTAATATCCTGTTTCAATTAAATTGCAACAAATTAATAAATCTTAACTCTTGCAGAGACTTCAATAAACTACATAATAATAACAGATTTAATAAAAGGTATATTTTATTCATACATATATTCCGGCTAAATAAAATTTACTGTCTACATATAGGTACTCTCTCTCAAACTATATATTAGTAATTATTACCTAATTTTAAACATTTTCAATCCCATGACTAAATGCTTTGTATTACTGAATTAAGTAAACGCATTCTCATATTAAAAGTAGTTCACATGATGCTGATGATATTTATTGGATAACATTAATTATAAATAAAAAATTATTTTTCACATTTTAAAATTTTTATTTATTCGAAATGTTGCTATATAAAACTACAATACTTACATAGACCAGGCAATAGAGCAGAAAATGACTGAGTTCGTGACAAAAATACTAGCAGGAAGCCGACGGTCCCAGGTCACGTGAAACAGTCCGTAGATGTATTGTGATGTGTTTCCTACTCGCAAATATCATTTCTTAATTTGTTATAAACAAAAAACCTCAAAAAATTGTATTGTTTTTCATTTTTCGCTTCTAAAACCTGAACCGATGGAGCAACCTTGATGCTTTCAACATTGCTTTCAACGAATTGTAGAGAATGAAAAGACGAAAAACATGAACCCTACATGGACTTGTTCGGATGAATATTAACGGAGGAAACTCGGAAAAACCGGGAAAATCGCGCTTTTTTAAAAAATTCGTAACTCCGCCATTATCAAAGTTGTAGCGGAGGTTTTTCGCGACAAAGTAGCGATTGATGGTTACTTTGAGTGTGCACGACCCAGGCGTTGTCCGATGATTAGTTTTTGCAAAATTGCAATTTGAATTTCTTTTATGCCATATGGTTCGGCGAGCCTAGATGCGTCGGGGGTGGTCCGATTTTAATTTTTTTGAACGTATTTCGAAAGTAGAAGTATTGTGCTATAAAACGTCTATTCTGATTTTGCGTTAAAATGATGCGAAATAGGCGAAAAATGCTTGCAAACATGACCGAACACTGCCGCGCGCTCCAAAGCGCTCGAGTAGTGGGGTAGGCGGCCGACTCGGGGAAGCGCGCAGCGCGCTGAGATTACTATAGATACGCGCTTCCCCGCGTCGGCCACCTACCCACACTAGTCGCCCGCTGTGGAGCGTGCTGCAGTTTTCATGGTCATGTTTGCAAGCATTTTTCGCCTATTTCGCAACATTTTAACGCAATATCAGAATAGACGTTTTGTAGCACAATACTTCTACTTTCGAAATACATTTAAAAAATTAAAATCGGACCACCTCCGACGCATCCAGGCTCGCCGAACCATATTGCATAAAGAAATTCAAATCGCATTTTTGCAGAAACTAATCATCGGACAACGCCTGGGTTGTGCACACTCAAAGTACCCATCAATCGCTACTTTGTCGCCAAAAGCCTCCGCTACAGCTTTGAAAATGGCGGAGTTATGAATTTTTTAAAAAAACGCGGATTTTCCCGGTTTTTCAGAGTTTCCTCCGTTAATATTCATCCAATCAAGCATCAAAGCATCAACATTGCACCATCGATTCAGCTTTTGGAAGCAAAAAACGAAAAACAACACGATTTTTTGAGGTTGTTTATAACAAATGTTTATAACACATTAAGAAATGATATTTTCGAGTAGGAAACACATCACAATACATCTACGGACTGCTCCACGTGACCTGGGACCGTCGGCTTCCTGCTAGTATTTTTGTCACGCAAAAATCTCTATTGCCTGGACTAACATAACAATATAAAAAGCAATATTCTTATTAACAATATATAATATCACGTATCACCTATAACACTTGGCACAGCATCAAGTTTGAAAAACTTCTTGCTACATCCTAGTTGATTTGATAATCCACAAATCCTACTGATTCTAGAAGGATACCACTTGTTTCTTCAGATAGCTATAATCCACCGTTTTAAAACTTCTGGACGTTTAAACGGAAACCAATAACATAATTTTGTATGTAACATTTGACTTTAATAGTACATTCATAACTATACTGATAATCTTCAACCTATTCAGAATTATTAGGTTTGTTCGAGCAACAATAAAAACAATTAGGTATTCTTCTACGCAGGCGCAATGGAGGTTTTCGAAAGGCAAAATCCCCATTGCGCATGCGCAAGAGAAAGAATAAGTGTTTTCTGCACTTATTTTGGTGCTTCTCGAACAAACCTACTATATTACTATTTGACTAAAACGGTGGTAGCTTTTTACTTACATCTGGATTTTTTTTCTTGGATTATGCTCATTGCTGTAACCTTACGCAACCTTACGCTGAATCATTATTAGCGGCGTTTGGGTATTCTAGACCTTTGACACACTGGTTGACACTGGCTATACCGACCAAATGACACGTGTATTGAGTGTAAAAAGTGTAAAACGGTGTACGATATCCGAACGCAGTTATAGATGTTTATGTAGTTTTTTATGTTGTTTGTTTTTGTTCAAACATTATATGATTTGAGACACAAGTAGGTGCCACTCTTATGACCAACTAAATTAATATAAACCTCAATAAGCCGTTAAGAGCGAAACACTCTGCCTTCCGCTATCTACCTACGGTAGTCAGACAGTGACACATAGCCCACATCATCGCTCTGTCTCTTTTGCTTGCGCCTGCCTCAAATCTCGCCAGCTAATAAAAAGCGCGCGTCGCTTCCAGTTAGAATAGGCGGCCGGCGCAGTCTTGAGCAACGCTTCGATCCGTACAGACGTGTGCAGCGCTACCTTCAACTCGTGACACCAAAACCTACTCCTTTGCCGCACCGGCTGCAGTCACAGGCGGCAGTGCCCCCACTGTCAGCCACCTGCTCGCGTGGACGGCACAAGCGATCGGCAGCGGAAGTCACCATCAAGCCCATTGTCTACTAGCGAGATTGCCCACCGTGTTGACTTTGCTGGCACGGTCAGACACATAGTTTTGGCCAGTCCCACAACGCACAGGCGGACTGCGCATCTCGACGGCAATCGGTAAGAAGCTACGCCAAATCCTCTTCGTTAGAATCTTTTTTATTTTTCCTTACGAGCAAGTTTAATTTCTTTTCCTTATCTGAGTTTCCGTTTATTTTCTACCATTTTCCAGAAGTCTTATTTTTATTTCTTTTTCCTCGACCGCAAAACCACCTGCGTCGCCATAACTTCCCCACCTGTTCATCCAGACAAATACTCCATCCAAGACTGGTATTGCCTGGTAAACCACCTACGATGACCCTCACCGCCGACAACTTCAAGAAATCCCTGGATGAATTCGTCGTGCTCTTCTGCACCTCGCGCAAGAAGCGCTGCGAGTTACGGGAGTTTCTGCAAAACACCGTGAAGCGCATAGATAATCTTTGCGACTCACCACCTACGCCTCCGCCACAAGTTATCAAGATCCCAGTCATTGAGATCACTGAATTAGTGAAATGGACAAGCTTACTCGCCTCTCTCAAGGCAGACTCCTACGACTTCGTGAAATTTGGCTCCGCCCGAACCATCAAGAAACGTCTTCACGTAACCATGAACACCGCCGAGGACTACTACGTGGTGCTGCAGCACATCGTCAAACTGAACATAGGACACGTGGCCAAACACAAACCTCCGCTTCCCAAAAAAGTAATCCTACCAAATACTCCAATCACCAGCAAACCATCCTCCACGGAAGAACCTGCACAAAAGGCAAATACCTCCAATGCCTCAATCAATCCCACACCAACAAACGACCCAGAGTCCAAAAACGACAAAGCACCTACCCAGCAAAACATTCCCACTCCCAAAATAGCAACCGTTCCCGCCCCAGAAATTCCTACCATCCATACCAACAACGCACCCACACCTGCCCTTTCCCTAGATCACCCTACGGAACCGCATACCCACACCGACAAAGAAGCGGAAAACATCCCGCCGATCGTAATCCGAGAAAGGACCAAGTGGCCCACCATCCGTGACGCCCTCCGCAACATAAATGTGAAGATAAGCTCCGCCCACAACACACACCATGGCATCAAATACCACGCCCTCTCACTTGAAGACCACAACGCGTTGCAACACCTCAACCAAAACAGCATCCAGTTCCACACTTACACTCCCGCCGGGGAGAGAGAGCTCCTGGCCGTCATCAGGGGCGCCTACCTGGATCTCTCGTTGGAAGATGTGGATAAAGAACTTAGAGCCATGGGATTTAATCCCAGCAAAGTTATCAGAATGAAACACACACGAACCAAAGCAGAAATGCCACTCATTCTCGTCTCGGTGCCAAATGACCAGCAATCAATATTCGATGTCTCCGATCTGGGCGGCGTGAACGTCCGCATGGAGCGGCCGAAGCGTTCTCCAACGTCTGGACAATGTCACCGTTGCCTCCTGTTTGGCCACGCCTCTACCCACTGCAACGCGACACAAAAGTGTCTACATTGCGGCGAAAAACATCACTTCAACCAATGCACCAACACAGATAAACCTCCAAAATGCGCTATCTGCGATGAAAGCCATCGTGCGACATATCGTGGATGCAGAAATGCACCTAAGTTCCGCAGATCCAGTCCGCCACGAAACGAAACCAGAACACCCAACCCCGTACCTACAATCCTCAGTCGCTCTCTAGCCACACCCTCTACTACATCTCCAAAACACAGCAAAGTTAACCACGCCACAAAGACGGTCCCGTATCCTCCTATGTCCAAACTGCCGGTCAACATAACATCCTTGCCAACTTCGAAACTCCTCGAAATAATCCTCACCTGCAGAATATCCTGAAACAATTAGTCCAAGAATTCCACAACCTTTCAACCAAAATAAACATCATGGCGAACATGCTACAATGAGCAACAATCAAACAGCACCAGATGCAGCTACCAATCCAACACATTAACCTACTGCGCAGTGAAGTTTCGCGCAGCAAACATCGGCAAATTGGCGTCTAAAAGCCATTGGCTTGACTCCTCATCCAGTACATAAATTGGTTACAGTGAGTTAGAATAGAGTTCACTGGTTGTGATGGACAAACACAACATCTCGCTATGATTACCCTACCTTTCTCACATAATACATCTGCTCCATGGTAACCAACGGTTTTCAAAGAGCGCGTTCGGATTGCCAGGGTAGGGTATGGAGAGAGCAATCAGATAACCTGGGTCGTTACTTAAGTATGGGATCGTACTTAAGTCATTGATTTCATTTGCGCAGTTTTTCTTGACCCTGCTCGGCAGTAGGAGTAAGAATGGAGTAAGGTTAGAGCAGGTTAGGTTAGGGCACGGTTAGAGTATAGTAAAGTAAAATATGGCGAACTTAAACGGAACCGCTTTACTAGACGAATCTGGTGAGATTGTTGTTAATAATGGGATGCACATGGGATGTACAATTATGTAATAGCAGACCATTTTACAACTACTGTCGTCCCTTTCCTGTATCTTGGGGGGGGGTCTTGAACGATCAACGGCACAGGCACGAGTTTGCCCATATAGGGTCGCGAAACAACGGTGTGGTAGCCGGTAGGGACTGGCGTGCTTAATAGATTTTCTACACTAAACTTAACCTAAAATACTGCAACTGTCATAGCGCAAATGGCGTTCGTTGGGTGCTATCAATTCTACCATAATTCTACTCCAAGCACACTGCTTTGACTTCACTCTAAGCTGCTTGTGACGTCACTCTGCCCTAACCTGAGCAATATAGAGTGAAACCCAACGAACAAAGCTAAAGTAATTCAAATTGTCCGCCAAAATATTCTAGTGAAAAAATATGACTGTAAACTTCACAATTGACAGAATACTACTCAGATTGGTGCCAACATCTCTCAAGATTACTAGAATTTCACACTGTTGCCAACCTTAGTTATACTTAGGTAATGCTTACATTAGGAAAGTCCTACACGCAGGCGGTGCAAAGCAAGTCCGACATAAGTTAGGCTTTCGACTTAAGATGTTCTTAAAATTAGGTCACTCCTAACAAATACGGTGCAAACGGCCATTATATGCAGATAAACGCCGTATGACTTTAGTCCGCCTATTATGCGGCGCGTCACTCTCTCCGTACCCTACCCGATTTTCCGAACGCGCTCAAACGGTCAGGTTTGTTACAGCGCACAGAGCTTATATTACAATGTGGAACCAGCGATGAGACAAACAAGGTAAGACACTCCACTTTCCCCGCCGATAGAAATTTGACTGCGCATGCGCGATCATAGGGCGTCTTTATCTGTTTTCCCGCATCGCGGCGCTAGTGTATTCGTTATTTTATCGTCAGGTTGTGAGGTAGGCTTTTTTCACCTATTTCGCAAAATCAAACAAAACATTTTATCGCAAAATCAGAATTGACGTTTTGAATTGACGATACTTATACTTTGGAAATACGTTAAAAAAATTAAAATCGGACCACTTCCGACGCATCCAGGGTCGCCGAAAGATATTGCATAAAAAATTGAAATCGCAATTGAGCAAAAACTAAACATCGGAAAACGCCTGGGTTGTGCACACTCAAAGTACTCATCAATCGCTACTTTCTCGAGTTATGCATTTATGAACAAACGCAGATTTTTTTGGTTTTTCCGAATTTTTTCCGGTAATATTAATTCGATGGAATCCGTGCAGGGCTCATTTTTTCGTCTTTTCATTCTCTACGATTCGTCTGTTGAAAGCATCAAGATTGCTCCATCGGTTCAGCTTTTACAAGCGAAAAACGAAAAAAAAAACCCGGTCTTTGAATTTTTTTGTTAAGTAATGATATTTGCGAGTCAAAAACACTTCACCATACATTTACGGACTGTTCCACCTGACCTGGGACCGTCGGCTTCCTATTACTATTTTTGTCACGCAAAAATCTCTATTGCCTGGTCTACTACTCGCAAAATGTGTATTAACTACCGCGAAAAGTAGGAAAACATGACATTTGTCAGGAGACAGAGGACCTTCGGATAAAATAACCCGTCAATCACTGACCTATAGTAGTTTTCCAGGAAATTGTTCCACTCGAATTCCGGGGCCTCCTCGATCGCGTAGTCTATATCCTCATGCTTATTCCTCTGGATGAATTTATCGCACGCCGATAAGGCGAAGTGGAAATTCTTGATCGGCACCTTTCCTGCATCCGAGAAGACCTTCCCTACGCTGTTATCACCTGTGTGTACGATCCACTTTAGCATTGACATAGCCGCCGTGATCCTAAAGTCCCTCACGAACTCGTCCGGATCTCCGTTCTCGGTCAACGTGTACGACCTGGGGTGCCTGATGTTCGAAATGCCGGGATAATTATACCTGTCAACATTAAACAATAATTTGTTTAGATATTTAGACCATATATTTACGCAATACCAGGTACAAATCAGGCACGAATACTAGAATCTTGTAATAAGTCAGATTACGATTTAAGTTGGTATTTAACAGACGCTCGGAGTGGTGCTGCAGTATAATAGGTATACTGTAATTAAAAACACTACAGCGGTCTGCTATCTACCTACGGTAGTCAGACAGTGATACATACCCGACATCATCGCTCTATCTCTTTTGCTTGCGCCTGCCTCAATTCTCGCCAGCTATTGTAAAGCGCTCGGCCCTTCCAGTTTGATTAGAGTTCACTGAGTCCGAGTGAATAGTGGCGATTATTTTTGATTATATGTTTACATTTTAGGTACTGTGATACTGACAAACTAAATTTAGATTTCACTAGTTTTTAGGATGAAGTGCTGTGTGCTACGCTGTAAAATGTCCAACAAAGATTACGATTTAAGTTGGTATTTAACAGACGCTCGGAGTGGTGCTGCAGTCGCGCCAGGTTTACCGCGCAAACATCTGGGGTTTTGGCGCCAAGGTGTCTGGGAAGATGTAAAGAGACAAGCAAACAGCCTCTTTGGCATCGGGCTTTGAAAGTAGACGGTCGTGCGTCAAAACGCGCGCCCAAGCGTAGGGCCCCAATGGGGGCCAAGTTATAGAAACTGTGCTGTCTCGTGTTTCTTGTGCTCAACCGAAATAATAAGGTATTTATTCGTTGTCTGTACTTGCTGATTTGTCCATCTCTGCCAAAATATATCATCTTTGTTAATAGGGATTAACATAATTCATATTTCATGTAAGCAGTTCTGCATTGTTATATATATTTTTGTTAATAGATTTTATTGTGGTTTTCTTCGGCATATTCATTTTAGAATAATAGAAACCTGTCCCTTTTATAGTAAAGTATTTAGCCTTGCATATAGTGATTAATAATTAGTGAGTTCAAACGTCTCTGACAAAGTCTCAGAGAAAGAACTCAGTTTTGAAACCTCCGTAAGAGAGATAATTAATTCACGCTACCGTAAGATTAGTTTGTTTAAATCAGTTAGTACCTGTTATTGAAAATGGCGGACCAAGCGTCGCTTGAGGCGAGTTACCACCTTCAACATGTGGTGTTAACGTTTGGTAGTTGAGCAAAGTCCTAACAGGGGCCCCCTTCAGTTTAGAGTTGATTAAAGTATAATAGTAAATATTGAGAAGGGTGTCCGCCCCATCACAATCTTACAAGGATTGGTCAATGGTCCTTTTTAGGGCTTTGGCCAGGGAGGAATATGAGGAGATCGCACTCTATAGGCAAAATCTTACCCAAATCACTGCACAATAAGTCCCAAAAAACGTCAATTTTATAGGCATGCGCAGTACGCACATACTGCTCTCATTCATAAATTCAGCGACGAATCCAGACGAATCGGCCTGTCAAAATGTATGGTTGTGAGGTTATGGTGGTTATGTCGTCTAGTCCGAGCAGTGAAATGTAAATACATACGTCATGGGGTGCTTACTTCCCATACGCAGGCGTTGATAGCAAAATTTTAGTTCACCCCCACGCGCTATCTCTGGCTAGCGCCCTGCTATACCGGCCGAATCACATGCTTGATACTTATTGGCTCGTTCGAACCGTCACTGTGGATGTCGCGTGTTGCGTAGTCATGGCGTTAGTAAACCAGAAACAACCATTAAGTTCTGTCAATTAACTGTCAAGTGACACTGCTAATTTTTACCACAGACATTTAAAACGGATATTTTTCACTTATATATGGGTGATGTATATAACTTTAAATTTTCTGTGGTAATTTTTGTTCTGTACTAGTTCCATCACGCGGTTTTCCTGATCTTATGAATTAATTAAAATATAATATGAGAAAAGGCTAGAAGAGGGAAGTGCTATTAGCGCCTCCTAGCGGATGGGGGTGAACTAAAAATAGAGTCCACAAAGATGGCCTTGAGTTGCCCATCTATATTAGTATATATGTATTTTATCTATGACATACGTATAACTGGAAACGACGAGGTATGGTGAATAAATGAGGCAAATCCATTTGGTATGCAACCCGCAGTGATGTGGGGTAGCCATCTCTTTCTATCTCATACCGGCCGTATGGGGTTTGACATTTTTATTTCAGATATCGTTTTCAATTTAATTAAAAACACTACAGCGGTCTGCTATCTACCTACGGTAGTCAGACAGTGATACATACCCGACATCATCGCTCTATCTCTTTTGCTTGCGCCTGCCTCAATTCTCGCCAGCTATTGTAAAGCGCTCGGCCCTTCCAGTTTGATTAGAGTTCACTGAGTCCGAGTGAATAGTGACGATTATTTTTGATTATATGTTTACATTTTAGGTACTGTGATACTGACAAACTAAATTTAGATTTCACTAGTTTTTAGGATGAAGTGCTGTGTGCTACGCTTAAAATGTCCAACAAGTAAATAAAATCAAACAACATTACGCAAACATAAGGCATAAATAAGGCTTGTTTCTGGTCACAAATTACAACAGGATGAATTGTATTTCCAGGCATTCACTGTAGCGCAAGTCACTTTTCATACTATCTGCCACCGAAAAATACATGGTGCACCAGTGATTGACTTTGCCCTCCGAATGGGGGTATACAAAATAAATTTGCATTAGGAAGCGTGTACTGTAATTATACATTCTGAACATTTTCGAATTTATGGTAATCCTCAAACTTCTGTAGACCAACAGTTGTTTTATTTCCATTCGTATAGCCGCAATTCGTACAAGGTAAACGTATTTTGCAGTGGCGGCTCGCGTATAGGCACTGTGGAACTGCAGCACCCCCTATTATTTCCACTTAATATTATGGAGAACATTTAATATAATGAGTCTTTTTTCCTTTAATTCTTTCTTTATACTTGTACAAAGTATAATCCTTAATGTCAGTAGCCATCCCCAGTTTAAGAAAGATTCAAAAATCATTGTATGGAACTGTGATCTGCACAGTTCCAGTAGGCGAGCTGTTTGCCTGGTCTGCGCATGCGCACACAACAGCAGCAAGCGAGGGAGCGGCCTGTTGGATACAGATTACAGATACAGAGACTAGAGGGAACTGTTGTCCCCGCAGTGCCGACCGCTTCGACCCTCGGCTGGTGGAAGGTAGTTTTAGAAACTGCGGATGGCATGTCAAAAGGCAATACGTATTTTATAACAATTGCAGTGCTTTCAATAGAGAAAAAATTCCTGAGTTTTCATCCAGAGACCAAGGATAAAATTATTGATATTTTCGCGCAAATTAAAACAAGAAGAATTACGCTTATCTTAACTTCACTTGTTTGTTTGCTACAATCTTGTAATCGATATTTTACCAACTTCCCAATATCCAATCGAGTTGATATTTTGCACGTGAACAGATGTGACAATGCATAAAGGAGTAAAAAAATTGAAAAATTTTTGGAAATTGCCACAATTTTCAAAATTTAACTGTTAATGCGTTTTTTTGTCATTTACGCCCGGTTGTACCAACTCTGATGACCGTCCAATCACGTTGATCATTGGTCAGCGGAGCATTTTTCGTTGTACCAACCTTGATCAGAGGTTGATTGGTCCGTAACCACGCTGCAAGTTGACCGCCGTATATTGGCCGGTGATCGTTTGATCAAGACTGGCGCGCAGACGCATGGCAGGCGCTTGAGTGACGCTAACCTATAATTGTTTGTGTTTACATCTAGTATTGACATCAGCGAACAAATCTCTGGGATTAATTTTGGTAAGTACTAGAAAAATAAGTGTATGTAGTATTTATAATATCAGTTTCGTATACATTTATCATTATCTACAGTTCTTATTTTTTGTTTGCATTTTTTGGGCTCCATATTTTCAATTAATTTGCTTGTAGATCCAGTACGAAGGGACTTTCTTGGGGCCGTGACCGATAATAAAGATTAACTGGTGGACATGGTGCAGCATCCACGACCGCGGCCAGTTTTGAGAGACTGGCCCAATCACTTTTTACAGTGGAACGATGTCGAGTTTTGTAGGAGGTTCAGATTATCTAAAAATCCAGGTGGTGAAGTGGCTGAAAATTACAGAAACCTCAAAAGGTTATTTTCTTTGAATGTCCAGGTGATCCGTAGCACGCTAAATCTTTGAAACATAATTTGCCGATAGCCAGTTAGCTGATAGACAGCTATCGTGACCAGATGCAAATATTTTCTGAAATTCCCAAGTGAAAGCAGAGCTTGAAAATGGAGATTTTTAAAACTATTATAGTGGATATGGTGTTAAACCCTATCCCATGACGGAAATCCATTAACAGGACACCAACGATTCCTTAATTCGAACGAGACACGTGGTAGCCGGTTTCTTTTGGTGTCTCGCCCATTTTATCCTTGGCGATTTAATTGTATGTCCATAAAATGGATGGAATTGTGATTGTCACAGCTGTCCTACACACCATCGCCTGCGACATGCACGATCAGCAACCAGAAGTGGACGATGATATCACAATTTTAATTTTGCCACTTATTATCGATGATCATGTTAACATTGATAACCAGAGCGACGTTGCAATTAGAAATATGTTAATTGAAGAATATTTAAAGATTTTTTGATAACTAATGATGTATAGTTTTGGTTAAATAAATAATTTACTATAAACTTTTATTTACACCCTTATTTCTACATTTTCCGTAAAGATTAATTAAGTAGGCTTAGTTTATCACTTTGAAAATGGGTAGGGTAAGTATTCATTTCAGTTTAGAACTAAAATTCTATTTATATTGACATAAATAGGCACCAATTGATTTCAAGTTGAGAATATCAATGATAAACAAATTTCCAATGTAAAAAATAATAAACAAAATGTTTATAAATAAATATCTGTTATAGTAGAAAGTAACTTAATATCTGCTATAATAAATATTGTATTATAATATCTACAATGGCCTATTTTAAAGTTTCAACAGTTCAGCGTGATATTTATATGTTTACTACCACTTTATTTGCTGTGTTAGTTTGGTTGCGGACTTTTCACGTAGTTTCTATTAAATGTACTGGCTTCTGGTAGACGAGTACTGCCAACCGCGCCAAATCATCTGATCGGCTAACCGGCACCCGACCGGGCTTTGTACAACGCATCGCGTCTTGATCATCGGTCACCTTTGATCAACCGGTCTGCTGATCAGACGGTTTGCGAGTGGTGGTACAACCGGGCAAGTGTTGTTTTTAAAAAAATGTATTTTTTACATAAATTTATTACTACGCTTACCTTAACTTCACTTGTTTGGTTGTTATGTATAAATCTTGTAATCGATATTTTACCTACTTCCCATTGTCCAATCGAGTTCAATTTTTGCATGTAGACGATTTTTGGTGACAATGCATGAAACATTAAAAAAATATGGAACATTTTTAATTTTTAGTACATTTTGTTAAAGCGTAGTTTTTGAAAATGTATTTTTTACATAAATTTATTAATGTAACTGTACCAATTTATGTAAAGTAAATCAGAAATCCGTTTTTATTCCCTAAATTCTTATACGATTTCATCAAGTTTCTGAATAAATTTTCTTATTTACTTTTTTTTTCCACAATATTTTTTAAAACAATGACAAAAACATTTCTGGAACAGAACCTCCACTAATATTAGCTACGAGCCGCCACTGGTATTTTGTAAAGTCTTCATTAAAAATAAGTGAAAAAAACTCCTTTCAACAATTTTAAGATTCTGTTGGTAATTTTTAGAAACATAACCTCACCACACAATGACAATCGTCGCTACTCACAATTTATGGCAATTTATGAATCAGAGAAATATGTGCAATAAGTGCGCACTGCGCATGTCCACAACGTTGCCGTTCTCGGCGGGTAGTCATTTGAGTCAAATCGTATGTACGGTATCTGCGAACTCCTCCATTCCTACTCCGTGCAAAAGGATTGCTCAATGCAAGGATACTAAAAATATAGACAGGTTTTCTGGTATGACATACGTCACTCGGTATGCCACATGAAGTTAGCTGATATGGAAGTCGACGTTTTACGTGAGCGTATAAAAAATAATAATAATTATAGTTACATTGTTTTTTGAAAGATTTATCGGAGATGAGCGATAAAACGACCCGTAGGTGTCAGCAAGCGTTCGTCTAATATCTAAGAATTTATATAAATTTGAACAGTATCCTTGTGCTCAATGGCCGTTTTTAGGGTTTTGACCACAGGTTTTGACAGTCACCGAAAAATTGTGTCACGTCATCATCCCCTGGGTTACCGCAATACAAACATATCAAGCTTCAAATGTCAAATGTGTTTCTTCTAGGTCTGGTTTGATCACAACGTATATTATTGTGCTAATGATTGGTCTGTTTGAAATTTCCACATTCAAGCATCATTTTGTGTCAAGTGTGTCTACTTTTGACATTTCAAACAAACAACAAGGGATGTAAAAGCGTAATTTACCGCGTAAATTACTAAATGAATTACCGTAATTTATGGTAATTTACCGATTTTTAATTACCGTAATGTACGGCTTCAAATACCGATGATAATTTATCGACAATTTTAATTACTGTTGGTAATTTATCCGGTAATATACCGAAAATTTTAATGACAGTTGCTAATTTAGCGGAATTTTAAAATTATTTTCAAAAACCTTCCATCAGTACTTGGGTGAATGTACCCCACCACTCCTAAGCAGTCGATAAGTGCACTGTTGTTTGTGGTTTGCCTGGGAGGTACTTAGGGATGTAAGAGAGTATTTTTTCGGGTAAATTACTAAATAAATTACCGTAATTAATGGTAATTTCCGGATTTTTAATTACTTAACTCAGCAGAGCCAATAATGCACATTTTAAATCAGATTTAAAGAAGTGTTCTGGTGATCCGGATAAAATGTGATCAATGTTTATGAAACCGGGCGTTGTCGTTTTCTGAGTCGGTAATAAATTAGTATTTTATACTATAATTATGCTTTTAGACTGCCCATGTTATAAACTGTTGGTATAAAATATATTTTTATTGTAGTCCCTGCTTTCATTTTAATAATGAATCACATACTACTATTGAATCAGGAAAAGCATCAGCGGTTGTTGGTTATCTACAATATAATGACTTATAATATATATTATATATTTTATATAATATATAAAATACCCTGTACCCAATTTTTTTTTACATAACTTACTGTCATCGGTAAATGATCATTCTGAATTACCCGGTAATTTAAGAAAATATAATTTAACAACTGCAATTTTTAATTACGTGGTAATTTAAATTTGAAAGTAATAATTTTAATTCCAGCGATAATTTACTGAACAAATTAATTACGGAAATTTAACATCCTTAGTCAGATTGCTAGTTATCTACAAAATAATGACTTTTAATTAACAAACATTTTTATTAACATAAGTGGCATTCATAACCTACAGTGATCGGTATTAACGCCGGTTTAATTTACCATTTTGAATTTTTAATTACTCGGTAAATTAATCCAATGTAATTTACCATTTTTAATTTTTATTTACGTGGTAATTTAATTTTTTGACATTAATCATTTTAATTTCAACGGTAATTTACGAAAAAAAAATAATTACCGTAATTTAACATCCCTGAACATAACCACAACATTGATTATTGCGCTACTGTGGTCTGTTTGAAATCCTCGCGTTTTTACGTGTCAAGATCGTTGTTTCGTGTGTCCCGACCATCCCGACAATTTGACAACGACCGCAGTGACGTCATAGCGCTGTTAACATTGGAAGAGAGGGATTGAGCAATTCTTGTAAGATTCTAGTATTCTTGCAACTCAGGTAGGAATTACTTCTTGATCAAACTTTTTCATCGCGGCGTATGTGAATGGTACATTTTTAAAGAAAACCCACAAATTGCCGGTATGATTTTATGTTGTTCATAACAATAAAATAACATTTCAATAAAAAGTATAATTAAAATCACTAAGAACTAGGGGTCCTGTGGACCGCAGAAATGACAGTCCTGGTAAATGGGTCGAGTAATAATCAATGTCAATTGGTGATCAAAAGCACCCCTAGCGGGAAAGTTGTGGGGTAGTTTTGATTTCTTCCATTTTGTATGTTTTTAAGGCACTGAATCCGAATCTGAAGAAGAAATAGCTTAACAATTTAATTTTTTTTTCGTTTTTTTTTGTTAACAACTCGACACTATCAGCTTTTCGTAAATAACCTCTCAATTTAAATTGAAAGTGCAATTTTCCTACAAACTTCACTATTTAGGTTTTTTCTCCGACAAATCGTTCGGACTCAAGTGGTAGTTAAAAATTGTGTATTTCATCTGTCTCCGCAAAAAGCAAGCTGGGTTTTGAGGCTGAGGCTTGAGGCTGGGAGAGAATTAATAAAATAAAATTACGTACAAGACGGAGTTATATTTGCACAGAAATTGAATACAATGTGATGAGAAAATGCTTTATTATCCTATACTATGCGAAAATTTCATTTTTGCGTGTCTATGGAGACACGAATGATGCCATTTGCCCGCCAGGCCTGTAATAAATACTTTTCAACGCTAGCTACGAAAATAATTGTACGCAATATTCCCAACAGATGGCGACCAAAGGGTCTGTTCAATCAAAACACAGCTTTCAATTCGGTTTGACATTTGCGATTAAAACTTTAGAAACTTTAGAAACGGATGATTTTATTACGATATTGTGTAGGATAAAAAATTATTCTTAGTGATTTTTCCTTGAATTTCCTATTATTACGATATTTACTTATAATCGTAAATAATTACTACTTCTGTAATCAAAACTAAAATTTCTACTTACGTGTTGTTTTTATTTTAACAGCCACTTCATCCCATAATTTCTCGAGAAAAATCTATTATGGTGATTTCCATTTTTTTGGTCCCACAATGGGGGCCTGACATATATTTCGCTAATTAAGCTGTCGATATCCATACCACGGTTCCTACAACGGTCTGCTCACTTCGAGTCTCAAATTCGTTCATTTCTGCGCATGACGTCACTGCGAGAAGGATGTTGACACGAACACCTAGGCAACCAAATACATCCGTAAGTTTTTGACTTTTATAAGTGATTTAGGTTAACAAGTTGACAACGCTTTATTTGTCAAAAAGGCTTGAAGTTCACGACAACATATTAGCTACCATGGCAACGAACGCTACTTCTCGCAATGACGTCAGCGCATAAATGTCATTACAACCGGGACAACAACAATAGGGTATTCCGGTGTTTTTGAAATTGTCATTTTTTACAAAGTATGGGTGCTACTGTTTGCTACTTCACAAGTAAAATATCAAACATTGTTTTAAATTAAGAGAAATCGTTGTTTGAAGTTTAAATTAGGATTGGTCTTTGTGACGTTACAAAGACCGCTCAAAGTGAGCGACTTGACAACGTTGCTATATCTAGGGTGCACGGTGCACGTATTAAATTTTTGTCTTCTGTTGTGTCAACTTTTAGAATCGCTCGTTTGTTGACACCTGCTTTGGTTATTGAGGTTATATCAAACATTTGTTCAAAATGTATAAACTCCAACGCCGACATTGTTGTGTGCCGGGCTGTAACAGTAGTAGAACAGTAACTCCTGATAAGATTTTCTTTACATTGCCGACTAGCGAGATGAGAGATGTTTGGCTTCAAGTTTCAATGATCAAATCATCTCTCCAAAAAGTTACCTTTATATTCGTTGTCAAACAACAGGGTCGCCAACCGTCAACTTGGCCGATCAGCTGTTCGAGAGCTGTCCGCTGTTGCCACCGCTACTAGGGATCGGTAATCATCGTGTATTTCCGAGGGTGGTCGGTGAATTCAAACGAAATGCACTTTTAATTGCAACTATCTCATAGAAAAACTAAATAAAAAAGCTCATAGCTTAACTTTATGAATCTTCATAAATTGTACAATAGGTAAAACCGAATATCTGCTTAAATTTTGACATGACCGGAATACCCTATTGGCTACCCAGGCAGCCATGAAATTTACGCCATATTTACGGTACGTCCGCTTCCTTCTCGCACTGACGTCACTTATAGGCGTGGTCGATGCGCGTGAGCAGACCGTGGTGGACTGTGGTCCTAGCTGAGTTAACCTGCTCCTAAGAAAACCCGCCCCTATCATCTGATGAACGGCCTACAAACATTTTCAACTGACATATAATCAAAGAACATTTTGGCCCGTTTTTACAATAGTGGTATATACCCGGAATAACACTATTCCGAGAATAAGTTTGAAATATGCATGTTACATCAATGGAATAACACCCGAATAGCGTATACTGGGTATATAGTTGGATTATCTTACCGATGAAATTATGTTGAATAGCAGATATACTGGACTAATTCTTTGTTCTTATTGGTCAAATTAACAGTCGATAATTGACAAGTCACAAATCACAAGTCTTGACAAATAGTCACAGGAACACTCTGTGTACACGCAGTAGCGGATACAGAAAAATCTCAAGGGGGTGGGGGGGGGCGCTAAAAGACATCATCAGCTATGGGTGTCATCAAGTCTGACATGTATCCACATATGTATCCACCACTGTGTACACGCACCTGGATGTTGGTTATATAACTAGATTTTCCCGCCAACCAAAATCTACCTGACAAAAAGTTCCTAGACTTTCTCGGCTATTCCGAGTACATACAGATTGTGTCCGCAAAAATTAGGCATAGGTCTATAGAAACTAGCGTATCACGCGACAACACTGGCAACGTCGGTTGAGCGGGGCAGCCAATTATAGTGGAACTGCCGACTGGTGGGAGAGCAGGTCTGGTCAGGTCAATCTGGTTTCGCGTTTCGGAGCACATGCACGCAACGGCAGAACTATCGCAGATCTAACAACGCTTCTAGGGTTGCCAACATTGCGCCTAATCTGACCCGGAGAAAAATAATTATATTATGGAACATAACTTTAAATTAATACCAGGCGCCACAAAAGTGTGCGGCTTCGACACATACTTTTTAGTAACGTTTTGGTGTGAAATTTGGATATAGGTGCAGTAGAAAACGATGAGATCTAGATGCTAATTACTAAGTAAATTAATTTATTTCTACTAATGTCTACTAGTTTTCCCTCTTTTCGTTTCTGCCTCTTATTGTCGATTTTTTTACGACACAACCAACATGAAACAGAATGCCAATATTACCACCTAAACCAAGCATAATTTTGATGTACTGAGAACATTTCTTTAAGGAATCATGTGTTTCTGCTTGAAGTAATTATCTGCACGTTTCCTAACTAATTTTAAATTTTCATTTTCTTCCGGCAATATTGGCGTTTTGTATAAACCCCATAATAAATGTGTTTCTGGTCCAAAATGATAACTATATCTCTCAGTCTTTGTAAATATATTAGTCTAACTAATAATCAAATTTTCAAATAACGGTATAGCTGTCATGTGCATGATTTAAAAGATGCTGTTTTATGGTAGACCAGTATGATACTAATCTGTGAAGTGTGAACTGCATTGAACAAACACAAAAATATTGTTGGGACATTTCTTATCATCTGAACAACATCCATATTAAAATAATCAGCGAAAGTTCAAAACATATTTTGTTAATTAATGTATCAATATTGAATGTTGATTTCTGACAAGCAAAATTCCTACTTTTAAATAATACCCGTCTCTTTGAAAGCCATTGCTGATATTAGATTTGCCTATGATCATCGAGGCAGGATACAATCTTCTGCGTTCGTCGTCCCACTACAGAATTCCTACTGTATGCACTAGACATATGACAAAATCTAAAAATGCTACTAATGCTTCTTTCAAAGTTTCTCACATGCTCTCAAAAAGTAAAATTAAATTGTTGTGAAGATTGAGTAATAGAGTGCTTTTTATTTTGAGAAAAATTCCTCTTTTTTCAATTTTTTCGCTGCAAACTGTATGATTAGAATAACAATTACTGTATTATAGGTAATAATTTTTAAAAAATATTTAGGGGTAGCTACAGTTTCTCAAAAGATCGATGATTACCTTTAGTTAACCCGGAGAATTTAACTGAAAACCCGTCGCCCGGAGAATGGTCGCCAAACCCGAAGTCTCCGGCTCAAAATGACCATGTTGGCAACCCTAAACGCTTCATAACATTCATATCTTTGCAATCGCGATGTACCCTCCGCTAGAACAGCTTCAGATCATCAAGTGGTATTACGGTGGCAATTCGGCGCAACAGTGCGTGGATTTGTTTGCAATCACTTTTGAAGGCCCCCAAGATCACCTGATCTGTCTCCGAACGATTTTTTCTTGTGGGATTATCTTAAAAATGCCATTTATGTTGATGAAGTCAATAGGGCACATAATTTACAGGAGTTGAGAGCAAAAATTACAGGAGCTGCCAACACTTAACAGCCGAAATGCTCTCTGGCGTGAGGGACAACTTCTACAAACGGCTCGGATACTGTCTTGCAGCGCAAGGCGGAATCTTTGAGCCTGAGATAAAATAATGTTTATTTAATTGATTATTCGTAGCAGAATATTAGTTTTTTTTTTTTTTTTGGGGATGTTGCCATGTGCACAAAGCCAGTGGCTTGTCTGTGCGGCAGTCGGGGAGACGGAGTATTTGAAAAATCCCCTGCCTAACCTGGGCTTGAACCCTGGACTTCTGAGTGGAAGGCATTCGCCTTATCCACTCGGCCACCTCCGCCCCACTCGGCCACCTCCGCCGTTAATTTATATTTTTGTTTTGAGAATATCGTTTTTATTTTTGCATATTATTTTCTGACAATAAACGAGAATATAGAAATTATGTATGCACCATGTACGTGCATTTTTAAAAGAAGCACAAAAGCGAGCGCACGCAGTCCTGCGAACAACAAACTACTAGCTACTAACACACGAAGCGCGCACCGGGGAACCGCTTAGCCGCTAACAAATAGGCCGGGTGGGGAAAGCGATGTTGCCGTTCTTCCGTAAATGCTATGCCTAGCGTTCCCGGAAACGTACGGTATATGTATTCCACTGAATGTCAATGTAAAACGCACACGCTATTATACTACGGTATATACGTTTCGTATAAGCTATTCCTGGAATAGTAATTCTTTCTTGACTTTATAATAGCATTGTAAGAACGGCCCTAAGTGGCAGAACTTGATGTAGGTGCAAAAATGAATTTTCCCGGCCTCAGGCCGGGTTGTACCAACTCTGGTAACCGGCCGATCAGTTGATCATTTGGTTAGCAGGCCAAATTTACATGCAAAAACCCCACTAATGAAAATTTTTGTTAGTGTTTAGAGAAAAACAATTTGCAATGGAAACTAACCACAGGTGATATAGGACGTAAAAAACACATCAAACAAACGGTAAAGTGAAGGGTGTCTCAAAAAAAAAAAATTTTTTCTTAATCGCGCGTTCGAAATCACGTAAAGACGATAAATAATTCAAACTAAGTTCATAGGTAAAACATTTCTATTTTTTTATGTTCTATTTTGGAAAGTTATTTTCAGAAAATAAAAATGTATACCAAAGAAATAATGTCGTTATATAATATTTTAAATTTTATATACATTCCAATATGCAATACTACATCAGAAAACCACTGTAAAAATTTCTTATCTCTACAACGCGTATTAACTCTGGGATTCCGAACCTAAGGTACACTTCCGGTAGACTCCATCCTACATCGTTAAATAGGGTTGGAACCTGGCGGAACCCCAACTAAAAAAATATACATTGTCCTTTTCAAGGCATGTCGAGTATTTTTTTTTTGCGTACAGAAAAGCGTGTAACGTATTTCAAGAAACCAGATACAAGTCTGTAAATAAACGCAGTTCAATGATTGAATATTACTTACTATTGTGAAATTAAAGTATTTTTCTTGTAAAATTTAAAAAATTCGCTGTAAAATTAAGGTGTTACTGTTCAAATCTCACAGGAATACGTTTATGGAATATGTGAATTCTGTAAAAACAATACAGAAATTTAACTGGTAAAACTTATTTGTTCTTTTTAGTTCCTTCAACTATTACCAAAGGAAGGAAGATGAAAATACAAATCAAACAATGCAAAAACAAAGAATACAAAAAGTACCCTTTACAAATAAATAAAAAAAAATTTTTTAAAATTATTGGTCAAAGTACAAAAATTAAGAAACATTTATTCTGTGTAAAAAGCTTCATATGGATCTATTGATAACAAGTTACTATTCCTTAAGAAGTTAGAGCCATTTAAAATACTGTTTTGTTAATATTTTGTTATTTTTTAAGGTATTGAAAAAATAAATAAGTCCTTATGAAATATTTTAGTCAGAACAATAATTACGTTCTGAAAAAAAAAGTGTGGGAATAAACACCCACGTAGAAGGTATTTGTACACACTAATTTTATCTATAACAGATGATCTCTATATTTTCTCTTATAGTTTGTTAAATAAGAAGAAGCTTGCTCATACATACACAATGTTGAAAACTGAACTGATACCTAATTTATACCTCGAGGTGAAAATTATGTGCAAAAACATACGAACATACATAAATAAAATTATGTGAAGCCGTTTCGTTTTCAAAATTAGTACTTATAATTTTTGTCATAGAAGCTCAGAACTTGTCTGGTGATAGGTTAGTTATCGTATCTGGAATGTAAGATCAATTTGAAATCCACCACCTACAACTCTGTTCTTCTCCTAAAGTACCATTATGAGCATCAGTAGTTAGAGTTTGACCAATAACTCTGCCAGATTGTTGTTTTCTAGAGGTTATTTTGTTTTTATGTAACAGATAATTGTAAGTAATATTGTCAATTGAAGTTAATGAATAGTCTAGAATGTAGCCCGTTGGATGTAATATCGAAATAACAGTGGTTTATTGGGTTAGAAGGGCTCCAAATCAAAATTATTGATTGACCTTGTTTAGTAATCCAATATTTCAAATTCATAATTTCATGCTAAAATAATACATAAAAATAACACTGAATAATGTGCCCATGCACCGGCGACCGCCACAGCTATTTGTTACTATTTTTCCGCGGAACCCCTAACGACATCTCGCGGAACCCCGGTTGGGAAACGCTAGCCCATCGCTAGTCCCCTATCGCATCGGAGAATTTGCTGCCACATGCGGCGGTGGCGCAGGAGCTAAATGCGCAGAAGCAAAAAGCTAATGTAGTCCGCACCACAGTATAATATCACGACGATGTGCTGTGTATGTATACTATACGTAAATTTCGCAAATGATTTGAATACACTACGACAATGTGACAATGTGAATAAAACGTACCAGTGTGACCGTTTCATAATTTCGCAGAGACCCTGCTTGGTCGAATAGCTGCAGAGTCCCTTCCTGATGTTGTTGATGATAGTCAGCTTGACATTATCGGGGTTGAGCTTGTATGGGTCGCAACCGTAGTCCCAGAAGAGATCCACCTGGTGCCTCCCCAGCATCTTCGACAAGATTACGCGTTTGTGGACCGCACCGTGCTGCTTATCGTGTACATTCTCGACCAGTTCGTTGATGCCTTGTGCCATCAGTTTGCGAATTGTCTCCCTGTCTGGTTGGGAGTAGCTGTGGTGGATCTTCTCTACCCAGCCACGGGCCAACAGTGCCTTCCTTACGCTCCAAAAGTTTCCGCAGACGGTAAAGGTCTTTCTATCTCTTATTGATTTATCTACACGTTCTCTGAAATAATACATAACTTTTCTAACTGATGTTAAGAAATGGACGAACCACGTAATTGACCAGTCTAATTAGGATTTTACTTCGGAAAATGTGGACCCTATATGTATATATAAAAATCCAGCTGGGTTACACATTTTCCGAAGTTTGCCGCTTTTTTCGTCTAATTTATTTTATCTTAATCCCATGAAAATGAGGTCCCAAATATACAATAAAAAACCAATACAATGTTCTCAAAAAAAATAAAAAACAAACAGCAAAAAACAAGAATTCATGTGCTTTAGAAAAATAAAACAATAAGAAAGTAACAAGTAACACTCCAAATACATCAATAATCAGTAACTCAATCATAACAACAACATGATCCTTATAATTACTAAACATTGGAAGCTAGACATGAGCGAAGCAAAACTACACCAGGAGCGCTATTACAAGACGCAGACAATCGAACCAAGGGCGAATTTCTCATGAAATTGGTCCTCACGACCGGTACGGCGAACAGTCCGCGGTGGCGAAGACGGCAAGTTCAGGCGTTCAGCGTAAATCCCCGCTCAAAGGAAGGCGACTCGTACTGATATATGATTTACAAATAACTGGTTGGCACCGCAAAACGCACCAAAACTGTCAAGGTACCGCTGCAAGTGAATGCAGTCGATGTCAGAACGAACAGGCATAATGATTTTCATGTCGTCCGCATACAGCCGGACAATGTTGTTAATGTACAACAAGAACAGCAGGGGGCCGAGATGACTCGCCTGCGGGACACCCGAAGTGACAGAAATCACACCCGAAGTAAATCCGGCAATCCGCACCTGCTATGATGTATTATCAACATAAGAATCAACCCACCGCAAAAGATCCCCGCCGATTCCAGTCTCACCCAGCACAGAAATCAGCCGACCGTGATTCACCTTATCAAAACCCTTTGAAAAATCCGTGTAAACAGCATCGACAATACACAACCCTAATAAAGAAGACAATCAAGACATCACCCACAGAACATAAAAACAAAAATCACCAAATACGCGTAGATATATATTGTAAAAATGAAAAAAATAACGGGCACAAAACCACAAACCGATAATTTTAGTACGGCTCTTCAGGGCAGGCCAGAGAAATGATTGTCCAGATACCCCGTCCAACTATAAAATGCCTTCCTTAACACGTAATCTTTTACCATTGTTTTAAATTAAACATATGGAGTTCTTTTATATGCTCAGGGTGAATATTGTAAAATTTTATCCCTTAGTAATTGATCCTATGTCTAGCCCTCTCAGTTCTAGTATAGTTTAGTTTTGAAGTCACGCCTATGCCTAGTATTGTAGCTGTGGTTGTCTTCATGACTCCCATATGAATCAATGTTTTCTTTCACATACATCAGGCAACTCAGTATGTACAGATAAGGAAATGTTAGTACCTCTAGCTCCGTGAATTTAGCTCTGCAACGCTCTGAGACACCTTCACTGAGCGCCAAAGACTTGGGATACTTGCACCGACATAGACCCCAACATAGGACGGCGTATGTTGAGTGGGCATAAAAGTACCCATAGTAGGCCTTCACTTCCAACCAGTAGACAGCGTTAAGTACCTGGGGGTGACGATCGAAACAACCGCAGGTACCAGAGCGGAGAGAACCACCGGGCCCTGCTAAGACTTATGCCTAGAATGAAGGGACCGTCGTCGGCTAAGAGAAGAGTATTAGCGTCGGTCGCGGAATCGGTGATGCTATATGCAGCGCCCGTCTGAGCCGACGACATGCAACTGGAAAACCGGAAACAAAGGGTCCTGCGAGTACAGCGAAGAGCCGCGGTCGGTGTCACATCGGCATACAGAACAGTGTCGACGGGCGCTGCTTTGGTGGTAGCGTCAATGGTGCCGGTGCACCTGAAGGCAGACGAAAGAAGGAAGGTATACGATGGACGCGGACAGGATGGCACCTCCAGACAAGAACATCGCCGACGCACGGTGGAATCCTAGCAGAAAGAATGGGACGAGGACAACAACGGTCGGTGGACGCACCGACTGATACCGAACTTGGATGAGTGGACGAGTAGGAAGCACGGAGACGTGACCTACGGGCTCACCCAAGCCCTAACTGGGCACGGATGCTTTGGGCCTACCTCTACAAATTTAAGAGGAGGGACAGCCCTGAACACAGACATTGTGGAGAGGAAGAGGACACCCCGGAGCACACGCTATTTGCATGTCCCCGTTTGGAGGTCTATAGGAGGGAGTGCCCACTGCCCATGCGGGAATGACCTCAGTGCGGGAGGAATGGTACGGAGAATGCTGCAAAGCTCGGAAGCGTGGGAGAAGATTACCCGTACCATAGAGACGATACTCCGACGAAAGAACGAGGAAGACAGGCGACTAGGAGAGAGAGAACCTCCTACCCCTTAGTTATAAGGGACAGGGGCGGTCTACGGGACAGACGGAGACAGAAAGACACAAGAATGTAAGCGACCGGAAAACCGGCGCGGGAATGCTCCCGGAGCCCCGGAGCATGAAAGAAAAGGGTCCTGGAAATACCGGACCACGGACTCTTGGATACACCGGAGTCTGGGGAGAAGCCGCAGGAAACAAAAACCGCTGCTTCGGAAAATAGGCTAGGATGTGTCCCAGTAGGTGCGCGAGGACGCCTGTAGTTAGGGTAAAGTGCATAGACACTTAGACTGTAGGGTAGTTAAGTAGGTAGTTTATATGTTTACTTCTAAGGCTAATTGATGTAAACCTGCTAAGGTGTCTGCTCCGGCTGAGTTTGATGTATTTGCTCTTAAGAATAAAGCACCAGAGCATAAGAGCGAAGGTGCCTAGATTTTTATATTCAAATTGTCGTCAAATTGTTGTGGTAAAGAAGGAAGATGCCGCTGTATCCAGATTCGTAATAATAGCTGGTTAATGAATCTTGTTAAGAATTGCCTCGGAAGAAACATGAACAATTCGAGCACCCTCCCCTTTACACAGGAAGATTCTGCAATTTCTTGTCCAGACAACCTGATACTCCTTCTCAGATGCTATCTACCTAGCGCGTTTATACAGTAACTTATTTTTCAAAGTAAGGGACCAAGTATAGTGACGTGGCCGCACCGTAATAACGTAGCGTAAAAAGATCAATGTACATAATTTCCACTCCGCGGTTATAGTGAGTCTCCGTAAACCGTAAAGTTCGTTCTCGACCGCAACGAATTTCATCTCCTGCGTGTTATGACTTACGTTTCCCGGCGCGCGTATGGCGCCATCTGTACGTGCACCGGCGAGTGAATAGCATTTTCCAGTAAGTTGTAGGTTAACTGATGGCATGTTGATAGTTTGTGGGAACGCGAACACACAACGAGAACGACTTCAGAATGAATTGTTGCTGCAACAAGCCCTTCGTCCATAATTTATTATATCTACCACGTTCTACCACTGCACTATAAATACTAATTTCGTCGTCCGGAACGGCAAGCGGTACGGCACGTTACTTGTGTGTTTTTGCGGCACTATACTTGGTCCTTAAGATGTTCATTCACGTAACAGCTGTCGGTGATCCCCTTTATCTTTATGGCAATTCGTGGACTTTGCAGCCCTAGCCGTTTGGTTACAACATTACAACCTCACTCTTTAGGGGCGGACGAATCCCGAGAAATTATATCAATGCCCCTGGCTTTCTCAGTTAGCTTTTTAACATTCATCTCGATTTCAGAGACCAGTGGTGGGACTCTGTGCATTGTCAATATCAACATATCGCTTATGTATCGCTTTCTACTATCGCAACCGATCATCTCCGGCGACAGTCACCATAATTGGTACTCCGTCACAGCATCGCCAAGCCTTCGGGTGCCTTCGGAAATATTTAGTAATTTATGAGTTATTGGTGCAAATGTTTGGTGATTTTAAGATTTCAAGGTTGCTTATACTATACGTTTTGTATTGACAGTGACAGGAGGTAGTTTTTTTTGTTATTTTTGTTCTAGAATCCACCCTTGTATAACTAACCAAATAATTTTGTTAAACCCTGTTTATATGAATAAACAAAAACAATTTGCAAATTAATTTCGAACATTTGTCCAGACAAAAACCTAAGGCACTGATTAACCTTTATTATATGAATGTCAGTGTCAATGTATTAAGAATGCAAAAGCCATGCCCGTGGTTTCTATCTTTCTCCAACCCAAAGCGATATATGTCTCTCTCTTTGGCGACCCTTCCGTGGCTGTCGCGCCTAGGCGATAGTTGGGTAGTAGAAGGGGCAACCAAGACGATAGTCGAAATATGCACAGAGTGCCACCAAGGTAGAAAGCGATATATCGCATGAAAGCGACAGTGCACAGAGTCCCACCGCTGATTATATCAATCAATCGACTCCATCACTTTATCACAGTAAACTTTAATACCACGCATCTCAGCGCGGAAATAACGCAATTCCTCACGAAGTTCCAGACTGACGTGAGATCTCTGAGAGGAAAAGATTTCATCCGCAATCGAAGCCGCGGGGCGCTCGGCCTGCTTCGCACGGCGATCATAGCGACAGCCAGGGCACACCCAAGAGGGTCTGTCTATTCCAAGCCCACACATTTTCCGTGATACCAGGCGCGGCAAGTCTTGCACTGCAGACTGGGCGTGGACCTCCCGACAGCCTGACTACACTGTCCGCGCGTTGACAGCATACTGACCTTTGACCGACCGATAGAAAATTAACCAAGATCAATGAAAATACGGCAAATAACATTCGATAAGATCCTGAAACGTAACCAATACAGCTGCACAACACTCAATCCACAATCCTGAGAAAAGAATTTTTTAACACCCGCAAAGCACAGACTTTCCACGATGCACTCTCGAGAACATTGAAACTGTTTGACTGGGCAAGTATGTTTGAATCATAGTTCATATGAACAGTACCAATGAAATTGAATTGTCGGCCATACCAACGGATTACCAAAAATTTGTCCGTACTGTATTTAAATACCTAACCTGCATTCTCAACCTACTTACTTGTAAAATTTGAGTAGTTCTTCCCCAGTCTGGTACTTCATCCTCTTGTACTTACTGACCTTCTCGTGGAGGCTGTTCTTGCGCTCGACACTGTAGGGGGATAGCACGATGCTTGGCGAGACTGTGCTCCTGCTAATGGATTTCTCGTTCTCTACAACTGGACCCTGCGGGGAGGCAGACACAATCCGCTTGGCGATCTCGATCGCAGTCTTGTTGGTCCGCTTCTTCCTTATAGACGTCTGGCTCTTCCTGGACATAGTTGACATCACGGAGGATTTTGTGGAACCAACAGAGTTTGCGGAGCATCTAAGCGACGTAGAGCTCGTCTTCTTACCGATCGGCTGGCTGATGGTCGTTATCATCTCCGGGGATTTGAAACAGTTTTCGTGGCGTTTGCAAATTGTCGGCTCCAGACCTTTTGGACGCGAGAGTTTCTCTGTGATGTAGCTCAGGTATCTAGAAATTGTTTGGTAATGGTTCAGAGGGGCGGTTATTCATATACCAGTTACATACAAAACGCGGGCGCATAAAAAAGCAGATCAGAGTCGAAACTATTGCACTGATGTGTAAAAGTAAGGTACTGATGGAATGTGTAAGCATAGGGCATTGTTCCGGGATAAATCTAAAATTCAACCACGCTTGCTTTAATCATGAATTTAATTAGAAAAATACGCTAATTTTTGACACAATATACCGGGTTATTCAATATGCTCTCATGGTGATTAATCCCGGAACAGGAGCTAATTTATGGGTGACATTTTAAGACATATCTCTTTAAAATTGAACCAGCCGTTGTCTAGTTGATCTGCGTTTTATGTAATTGTGTCGAATTACTACGAACTGCCACCGCGGAGCTCTGTAAAGGTTTCTGTAATAAAATCCACAGACCGAGACACAGGAAAAGAGTACTACGAGCTCAGATCAATAATAACTAACAGTTGACAACAACTATAGTAGCGGCCTATTGGCAAAAGGCGGAAATAGGCTGAACAAATTAAGTAAATATGTTTGTTTATACACAAAGACTTGAGTACAACGGTTCACCGTTAGATGGAACCACATCCTGGACGTACTACAGACTCAAGGCCGACGTCGATCTCACTAGCATAAACGCCCCTCTGAAGCTAGAAAATGATATGTTTAATGTAAAAATAATACTAGCTAAAAGACACCAAACCAACATGTGGAGAGAATAAAAGCCGGGCCCCTTGCCCATTAGGTCCACCCCACGGCACCCGACAAAAGTGCAAATGGGTGATTATACGATAAGATGTATTGCAGTGACAAGCAAAAAAAATTTTGTGACAAAACAGTTTATAACGTTTCCTGATGTGATGAATAATCTTGGTTACTATAGGGCCCCTAATGTTTTATTAACTAGATTTATTAGGTTTTTAAAAATCACGTTTAAAGTACCAAAATATGCCTGTCCTATGCCCGATGTTTTTGCACGAAAATTTTAAAGCGTCGCAAATATCACCCTTATCGTTTGTCCTTGCCTCAAGATCTTCATGGGTATGATTTCGAAAATCGATATTTCAACATTTTGTCAGTGGGTCTGTGAGCAAAGACGAAGAATCCAGAACTTCCTTCATAAGGTACTGTTCTCTGACGAGTCTCCTTCTACAAACAACGGACCCGTTAATCGACAGAATAGACACTACTGAGAGTGTTGAAACCCCACAATAGCTGCGCCATGTCGCATCCTTGGACTGCCAACGTGTGGTGTGGGATAGTAAATTTGTAAAGAACGCGAAAAATTTTTTTGTGCTTAAAGAGCCAATAAAACATGTTGTTGCGGCCAAAGCAATACATTTTGGATATTTTATTTATCATCAGAAGTTGTTCTGCGTGTCCTATTCAACTCCCCCCCCCCCCCACACACACACACACTACCCTAGCTGCTATACGGAAATCGGAGGAAAACCTGTTATCAGTGTGCATTATACTCTTATCACGAGTACAAGTATTATATAGTTCTCAAGAATCCCTCCCGCGTGTGGCGCATATGTTAATTCTTGGTTCTACCCTTCTTTGCTCACCACTTTTGACTCAAACTAAGTGTATCTGTGTATGTGACATATATTGTGCCGTCTTGTGAGAAACATATATATTTTCCCGGACAATAATTCACTGCGTGTGGCGCAGTGAATAATTTTCGCCCCACCCCACTGTACAAACTCAACCCCTACAGGAAGTTCAGGATTAAGTCTACGGCCAAGGTAACCTCAGAATCAACTACCACCGGTGAGTGCAAATTCCCTAATACAGCCCATTTTTTATAAACAACCAGCCAGAACAACAGGCCTTCTCCCACAAATTGTAATTTGTCGCTGCAATCAGTTACTAGGAGCATTGAGTAAAGAGTAAACCCACGGACAACTGCAAGTAACAAATACAGTGTTCTTATTCAGAATAGTATCTAGTATATACCTATCCAATCTGTCCTTCGAGATCTTTTCATTGAATATCCTATGCGAGTTGACAATCTGCTGATTATTACTGTCATTGGATGGTTTTTCTTTGATCTTCTCCCTAAGGTCCTTCGCCACCTTCTCTTGGAAAGCCGAACTACAAGCCTTAATTTTGCAGAATGCATCCTTTATGATCTTGTCTTTCTCGTCCTTGGTCAAACTCTGCTTGTTCTTCTGCTCGCTGTCCTTTGGCGCCGCTGCAGCCTCCTTATTCTGTTGCTGGATGTCCTTCTTTTTGATAGTCGCCTCGCTGTGCTTGGCCGTGTGCTTCTCGGCCTTCCTTCTGGTTTTTGACCCAGACGATTTCTTCACGCGAATATCATGAGATTCCCTGGCCAGGATTTTCTGCTTACTGTGGACAATTTTCTGCGCAGACGATGACTGCTTCTTCTTTTCTACTTGGTGAACGTTATGCGCACCCTTAGCCGTCTAAGAGTTCAAGATTTAAGGTTAGCTTGCATTTCTAATTGATCAGTTTGAGAGGATGAATGCACGAGTGATATAAATAAGGGAAGAGCCCCATCGTCATGTCTGTTGAAAGTGTCGATAGGCAAACAAGCAATCCAATGGTCGATTGGGTTAATAAGTTTCGTATATTTAAAGATTAATAAAATATATATAATAGTCTAGGTCTAGGACAGCGTTTCCCAACCGGGGTTCCACGGAACCCTGTTTTACATCTAACATTATTTGTTTTCAATATTTTTGCCTTTCCAAATGTGTGACAAAATAAACCTATAATTTGAATCTGCTGCTCATAATGGTACTTTAGGAGAAGAACAGAGTTGTAGGTGGTGGATTTCAATATAATCTTACATTCCAGATAAGATAACTAACGTATTACCAGACAAGTTCTGAGCTTCTATGACGAAAATTATGTCGGTCCCGTTCATAGAAAATCAATAAATATACAGAGTGATTTGCAATTCTAGACGAAAATTTATGAGGACAGGAAACTAAAGTGTAATTTCAAATTTCGTGACTGCATTTAATTAAACAAAAAATATTTAAATTAAATTGTAGTAAGTAACTAATTTTGACAATGAAACAAATTTAAAGGTTCTTCACATATTTTTATTTATAATTTGGTAAGTTCTTGCATTTAATTTTCACCTCGAGTTATAAATTACCTTGTATCAGTTCAGTTTTCAACATTGTTTATGTATGAGCAAGCTTTTTCTGATTTAACAAACTTTAAGAGAAAATATAGAGATCATCTGTTATAGATGAAATTAGTGCGCACAAACATCTTCTAGTTGGGTGTTTATTCCCACATTTTTTTTCTCCGAACGTAATCATTGTTCTGACTAAAATGTTTCATATCAGGACTTATTTTTTCAATACCTTTTAAAAATAATAATATATTAATAAACAGCATTTTAAGTGACGCTCCTTCTTAAGGAATGTCAACTTGTTATCAATAGGTCCATATGAAACTTTTTACTCAGAACAGATGTTTCTTAATTTTTGTATTTTGAGCAATGATGTTTTTTTATTTTTAATGGATTTATTAATTTAATTATTTGTAAGAGGTACTTTTTGTATTCTTCGTTTTCACATTGTTTGATTGGAATTTTCTTTTCCTTCCTTTGGTAATACTTGAAGGGACTAAAAAGACCAAATAACTTTATACCTAGAGAGAAATAACTGCAATGTTACAGAAAATGAATGTAATAAACCACCAAAAAAGCTGTAAAAGAAGAATTAACTGTAATATCGCTGGTTATTTAATACAGCGGTATTTCTGTATTGTTTTTACAGAATTCACAATTCCACATATATTTTCCTGTGAAATTACAACAGTACCACCGTAATTTTACAGGGCATTGTTAAAATTTTACAGGAAATGTACTTGAATTTCACAGTAATAATAATATTCAATCATAGAACTGCGTTTCTTGACAGACTTGTATCTGGTTACTTGAAAAACTGCGTTACACGATTTTCTCTTCGCAAAAAAATACTCGAAATGCCTTGGAAAGGACATTGTATATTTTTTTGTTGGGGATGCGCCGTTCCGCCAGGTTCCAACCCAATTTAAAGGGTTCCGCAAGAGTTAAAAGTCATGGCAATTTTTATTGTGTTAAGCCTTTGTGACTCTTTCAAGGATTTAAAATAGAGGATCGTTTGGCAGTTAGTTTTGACGAATGGTGTAGATTTTTAAGGGTATAGTTATGCAGAAGAATTACCTTCAATTGGTCGGATTTTCCACTGGAGCTCATCTTTGTCGCCTACACAGTATATTTTATGTTATCTCCCGGAGTGAAGCCCCTAGCAATGCTGGTTTGGTGAATGAGGAATTTAGAAGTTGATGTGCATGGTTTGAACTACGAATTTTCGACTGACATACTTAAAATGGGACGTGAACTGACAGCTTGCCAGAACGTACGCGGGCACTTGATTTTGTCCATGAACGTGAACTTTATTTTGACAGACTTGACAGTCCAGTATGAGTAACATAGAAATAGAATATCTTGTGGATGTAACCAGTCCACACAAGAATGATGATTCAAACTAGTCTGAGGTTGAAATCTATTGATAATCTGTCGAGGGTTTTACGACCGTCGAATATTGGATTTCCCAAGTCTACCGACAAACTCCCTTTCTCCTAGAAACCGCTTTAACTCTTAGGCCAGCATCAAATTGGGAGATTTACAGCGTGTTGACTGTTGATTAGGGATGGGGCATTCTCGGTCATTTCAGTGAGCCGGATCAGTCGAACCGGCTCACTAAAATGACCCGTTCAAACGGACCCGTTCAAAATGAACGACTTTCATATGGAGCGACGCGACCGAAACGTTCAAAATGAACGTATTTCATATTTCATATAGGTTATAGACGGATCTAGTGAACGAACCGTTCAAAAAGAACGAGATACACGACGCGGGCATTGCTGGTATCTTCGTTCAGCCATCGCAGCGGTCCTATGTGGCAGGGGGGTCAGTATTAAGAATATACCGACGCGCAACGGCCTAACTCCTGCGAATATTGTTTTTCTTTGTCAGAACTGAAATTTTCTGATTTAACTTAGTTTTTCTTGTAATTTATGCTGATAGAAGTAACCTCCATTCAGTAACAAAAACAAAATAGATCCTATAAAAATGCTACTAAAGGCTAATAAGTCAATGATATTCGCATATATATAATTTAAATTAATTAAGTCTAACTTTGATCTTTTAGCGATTTTCGAAAGCTGATTTTACGGAATTTATACAATACTTTTCAATAAGTTCTGTATGGTTAACTAAACAAATCGTTCAATTTTACCGAAAAAATCTCATATCTTTCATTCTGCTTTTTATGCTTTTTATATTTTTCCTTATATATTCTCAAACTTTCATTTTCTTTAATAAATTATATTTATTAAAATTAATGGTCTTCATTATCAACTCCCGATTCAATATAATATCCCAAAAATATTTAAAATAAATACAGTGCAGATATACGGATCTCAACAATTTTAAAACGCAAAGAAAATGTTCGGGCAGATTCATAATATGTTAACGAATCTTTATGCATCAATCAAACCAGAAATAAACGAACGAAAATATTTTATATATGTATAACGTATATGTATACATATTATGTACTTTACGCGGCACTGGAAACACGTGCATCAAAGACGCCGCCGCGCCGCGCCGCGCCGGCTGGACTGTGTCTGCTTTGAGCCGTCTATGCTTTGAGCAGAAATGAGCCGAGAGCGTAAACGCCGTAAACGAACGAACTACTGAACCGGATCTCCTACTGAACGGGTCAGTTTGGCAGGGTTGAACCGGATCGAACGGGTCAGACATTTGACCCGTTCATTTTGAACGGTTCGTTCGCGAACGACTCATCCCTACTGTTGATAGTGACTACGTTCAACGGAAATAGAGAACACTTCAAGAATACTGGCCGAAGATTTAAGAGGTCAATGCCAAGATGGAAGAAGCTAATCAACCGAGCCCTACTCCATACTCCAATATGTATATACCCAGTGGCGGCTCGCGTATAGGCACTGTGGAACTGAAGCACCCCCTATTATTTCCACGTAATATTATGGATAACATATTGTTGAATGAGTCCATAATTTTCAAAGGTGAGTAATATAGTATAGGTGTTGGAAATAAAAACCCTTTGATCCTTTGATCCTTTGATTGATAATTATTTTAATAGGTACCGGTTTCAATCAGCTAAGTGATCATCATCAGCCTAAATGGTCAATTTGTGAAAAATAATGAAGAGCGAAGAGTAGCGACGAATCAACATGCGTTTCGATTGGAGAGTGAACGGAGATAACGTTATCTCCGTTCACTCTCCAAACGATTGAAGCCGATTGAAACCGGTACCTATTAAAATAATTATCAATCAAAGGATCAAAGAGGTTTTTATTTCCAACACCTATACTATTATGGATAACATTTAATATAATGAGTCTTTTTTCCTTTAATTCTTTCTTTATACTTACTTTATACGTACCAGGTATAATCCCTAATCCTCAATGTCAGTAGCCATCCCCCAGTTTAAGAAAAAGATTCAAAAATCGTATGGAAATGTGATCTGCACAGTTCCAGGAGGCGAGCTGTTTGGCTGTTCTGCGCATGCGCACACAACAGCGGCAAGCGAGGCAGGATACAGATACAGAGACTAGAGAGAACTGTTGTCCCCGCAATGCCGACCGTGCCGACCATGTGCCGACCCTCGGCTGGAGGAAGGTAGTTTTAGAAACTGCGGATGGCATATCAAAAGGCAATACGTATTTTACAACAATTGCAGTGCTTTCAATAGAGAAAAGATTCCTCAGTTTTCATCCATTCATTTTATCCTTGATGATATTTTCGCGCAAATTAAAACAAGAAGAAGTACGCTTATCTTAACTTCACTTGTTTGTTTGCTATAATCTTGTAATCGATATTTTACCTACTTCCCAATATCCAATCGAGTTGAAATTTTGCACGTGGACAGATTGCCGGTGACAATGCACAAAGGAATAAAAAAATTGAAAAACTTTTGGAAATGTTGCCACAATTTTCAAAGTTTAACTGTTAACGCGCCTTTTTCATTAAGCGTTGTTTTTAAATAAATGAATTTTTTACATAAATTTATTACTACGCTTACCTTAACTTCACTTGTTTGTTTGTTATGAATAAATCTTGTAATCGATATTTTACCTACTTCCCGTTGTCCAATCGAGTTTTTGCATGTAGATTTCTGGTGACAATGCACGAAACATTAAAAAAATATGGAACATTTTTAATTTTTTGTAGCTTTTAGAAAATGTATTTTTTTCATAAATTTATTAATGAATGTAACTGTACCAATTTATGTAAAGTAAATAAGAGATCCGTTTGTATTCCCTAAATTCTTTTACGATTTCATCAAGTTTCTGAATAAATTTTCTTTTTATACTTTTTTTCCTTTAACACAATATTTTTTAAAACAATGACAAAAAGCATTTCTGGAACAGCACCCCCACTAATATTAGCTACGAGCCGCCACTGTATATACCAATTGTAATCATAATCCAATTACTTCAAATAGGAAAAGACCAAGAGATAGTCTGAACTACCTATAAGATTCTTTAAAAGCTGAAGTTTCTAGAACGTAAGAGATCGAAGGTAACGAAGACGATAAAAAACAAGGCCGAAGAAGAAGATACAAGTTAGGCTAGGGTTGCCAACATTGCGCCAATGCTGACACAGAGAAAAGTAATTATATTATGGAACATAAGCGGTTTAAATTAATAACAGGCGCCACAAAAATGTGCGGCTTCGACACATACTTTTCAGTAACGCTTTGGTGTGAAATTTGGATGTAGGTAGTGGCGAAAACGATGAGATCTCGATGCTAATTACTAAGTAAATTAATTTATTTCAATTAATGTTTACTAGTTTTTCCTCTTTTCGTTTCTGCGTCTTTTTGTGGAATTTCTTACGACACAACCAATTTGTGACAAAATGCCAATATTACCACCTAAACCAACCATAATTTTGATGAACTGAGAAATTTTTTTAGGGTGTCATGTGTTTTTGCTTGAAGTAATTATCTACACGTTCCCTAATTTTAAATTTTCATTTTATTCCGACAGTACTGGCGCTTTGTTTAAACCCCCATAATAAATGTGTCTCTAGTCAAATATGATAACTATATCTCTCAGTCTGTAAATATATAGTCCAACTAACAAAATAAAAGTTTCAAATAAAGGTATGCAGTCGTCATCTCCAAGATTTAAAAATACAGTTTTATGGCAGACCACTATGATACTATTCTGTGAACTGCCTTGGACAAACTCAAACATATTGTTGGGACATTTCATCTGAACAACATACATTAAAATAATCAACGAAAGTTCAAAACATGTTTTGTTAATTAATATATAAATATTGAATATTGATTTCTGACAAGCATATTCCTACTTTTAAATAATACCCGTCTTTTTGAAAGCCATTTTTGATATTAGATTTGTCTCAGTCTATGATCATCGAGGCAGGATACAATCTTCTGCGTTCGTCGTACCGCTACAGAATTCCTACTGTATTCACTAGACATGTGACAAAATCTAAAAATGCTACGATTGCTACTTTCAATGTTTCTCACATGCTCTCAAAAAGTAAAATTAATTTGTTGTGAAGATTGAGTAATAGACTGCTTCTTATTTTGAGAAAAACTTTTTTTTCAAGGGAAATCGCTCCAATTGTATGATTACAATACCAACTACTGTATTTTCAAATTCTTTTAAAAATATTTAGTGGTCGCTGCAGTTTCTGAAACGATCGATGATTACCTTTAGTTAACCCGGAGAATTTAACTAAAAACCCGTAGCCAGGAGAATGGTCGGCGAACCCGAAGTCTCCGGGTCAAAATGACCTTGTTAGCAACCCTAAGTTAGGCTAAAGAAAATCACAACTACTTAACAAAGCAAGAATAGAATTGGAACAGAGAGCCAGAAGCACCAACAAATTAGAGTTGGAAAGTTTGGTTAGTTTTCAGCACTCGTAAGTTGTTGTTAGTTTTGAGTACAGTAATCGTTACTTTGTAATCATTAGGATTAATAAAATTCTGGGGCTTTAATTTTGTGCTATTTCATAAGTCCTTACTGCCCGATAAAATCAATGTTTATTTTGTAGCAGAGACAAAATTGTACAATTGTACGAAACCGTTCGTCGGTAATTGTTACTAATACCCGATAACCCCTTAAGAGGAATCAGCACTGCAGGTACGTCCTATAAAATAAGCATCCATAGTCAGCTTGATGTTGTATCAATTTTCTCATGTTATACATCAAATTATAGATAAAGGTGTATTACTTGCTGTGGTAATGTATATGTATTACTTGTTGTTGTTGTATTCACGCTAAGTGATAAAATATAACTTACCCATGTACTCGAAGAAGTAAAGTTGAGTGAAAAAAGCATGTAAGATATTGATATTTTTACGTGAAATTTTGTACACTTATAGAGGAAGGTGTAACTTAGACCTATTATGTGGTACATTTTTCAATTTTAACCTGAGTTCTTCGTAAAAAATTGCAAAATCAGCCAATTTTATGTCATATTCAGAAATAGATTTGTCAAAAACGAACAGAACTATCAAAAATCTACCACTAGACGCAAAATTATATAGTTTTTTACTTTAATTTGGTGTATTTCTTTTACGATTAAGTGAACTAATTGCTGAAAAAAATCCTCAAAATTTTTGCGTGTATTACAAGCAAAACGTAGCGGGTATCGATATCCCCTTAATGATTACATACTTTGTAACGAAATACGAATAGGAAACCGTATGTTGGTAATCATTACTATATAGATGGTGATATGTTTCGTTCAAATTGGATCAGCGTCGAGGCGGCGCGGCAGTTATAATAGTACTTTGGTGAAGTCCATTCACAGCGTGTTCTCGGACTTGAAAGACCGCCAATGGTATAGCCTAGCCGCCCTTGCGGCCTCTTTGTTTTTAGTTAAGACTCTAGAATGGCATTTTTATGTTGGTGGTAATACTGATTGTTTTATGTTGTGATTGTATTTCGGTTTACACCACTGGCTGTTATCAAGTTATACCAGCGTTTCCTAACCGTCTTCCGCTGTCGTTAAAATAAAATAAAGAATAAGAATAAATAATCGAGATATGAGCCTTGATTATACCATAATATAATGGTCCGGCAAAGTGCCCCCATCAATTACGTCCGTCACCTCAGAACGCCACTTTTCGCAAATTGACTTGAAACTTTCCAAATAATTAGTACCCAATTAGTACCAATTGGTACCACCAACCGCGGAATTAGTACCTCAAGGGAACCCCCTTAATTTATGAGTAGTTCTTTTGAACGTCACCTCAGAACGCCACTTGTCGTAAAACAACTCGAATCACTTTGATATTTTGTAAGGATTTAGTACCCAATTAGTACCCTCAGAAAACACTAACCCCCAAATTTGTACCTCAAAGGAACCTCCCGGTATCGGAGGGCAAAGATAGCGCGCGTCACCTCAGAACGCCACTTGTCGAAAAACAAGTCGAATCAATTCTAGCTTTTGTAAGGAATTAGTATCCAATTAGCACCCACAGAAAACACCAACCCCCTAATTGGTGCCTCAAAGGAACCCCCCTATATCACGGGTAGTTCTTTCGAGCGTCTCAACGCCACTTGTCGTAAAACAACTCGAATCACATTGAATTTTTTTAAGGATTTAGTACCCAATTAGTGTCCTCAGAAAACACTAACCCCCAAATTAGTACCTCAACGGAACCCCCCGATATCGGAGAGCAAATATAGCGCGCGTCACCTCAGAACGCCACTTGTCAAAAAACAAGTCGAATCAATTCTAGCTTTTGTGAGGAATTAGTACCCAATTAGTACCCTCAGAAAACACCAACTTCCAAATTAGTACCCCAAAGGAACCCCCTTAAATCACGGGTAGTTCTTTCGAACGTCACCTAAGAATGCCACTTGTAGTAAAACAAGTCGAATCACTTTGTAAGGATTTAGTACCCAATTGGTACCCACAGAAAACATCAACCCCCAAATTGGTACCTCGAAGTAAAACACTTTTCTATGGGGTTGAAGTTTTACTTGGTTTACTATCTTCATAGCTAACGATACCGATATACCACATATGAACTCCCTTTCCCAGAGGGTTGAAATTTGACGTCCGGTGTTTAATTAGAATATTAATGTCTACAAACTCTACAGCCATATTTTTTTAAATATAATCGTAGTAATGTATAATATTATGTATAGTTGAAGTAGGAAAAAGTATCATGGCTGATACATTTTTGTGGATATTTAACTAAAATGTTCAAACAAAACATGTTCATAATTTTAGTAGCAATCGAAATGCTATTAGGTGTTATGAAGGTAGGACTGGCCGTTTTCAAGATTTGATCAAATGCGCCGCGCCGCAGCGCAAGGTGTAATGCTGTGCAGCTCTCAGCTAACCTTTTTCTTACCACGGGAAAACCTTCATAAGGTCCCGGCATCGGTGTCATGTGCCGGGTATGTGGGATTTGACCGCACTAAAAACCCCTCAATGGAACTGCTTTATCTCCGGTCTTTCTGCTGTCTCACAGTCCTTCAATATGCCTCTGATGTAGCTGTCGACAGTAATAACTTAGGTTACTGTCGATGCACTAGATAAACGCAGGTAAATAATAAGCTTGAAGATTTATAACATAAGAGATCGTTTATTCGAACAGACAGAAATATATAGGTACACATATGATATAAGAAAAACTAGTCGCCGCACCGGCTCGGAGTGAGCGCGCGCACTATACGGCAAAATACCCCTAACATAAGTTCACTTTATTACACCCTTATCCTAATTACAAAACAACCGTGCAAATCAACTATACAAAATCGAACATAATTCATCATTTCAAATACATAAATATAAACATACAAAATTAACTTGTCCCCAATATTTATGGTAATCATATACAAGAGAAACAAAAAAAGAATACACTATGACCTGGGTCGTAAATTATACCTAGACGAAACGGTCAAATCAATAACATCATTTTTAGGTTCATCCACTTTATTTTCTGTTGGCGCTTCGGCCAAATGTAATACAATACCAAATGTAATAAACAAATGTGTTGCAAATTTTCTCCAATATCCCGGTTCTCTTTTGAAATTGTATTTATGTGCCCTACCTTGTCTAAAAAAATATTTAATTTTGCCATCCAATCTCGTCCCAGTAAAGGTGGACCTCCATTATCCACTACATATAACTTCAATTTTGCATACTCAACATGATTAAATTTTACATCCACTACTATGTACCCAAGAATTGTTATACTTTTACCATCGTATGATTTTAAACTGATATCGGCTTGATTTATATTTAATTTATTAAAATTTTGTTGAAAATAGCTTTTCGAGATGGCAGTAATCGCCGATCCGGTATCAATTTCCATCACACATTTTTGTCTATTTATAATTAAAGATGTTTTGTATGGTTTATTATTTATTGCCTTGAAATTAAATAAATTTACATCTATGTGTTCGTCAGATAAATCGGAATCCATTTCGACATATTTTATATTTTTACTGTTACCTTTAACGTCATTAAACGGAATTTTATTTGTGCAAACGGAACTTACATGACCAATTTTCCGACAACGGTGACATTCGGCGCGGCGGAAGTAACAACGGCTGTCCTCGTGGTTGGTTTTTCCGCAATGGCGGCACATCCGATGACGTTTCTCGGTACCGCTGTTGGATGGACCAGCCATATTCTTGCCCCGTGACTGGAGATGTCCCCCAGGTTTGCCGTGTTGCCGACTGCACACTTGGACCATATTTAATTTGCTGACTTCACCTCCCGCGACCAGCGACGCATTGATTTCGGCTGCTTCCATGCCGGCAGAAATTCGCAACGCCTTGCTATAATTTAGGTCGGACTCCGACAGCAGCCGTTGACGGATATTTTCGTTCTTCAGACCAAACACCAATTGATCGCGTAAATTTTCCTCCAGATTAGTCGCAAACCCGCACCTTTTCGCTAATTTCTTTAAACTTGCCATGTAGCCTGCAACATCTTCGTCGTTTTCTTGCACCCGCTGACGGAACTTGTACCTTTCTACGATTACTGAAGGTTTTGGTTCAAGATGATCCATAAGCAACTTGACCAACTCATCAAATTTCATCTCTTCGGGTAGTTTCGGGCTGCAGAGGTCTACCATCAGTTCAAGAGCTTCTGAACCGACGACCGTTATTAATGTTGCTGTCTGCAGTTCGTTTTTCACATCGTTTGCCTTGAAATATTGGCGTACACGTGCTACGTACGACGACCAATTTTTATCTTGCACGTGGAACTCTTCTATTCTACCAATAGATGCCATGATTCGTACTTTCCTCGTCGCCACTTGTAATAACTTAGGTTACTGTCGATACACTAGATAAACTCAGGTAAATAATAAGCTTGAAGATTTATAACATAAGAGATCGTTTATTCGAACGGACAGAAATATATACACATATGATATAAGAAAAACTAGTCGCCGCACCGGCTCGGAGTGAGCGCGCGCACTATACGGCAAAATACCCCTAACATAAATTCACTTTATTATATTTTTATTACATATTCCAATCTTTTACGCTCTGGAGCATGATGCTGATGACGTTGCGGGCGGTCACGATGTCACCAATCTCTATGTCCAGTGTGAGTTTCTGTACGTGTATCAGCTCGCGGGCAAAGAACGCGTGGTGTGCGTTGTCCTTTGTCCCGCATACGAGGCACGGGTCGTCGAGACGTTTCTTAATTTTGTGCAGGTACTCTCCGAACGGGCCGTCTCCTGTCAGGAACTGCGTTAGGTAAAATTTAGTCTCCCCGTGCTTCCTGCTCAGCCAGGGCCTAACATCCTTGATGAGGGCTCTTGTCCATCCAGCTTTGACACGCTCTTCTGCCATCTGCCGACCGTGCTGTTTCTTTGTTCATTCTTGCTCCTCCCTGTGTCTCTGGTGCGCTTCCTCTCATCCATTACAATGTCGATGGGGGTGACTCCAGCGACGACCGACAGTGCAATCGTCGATACGGTCCTGTACGCGCACGTGACATTGATATTTAGTCGTCTCTGTAGTCCCAGTAACATGTTCCTATACTTTTGATACTTCAGGACATCCGTCCATACTGTGCACGCGTACAGGATAATCGCTTCCGCCGTGGACGCAAGTATGCGCCTCTTCTTGGGCGTCGGCCCTTCGATATTTGGCATGAGGCGTTTCAAAGCTGCCACGGCCCTTTCCGCCTTCCCCACGACATAGCAGACATGAGCTGCATACCTTAGATTTCGGTCGATTATGATTCCTAGGTATCTCAGGGTAGGCTGTTTTTTATTTGTATGAGCCCCGAAGGTGAAACTGAGTTCATATAGTGTATTTCTGCATCTAGTTATTGCAGCTTCCGTCTTATTATACGCGATCTCTAGGCCGTTATCTGCGAACCACTCTTCCACGTCGCGCAGCACCTCTTCCGCATCCCTCACGATACCCTCGCCGGTCCACCCCTGCACAGCGATGGCAAGGTCGTCCGCGTATGCAAGCAAATGAACGTTCGGCTTGCGGGGAATTTCGAATATGTCGTCATAGGAGATATTCCACAACATGGGGCCCAGGACAGATCCCTGTGGAACACCGCTGCTCATTGTATGTGTTTCTCCCTTGTAAGTGTCTTAACCCCCCCCCCTTTCTGAACAAAGAGCGCGTTCTGAGGGAATCACCGCTATACCTACTTCCCCAGATAGACACTCACGTAGTAAACCCAATTTTCTGTGTGCTAATAAAACAAATTCCCCTAAACAAAACCAGAATATTTAGCTATGGCACGTGATCAAATGAAAAGATAATAAAGAGGAGTGAATATTACGAATAGGACACCCTTGTTATGTACGAATATAGCACACAGAACGTTCAGGATCCAGCCGATGAATGTCAAAAGAGATATACTCGCTTACCTTTTGGGAAAAATTCACACACAATAAAATATAAAAGAAAGACAAAGAAAACAATAATTTATAGTTATATATGATTTATTGAAGAAGTTATCTTTAGTTGTAATATTTAATTATAGTCGTTGAAAATGGGTATTTCATGTTTGTGGTAGTCAAAACTTAAAGAATTTTTCTTTAATTGAACTAGTTGATTACTGCTGTCAATATCTTCTGGATACATATATTTGTGATTTCAGTTGTAGATAATAGTAGTTTGTTAATTTGGGATTTTTCATAATTGTAAAAGTTGGTATTTGTTTTTGTAGTTTAGTTGGCTTGTTTTGCCATTTATGTTTACCCTCATATTTCATATTTGTAGGTTGAGATGTAGCTGGAAAAAGAACATGGTACGACAACACAAACTAAATATGTTCGACCTTCAAACATAAGTGTATAAATGAGTTGACAAAGCAACAATAACGAAACTTATAAATGAAAAACGTCGCAGAGGTACTGACGGTGTCAGCCCGCTGGTTATAGCTTTTAGGTGCTTACGTTTTCCGCTCCTTTCGCCCTACAACTTTTCTCATTTGTTGTCCTCGTTATTGTATATGAACGAAAAACAACATTATTCAAAGGTCGAATGTAATCAACAACTGATAATAAATTAATAAAGCATTACCAACACCAAACAAGCAGCAAAGAACCAGGTAAACACAGTTAAACCATAGGTAAAGCAAGATAAATGTTAGCCAAACCACAAACAAGCAACAACAAACAATATAACTATATAAAAAAAATAAGGTGGGGGCGCTCTAGGTGTCAAAAACCCCACAAAAACTTTATAATCACCTAGAACCCATTATGACTGTTATAAAATCTTTTCTCAAACCAAATTATAAAGTTAATACAAATAACAATCGTGACTCTGAACAAACGACACAAACTAAATAAGAGACATATCAAGAAATACATTTGAAATAAAGGGACTATATTGATAACGCTTATTTGTGTGGTCAACTTCGGGCGCGAACACAGATATCAATCCTGACGCTGCACAACTACCCGGTTAAACAATAAATACAAATTCTGAACTATGCCTTAGGATATGCTTACGCCGTAAGATACAGAAACAAGAGAAAGAAAAGGAACTACGACGCAGCAAATTCGTGTCCTTTAGACATGACGCAATAACGGTTCAGAGATGAAATTAATAGTGTAAATTACAAACTAACATGACCCAACACGTTATCAAAATAGGACAGACATACTATAACAAATATAAATGGTATTACCTGTAACGAAACACAACACAAACTTTTAAACAGAGACTTTCAGCAGCTAGCGATGCACACAGTGGTAAGTACTTTCCAACCGCTTCACCACGAATGATCCCCGATACCATCCCGCTGCCTTGTTCTCTACGGTCGCAGTCTGAGCTGGACTTCCCCTACTTAACTCACAACGGTAAACAACGTTTCGCGCAAAAGATTTAAATTTTGAATTTGAATTGGGTTCTTACACCCTGGAATATGATCTTCCTCCTGCACAAGTAGCTCTTTGTAGCTTCTATCAGGTATTCAGGAACTTCCTTGGCTATCATGGCGCTGATAACTTTTTCCCATCGTATGTGTTGCCCATGTGTTGATCAGAGAGATCGGCCTATATTTTGTTTCGGCGTTTTCGCTTCCGGACGGTTTGGGGTTTTCTATGAGCGTAAGTGTGGCGCTTTTCCATTCGGTTGGGAATTCACTTTTTTGTAGAAGTGTCTGAAACATATCGCGGAAGAGGCCAGGTTTATGTTGGACCATCAGCTTTACGATATCGGCCGGTACGCCGTCTGGGTCAGGGGCTTTCTTTGGTCTTAAGTCTCTCGCCGCGTTTATCATTTCTTCCTCCGTTAAGTGGATCTGTTCCTCGGAGTAGTGCTTTCTGGGGTTGGGCCATTTTATTGTTGGAGCATCTGGAAATAGTTCTTTTATTATTGTCGCGGCCTTGTTCTGTTCAATTGCTAGTTTAGGAAGTTGTATTCCTAAACAAATTTATATTATCGCCCCATTTTAACACCTTAAACCGCAATTTTCAGGCGTTTGATTGTGCTAATATGTTGTTTTGAATCAGTACATCATTGAACCGCACACAAATCTTGTGATCGATATTATACATACTTGCCAATATCCAATCGAGGTGAAAAGTTGCATGTGGACAGATTTCAGGTGACAATGCATGAATGAATAAAAAAATTTTAAAATTTTCCAAAATTTGGAAACATAAAATTTAGTAAAATTGTCCAATCAAGCTGAAATTTTGCATGTGCACAGATTCCCGGTGACACTGCATGAATCAATACAAAATTGGAAAATTTTCCAAATTTGGAAAAACTCAAAATTTTTAAAATTTGTCCAATCGAGTTGAAATTTTGCGTGTGCACAGATTTCCAGTGACAATGCATGAATCAATAAAAAATTGGAAAATTTTACAAAATTGGAGAACTTTACAAAATATGGAGAAATTTTTAAAATTTGTCCAATCGAGTTCAAATTTTGCATGTGCACAGATTTCCGATGACAACACATGAATCAATAAAAAATTGGAAAATTTTACAAAATTGTAGAATTTTACAAAATTTGGAAAAATTTTCAAAATTTTTAAAATTAGTCTAATCGAGTTTAAATTTTGCATGTGCACATATTTCCGATGACAACACATGAAATACTTTGAAAAATTTTAAAAATTTCTAAAACGTCCCATTAAGATGAAATTTTGCATATTGGCATATTGCCGGTGACAATGCATAAATGAAAAACATGGAAATAATGAATCAGTAAAAATAATTGGAATTTCCGTAGTTTTTAAATAAACACCTAAATATTTATTACAAAAAATTTATTTTTAGCGTTGTTATGGTATGAGCCTTTTTTTAGTTTGTTATCTTACTGGTGAATATAACGGGTGTTCATACATCACCCTGCTACTAACTTATACCAATTCCAACAAATTGGCTTGATCGATTTTGTTGAAATTGATACTGATTGTTACTACAACAATATAAAGCCATTCTCCATTGTTAAAATGGGGTGATCAATCACACCCCATATTCAGGGGTGAGATTGATCACCCACTTTTTCAGCATTGTTTGGTCTAATATTTTCTATTCCGATAGAACTACATCTGTATCAAATACCTGCCAAATATGGTTTATTTCACTCTAAAGCAGTGTTTCTTAACCTTTTCAGTACTGTTACCCATATGACTTGCCCGAGATTATGGTATTACCCCTTCATAAAAAATACTATGCAGTACGAAAATAACGTCTTATATTTATATATTACATAATATAATCTTATATTATTATATATAACATAATACACAAAAAGTTTATATAATTAATGCGAAGGTTGGTGTTGCTTTTTTTTAACAAGACTTTTTAATGTTTGCTTTTGTTTCTGATAATGCACATCGTCAATCATGCTCTACATTGAGCCGATTCCTAGATTTGGTTTTAATAGATACTAAGGTAGAAAAGCCGCTTTCACATTTATAAGTGGTACCAAATTGAACGACGAAAATTCTTAGCGCCCAGTCCGCTAAAATGGAATATTCAGTCCGCATTTTTGTCTAAAATGTAGGTAAATCATATTCTTGGAATTCCACTTTTAATGATGTGTCTTCGCGTAGTTGCAGAAATTGAACCTTAGCTGAAACATCTTCGTCTTTAAAGATGTCGGCGTCTGCAGATAATGGTTTTAGCACCCAGGAATAAGCTTCACGATTGTTTATGTCAGGAAAATAGCGATTCAACGACATTATCAGAGAAGATAGGTGCTGAACGATGGAGTCAGTGAAGCTGCATTTCTCTTCGTTGTGTGCACTCAGTGTCTCGGACAATTGTGTGAACATTGATATGTCGCCAGCTTGAACTCTACGTTCGTACCCAAGCAGCACAATCACATGCCAGGCAGATGCCAGGTACATGCCAAAATTACATAGGAATGTGCCTGATATGTAAAGGCGGGGCTTCACCAAACTGGGCTAGCCCGGCAGCACATGCCGCCGGCGTAAGCCGCCGGCTTTTGCCGAAAAACAAAATATGCAAAAGATTCCTTCGAAGCCGCCGGCATGAGCCGCCGGCCTATTTTTGCTAGCGGCCTTTTGTCGGTAAAGATCAAAGGAATTTCTGCGGGCTACGCTGGCACGCGCTTATGAGCATGCGCTACCAAGTTAGTTTGACACGTGTGATTCAGGAGAACGGTGAATTTGAGGTTATACTTCTGACATTATTAATGGACAACCAAGGTATGGATGCGAAAATGAAGATCAGTGGCCACAAAAGCAAGTTTTGTTATTAATAGAACTATTTCGAACAGCAGAAAACTTGTTGAACCCCAGAAACAAGTATAAAAATAAAAATCTGATGTGGCCAGGCACATAACTTTATCATACTACAAAGCAGTGTCAGCTGGTGTCAAACACTGTCAATCGCTGATGTTTTAACAATACTGTCAATAAAACCAAAATATCTGTCAAATCTTGGCTAACTAGTTTTAATGCAGACACGACCGATCCCGATTTAAATCTGCTCGTACTGCTTTAATTCCTCTACTTTAATTTTTTATTTAACTATTTTGATGACATTACAGAAATGGCGGTTCATTTGCAAAATCAATGAAAAATGCTAAGAATAAATAAACATCTAGTTCCTTTGGACCCTTTTGAACAAAAATTTCTTTCAGCTCTTAGCTTGGTCGTGAAACTTCTAAATATGAAGTTTCGGCCCGATACCTTTAGTAGTTTCTCCTGAATCGTCGCCACAAAAAGCGGGTACATACATACAGATACACATACACAAGCACATACACACAACACCCAGAGGTTTTTTTATACCTTGCTCAAAAATATTCAGGGAACCCAAAGGGACATATTTCCGCTAAAATCTCAAAACTTTTTTCTATAGGATTACAATACTTAAAGTAAAAATAAAAGACTCAAATTTACAAATATGCAAAACATTGGTGGTTGAAAAAGTCGAAAGGAAAGTGAACTACATAGTAAGAGAATTATCTTAAGCAGTTAACGCCGTAAAATATTTTTGGGGTGAAATTTGGAGAAATTAAGAAATAGAATTAACCGATTTTGCCCAGTTACAAACTTCCTTACTCGAAGTCCTTACTTTTTAAAAGAAAATCTTGTATGTTAAATTTCAGATCAACTGCTCTAAAATTACGGCAGCTATTGTGTGAATTTGAAAAAAAAATCAGCTAACCGATTTTGACCATTCCCGAATTTGTTCTTACCTTTTAAGAGCTAAGCTTGTATACCAACTTTCAGATCTATTACTTAAAAATTACGGCAAGTAGCATGTATACAGGCAGGTAGACCGACAGACGGACATAGTTAAACCGATTCAGTGTTCAATGCTGATAAAAATATTTATATATTATTTTATATATATCTGCCCCCTTAAGGGTGTTTGCCACAAATATTGTGGCAAACTGAATATATCCTACTACAGTAAATATGGGGTCATTTTAAGAGTCATTTTTACCGAGAAAAGATGAAAATGGATGTAACAAGTCAGAAGAAAAAGTCAAGACACTGTAAAAATAAATCAGTTTTCTTTTAGCTTTTTAGTGTCGGTAATGATATTTAGGGCCATATACCATAATGGAGCGAAGAACCAACTGACAACCCGGGCAAGCCAGCTCCCCAGTAACCCAGTTTGGTGTAGTCGAATTTAGATCCGCGGCAAAGCCGCAGAAGGCTGCAACAAGCCGCCGAATTTTATGCCGACGGCAATCGCAGTTGCCGCCGGGCTAGCCCAGTTTGGTGAAGCCCCGCCTTAACAGTTACGTTTCAGGCATGTGCCTGGAACGTGCCAATGTCCGGCACATACAGGTGCCTAGCACATACCCTGCACGTGCCTTGGTATATACCAGGCACATGCTAGGCATGTACCCAGAGTTTGATATGCCAATGGTATGTACCTGGCACATGCTGGGAACGTACGTAGCACGTTCCCAGCATATGCAGTGTACATTCCACCAGTATATAGGGCACATTCCAGGAATATGTGCTGAGCACTTGCTCTTATATAGGATGAATGTATATATCTATACATACACATATATAGTTAAAGCATTAACTCAAACATTAATAATTGCCTTGACCAACTCACTACGTCTACTTTCACGGACGTCTCGTGGACAACAACACCGGCAGTACCAACACGCGACACTGATCGGCCTCCGGCAGTTTATGCGGCACATGCGTAGGTAGGAGGTAGTCGCGTTGTTTCAAACGAGTTTAGGACGTTAGGCCCATGTTTGATTGATTATTCTTAAATAGTTGGGTATTCGCATGGTATTCATTGCACGAGTTTTTTGGGGTTAGGGTTAGAACATGGAATACCGGGTAGAATAGGCAACTGACAACATGCCGATAACTTAACAAAAATTTTCGGCGGGTAAGCACTAAGCACCCTTAAGGATGGCGTTTGCCTGGCAAAAGATGACAGTAAATGTTAAAATTGGCTTTACTTATTTGATATTGCAGTTAGATTGACTACGTGATTTGGGGTATAACTGTCACATGATGGGAATGTATCAGAACTGTAATCGTTCCTCTGGTACGTGCTAGGTATATGAGTTAGGAACCATTTAGGAACATTACTTGCGGCATGTGCCCGGCATATGCCTGGTACATGTCATGTGTACATGTACCTTAGGCATCTAAAAGGCATATGCCTGGTACATGCCATCTGTACATGTACCTTAGGCATATGCCTGGAATGTGCTGGCACATAGTGTGCTGCTTGGGTACGGTTCTAGCTTTCGCAGAAAACCGGCAACTTTATCTTGCGCTATCAAAATATTGGTCATATTGTCTTGCAGTGAGAGATTTAAACTGTTAATTTCAATGAAAAAATCAGCCAAATATGCTAGAATGTGGATAAATGTTTTATCTTTTATTTTTGGAATTTTCAGAAACAAAGCTATTTCTTCACGCTGCTCAAGCACCCTGTTCAAAACTTTTCCCCTTGACAGCCAGCGTACTTTAGTGTAGAACACAAGTGCGTCAAATTTTGCACCAACTTCCTGACACAAGACTAAAAATTCTAGAATTTGTGGCACTGCTCCGAATGTGATTCACAATTTTTACTATGATATTAAACTCGCTCAGCAAATTGGCAGTTAGGGTCTTAACAGCTAATGCATATCGGTGTATCATGCAGTGATAAGTTAAACGTTGGGGCGCAAGTTGTTTCACGAATGTTTGAAATCCAGAACGGTCTCGTTTGGCGTTCGTACCTATATAAGAATAAAATTGCTGAAGTCGTGTAAACGTTCTTGAGATATTATAATCAAAATAGGTAAAAAACCACGCATATACGAGTCAATTTACCTAAAAAATTCTAGAGTTCGATTACCCATTCATTTGCCATTTTACCCCCAAGGGGGTAATTACCCACAGGTTAAGAACCACTGCTCTAAAGGTAATAGAGTTATTCATAATATTAAGTTTAAAATGATCAATCGCACCCCACTTTACGGTAGTAATAAATTTATGTAAGAAATACATTTTTTAAAAACAACGCTTAATGGAAAAAACACACTATCAGTTAAATTTTGAAAATTGTGGCAAAATTTTCAAAAAATTTCTAATTTTTTTATTCCTTTATGCATTGCCATCGGCAAGCTGTCCACGTGCAAAATTTCAACTCGATTGGATATTGGGAAGTAGGTAAAATATCGATCACAAGATTGTAGCAAACAAACAAGTGAAGTTAAGATAAGTGTAATTCTTCTTGCTTTAATTTGCGCGAATATATCAATAATTTTATCCTTGGTCTCTGGTGGAAACTGAGGAATTTTTCTGTATTGAAAGCACTGCAATTGTTGTAAAATACCTTTTGATATGCCATCCGCAGTTTCTAAAATTGCCTTCCACCAGCCGAGGCTCGGCACGGTCGGCACTGCGGGGACAACAGTTCTCTCTAGTCTCTGTATCCTGCCTCGCTTGCCGCTGTTATGTGCGCATGCGCAGAACAGCCAAACAGCTCGCCTACTGGAACTGTGGCTACTGACATTAAGGATTATACTTTGTACAAGTACACAGTGATCTAAAATGACTGAGGACAGGTTGAATTTACCGCCAATTTGAATAATTGTGATGTTGGCAATGGTTGCAAATGACAGCTGTTATTTTGGTCCAGTGGCGTAGGTGTTCCTTCTTGTAAAGGGATTCATTCTCTGATTATAATTAGGTTAATTTGATTTAAGAAAGCTTGATGAACTTACCGGAATAATGAAAAATCCTTAATATTATGTATTTTTAGAAAGACTCTTCAAGAACCCAATAACAAATTAATTGAGAAAAAGGATGAACTGTTGTTGCAGAGGAACGTAACCCTTACTGACAATCTTAGTAACACTAAACAAGTTCAAAACTGTGGCGGGAAATTCAACCTGTCCTCAGTCATTTTAGATCACCCGTTATAAAGAAAGAATTAAAGGAAAAAAGACTCATTTATATTAAATGTTATCCATAATATTAAGTGGAAATAATAGGGGGTGCTGCAGTTCCACAGTGCCTATACGCGAGCCGCCACTGGTCGGCAGTAATCTTCTCCAGTTTTGCCTGGTTCATCTTCGTGACAGTTTTGAGACTCTCTTCGATAATTCTTGGGGCCTTCTCCAGTTTTTGCTCACTTATCATCCATCTCTTGGTAGTTGTTGATGTATGGTCCTTATTCATGTTGCCGATCTTAATGATTATATCATGATGGTCGCTCAGGTTTTCGGACTCACTGACGTTCCATGACATCTTGCAGCCTCGGAATCTGCTGTTACAGATCTCAGCTAACCTGTATCGGTTACCTAGAACCCCATTATGTGGCGGTGACTGCACCACGGATTCCTCCCAAGCCCAACTCAACCAACTAACCATATGCTGGGCTTGTTTAGTCCAAGTCAAAGTCAAGTATCTTACTAAATTTTTTTTATGCTGGAATTGGGCAATTGTTACCTAGATTTCAGTTTCGATCTAATATGAGCATTCCGTGACTCAGGGCCACATACTATAGTTTAGACGTTTCCGTTACCAACTTAACGGTTGTCTCCACAGCAACGGTATATGAGGGAAATGCGGAAATACCCATTTATTGACTGTGTCTTGGGATAATTCTGTTATTAGTTGTGCGTTTGAAAGTCTGCAGAACTTATCTGCCAGTCTGCGCAAAATAGTCGATGTTTCAGAACTAGTAAGTAAATTATCTTGAGCCGTGCTGAAGTTTAAACCCCCCACCGTAAAATATTGTGAATAACAGCAACAACTATGTTCTTACTGAGATTACTGTTGTATTTCTGCATAGCCTGCATCCACATGGGGTTAGATTATCTATTTATGTAATTTATGTGAAAATTAACATCTTTCCAGGGCGTTTTTGTGGGTATAATTTCTACTGATTTCTAGTTCCTGAAGAAGCGGTAAATTAACAGCGAAATATTGACCCTTAATAAAAGAAGTATGTTATTTCAAGAAAAACTTAAAATACTAATTGTAAATATGTGATGTTAGGACAAATTAGGAATATTTGGGTAAATTGGATAAAAAATACCTCAGAATTGTGTATCTATTGCATGAGCAATTTATTATATCTTGTATCATACCGTAGCCACAACATAAATTACAAAACAAACCAATTGCAAATGAGGTAAGCATAAAAACATAACCTGTTTACGTTTAAGAATAATAGATATACGATAGGTAACAAATGAACAAATCCTATTTTTTTTTGTAAAAACGCAAACTCTAGAGCTTAACACCGCAAACCTAAAACACAAAAAAGTGACGAGCTTTTTTACAGTTTAACAAATAATAAAGAAAAATACTACACAAAAATACCTCAAATTTTGCAATCGATTTTGGGATACAGTGAAGACTACAAAACGAATCTTTAATCTTTAATTAAATACTTTGGTTACACAATATTAATATAAAATTATCACGCTCACGCTATCGTTCCGAAATCACGTTCATCATTCTCATATAAGTATATATATATACATATATATGTATATGTATGTACTATTATATATATGGTATATATATATATATATATATATATATATGTATATACTTTATACATATTTACGTAAATATGTGTAAAATATATATATATATATATGATTATTTACAATCGTCACGTAGCACTGTGGCGCCTGATACGCACTATCAGCTCTCTTCGAGGATCCACAACGGGGCCAACGAGAAATGGAACGGCTGCTATCACACTAATCGCATATATGTACATGGACAGAGACACAGTAGTACTGCTATAGAACAGGTTTCAGGGAGAAGGAAAGCTTTGGTCTAGAATTGTTCTTGCCTAGTATCCGCTTCTGTTCCTCCTTGACCCGTTTCTCCTGCTCTTTCCTGAGCTTCTGCTTCTCCTCCTCCATCTTCCGTTGTTCCTCAACCATCGCCAACCGTTCTTCAGCCTGAAAGAACGATGACATTATTAAATAAAAGTTTCACAATTAGTAATTGTGTAGTTATTGTCAATAATGACACATTGAATTTATCCCAAAAGGTATGTCATAATTTCGGTTTCTCTTTGTAGTTTGTTTGTAGATTACGAATCTTAATGAGCCAAAAACAGAAATTAAACTGAAAATTTCATGAATTTTGAAAACAAATATCTCCATGATTGTTATTAAATGATTAAACGCTTTTTCTATTGAGTACAACTAGCTCCTAAGGTGCAAGCTATTAAGTTTGTTCGAGCAACTCCAAAATAAATGCATGAAGCACAAATTCTTTCACTTGCGTCCCTTGCGCTCCCTTGCGCATGCGCAATGGGGGTTTGCCCTTCAAAAATTCCCATTAAACATGCGTAGAAGAAGAAAGACAATGTGGTAAATACAAATAATAATATATCCTTGCTGGCGGAGTCATCTAGTGTGTTGTCTTGTGACAGTGATAAAGATAATTGGTTTGTTGACAGCGGAGCGACTAATCACATTACAATCTGTTAGAAAGTTATGTACCATTTACTGATTATCATCAAGTAACAACTGCAAACGGAGACTTCGTAAAAGGCATGGGTCATGGTACAATCAGGGTTGAAAGTTGTGTGAATGGAAAGAAGCATGCTTTTTCACTAACCCAAGTACGTCCCAGACATAAGGAACATTTTATTTTCAACTTAGTCTGCACAAGATAAAAATCCAGATAGTGAGTTTCTTTCAAAGACAAATAGATGTTATTATGAATTATCTGGGAGAGTTTTGTGAAATTTATGTGACAAAGCACTGTTTCAAAAGAGATATGGCAAAATTGTGTTACAATTTTGCAACACAATTTTTGGTTTTGAACATCTAAACCGATACACTGATAAAGATCATATTGTTGACTGAATTGTACAAAACAATTATTATAATCAACTTGCATGAAGATGATGCTGATGATGACGAATTATTTGACTACAACGACAACAGTACAGATAATGGAGAGTGATTTTAATTAATGATAAAGAAGTTGCCGCGATCGTTCCAATGTTGGTGGTTCCAGAACTGCACAATTCGTTCAAAGTTTAGGACAAATACTTGTACATAATTGAAACATTTGCCGAAAATTCCAGACCGCATGTTTTGGCCCGAGAACCACCAGGAACAACTACGTCATCATCATCAACTACTGATTTTTGGCAGATATAATGTACAATATATATATAGAATTCCACAAATAAAAAAAAATACGTATGCTATTTTCAAACGAGAAAATGACAAAAATATTGAATACGGTCCTGAGAGTTAATCGTCTGAAACCGTCGCGCGAAGCCTCGCATCGTTTCCCGCGCGTAATCCCCTTTCCGCGAGGGGAACCATCCTGCGCAGTGGATCGATCACATTATTTTCACTGTTAAAAATTCCCGTAATAACTTTTATGTTATTATACATCAATGGATGAGTATCACAATAAATAAAGATTGTTTACGTGCTAACTGCGATGTCCTGCTATTGTTCGTATCTGAGATAGCCGCGTCCATAAAAAGCTCCCTTACAGCCTTTATTACATAAAAAATCAAGAAAATAAAAACACCAATCTATAGAAGAGATTCTAACTGTAACCTGAACAAAAATTTAAATTTTTTGGTAAGTGGTTTAGGAGAAAAAAATGGGAATCGAGAATTATTTTAAAACCGCAAAAATCGGGTACCGTTTTTTACTACTCTCGCGATCGTGGCTAAACTGATGGGCAGAAAATTTTGATAGTCACTCCTGTTATGTAGAAATGATGTAAACAATACGCATTCTACCACCGTGGTGGAATGAATGCATCTACATAGTTGTTATTAAAAAAAGAAATTTAACTTTTTTTGTAGAAAATTTCAATCGGGTTAATATTAACGGAGAAACTTCGGTAAACCCGGAAAAATCTGCGTTTTTTCAAAAATTCATAACTTCGCCATTTTCAAAGTAGTAGCAGGATTTTCGCCAGAAAGTAGCGATTGATGGGTACTTTGAGTGTGCACAACCCTGGCGTTGTCCGATGATTAGTTTTTGCACAATTGCTATTTTATATTTCGGTGAGCCTGGATGCGTCGGAGGAGGTCCGATTTAAATTTTTTTAACTTTGATTTCGAAAGTAGAAGTATTGTGCTACAGAGCGTCAATCTGATTTTGCGTTTAAATCTTGCGAAATAGGTGAAAAATGCTTGCATTACATATATATACGCGCTTCCTCTCGACGGCCGCCTACCGCCACTACTCGACCACTTTCGAGCCCGCGACCGATTTCGGACATGTTTGCAAGCGTTTTTCACCTATTTTGCAACATTTTAACGCAAAATCAGAATTGACGTTGTAGAACAATACTTCTACTTTCGAAATGCGTCAAAAAAATCAAATCGGACCACCTCCGACGCAACCAGGCTCGCCGAAAGATATTGCATAAAAAATTCAAATCGCAATTGTGCAAAAACTAATCATCGGACAACGCCTGGGTTCTGCACACTCAAAGTACCCACCAATCGCTACTTTCTCGCGAAAAGCCTGCGCTACAACTTTGAAAATGGCGAAGTTATGAATTTTTGAAAAACGCAGATTTTTCCGGGTTTTCCGCAGTTTCTTCGTTAATATTAATCCGATCGAGTCCGTGTTGGGCTCATTTTTGTCGTCTTATCATTCTCTATAATTCGTCTGTTAAAAGCATCAAGATTGCTCCATCGGTTCAGCTTATACAAGCGAAACAAAAAAAAAAGCATCTACCCCAGGAATTTACTCACCAGTTTACGTTGAGCCTCCTCTATTTTTCTGTTATTCTCTGCCATAATGCGCTCGAGCTCTTCACGTTTCCGCCTCTCGTCCTCCTATAAACATTTCCAAGCGTGAATTGTCGAAGCGGCAGAAAAAAAGTCCGGCCCGCACTTTTCAGTCACACGATTCTCAGTCTCGCAACAAAACACCGCCCTGCCTCGGAGGAATTTTGCTCTCCGAAACGAGCAATACGTTTATTACTTACATACAAACACTTGGGTCAAAAACATCAAGGTACAAACTATTCCATTTAACATTTAGGTGCTAGTTTGAAGTTTGCATAAATGAAATAGTTTGTGAATATCGGGAAAGATATTGTGATGTCAGTGAGGTACGCTCGTACGCTCGTGCGGGCTTTCGGACTCTTTTGAACGTACTCTTGTCAATTAGTATCTTAAAAATATACAAATAAATAGTAATAACAAGAGTTGTAGAAATTAATATTTAAAAAAATAAAAATAAAATAGAAAAAAAGACTTGATAATACCTGCTAGACGGGGTCGATCCATGTGTGTCTGCGTGCTCAAGACAGCTCTCGACATGCTCTTGAGAACAACGTTCACTGCTTAGTAGCTGCTTCCCGTTACCTTACAAGCTATATAGCCGACTGGCAAATTGGTATTTGTTAATATTGTTTTTTTAGCTTAGCGTTCGTTCTTTCGCTTGTTCTTTCACTTGTTCGCTTCCCGCAGCAACAAAATCCTGATACACTCTAGTACTACGTTTCGTCGGACATCAAAAACTATTTGGTTTGGTTTATCGTACTTTTTTCGAAAGCGATACATATTTGTCTCATTCTGACGGTACATAATATTAATAGTAGTTGCAATAATAATGTTTTAATACTGATTAGGTTAGAAGATGATACACAGGGCACACAACAGATCATAGTTCATTAAGTAAAGCACAAAAAAAGATAGGGGTACGTTTGATCAACTTCGTATTTTAAAAGCTGTAATAACGATTATTCATTATAAAATATAATGAACAAATCAGATTAAATCAGATCCCCTTGAAATTACCACCCCAATATAGTTAATAGAACTAAAGGAAAATATTTAAAATATAATTTAAACAATTGATAATAAAAATTCAAAACCGGTGGGAAGCCAGCCATAAGGGTTATCCGTAAAACTGTTTGTCATCCGATTTTAACGAATTTTATGCCCTACAATGGTTTTGTTCCTCCGTTTAAGTAATATTAATAAATATTTTGACGTAATCAAGTGACATGCGTATCTACGGAGTTGAATAACAATACAAAAAAAAATCGGAGTTGACTGACAATGCAGACAATTAATTGTCAAACAGAATAACCATAATCGCCAATAATTGACATTGACGATTTAAAATTTACAATTTGAACGTCAAATAGTTGATGTCTCTATTTGATATAATATAAACCATGGCCACGCTTAATGCTCGCGCAGGCGTTAAGAAACCTTAATGCCCTGCCGGTCATAAACTAGCTTTTTTGGCCCCGGTATCTGATGCAAAATGTCACTTTATGATCATGTACATAAACTGTCATAAACCAACGTAGGTGGCGCTCCGGTAGCATTTGCGCGCCAAATTCAAATTATCGATTTCAAATTAGTTCAGTTTACTAAAGCTGTTGTAAGATGCGGTTGAAAGAATTATCATTGATTTTACAATATTATATTGTTATAGTGTAGACAAATATCAATAAATGATACTTGTTTACTACATATTATGTTTATAATATTACAAAATAATTATAACACTGTCGCGCATATCTTAAGATTATTAGGAAATATATCAGGGGCCGTGATAATAATAATAATCATAATTACACAAAATAAAAACTAAAATTTATTGTAATAGATTACAACATTTTGCCATGTGACATTTGTAGTGTTCACCGGGGTAAAACACATACCTTTCAGCATTTCTCGGAAAGCAAAACAGCTTTTCAACTTCATTTTCCGAACGACCACATAAAATACAAAACATCTTTATACACTTTGTACACAAACAATAAGAGAAAATGCAAACCGCCCTTGCCTGTAGATTTAGATGATATTTGACAATTTGTGACAAGCACTGACATTTAGGGCTTGTTTTCATAAAATCCATCTGATGGCCGCATCTGTAACTTAGGGTACAGTGCACTGTACAGTGGATACAGGCACACAGGTTTCTACAGTCGTAAACAGCGCCTCTACATAGATTTATGACAGCAGGGCATACATTTAAACCTCACTGCACTGTCTGTAGTAGTCTGTGATCATGTAGGACATAAAAAAGTCTTATGGATAACTTTTATGGCTAACTTCCCCCCGGTAAAGTCAAAAAAGACAAAATGCAATACCATAATAAATCGCTTAGTACATACCCATAGATTATAACCCTTTTCTGTGACATTTGTATCTTCCAAACGTAACCCTACTTCCATTTATGCATACTTTCCACATACTGACAAAATTGTTGAACAAACGTTATCTACATGTTAACTAATAACAATGTTCTCCGTGGTATACACTGCACGTCTAATATGTGGAACATAACTATTAAAACTGATGATTTTAAATCATCAAAATCCACATTGTTATATCAAATTAAATGTCCAACCATTAATTCATTTTACTGACATGACAACATCGACACATTTTTTTAATAGCAAACCCCAGCTTTTTTAATTATTTTGATAGAACATTCTATTGTCTCAATGTAGCATACAAATTTTGTAGCCTGACATAACAAAATTTTCGAGCAAAGACAATTTAAATGTAGGAAAACTTCTTTAATAAATGTAATTAAGTCTTGGGATAAGCAGATTTGAGTAATGGAATGTATTCGCGAGATTTTTTAGCGCTGAATACGAATCCGAATACAAAAGATCTCCCTATCAGTCAATTTATAGCAGAAAAGTAAACTTTTAGCTGAAATGTTTACATTTGGTTATGTAATGCTCGTTTGCAGTGTATGTATTTATAATAATGTTTTTCACTGGCCTTTGCTCGAACAATTTTTACAATGTTAAACAATGTTTATATTACAATTGACACAATAAAGATAAATGTATTAAAATCGCGTTAAATTACCGGGTAATATTACCGAGCGCATGTTAATAGATAAAATAAGATTAACATAAATAACATAAGATTAACATGGGTCCGGTAATATTACCCGTTAATTTAATACCACTATAAATACATTATAAACGCATCTAAGAAGGGTTTGCCAGGTTTGCCTATTGTTTTTCTATCAGTTTAAAGAACCCCTACGGCAAAACACAACTTTATGTTTATGCTATAGACAGGAAATTATTGAAAATACTTAAAATCTGTCAATGCCACTCAATTCTAGTCTGAAAGCGCTTCGAGTTCCATAACTCGCCTGTAATTTAACAAAGCAGCAAGACGTATGAATATATTTAACAACCATATGTTTGTCAAAATAAAGGACTAGCTAATTTAGTTGTTCGCCATCGAGTCCCTTCCGAAAACAGCGATAAACCATCAGATTCCAGACTAATTAATCCATGCTTCCCAACAGTAATACTAGAAAAATTTAGGCACCAATATGCCACCAACTTTTTTTGGTCCTGTATATATACTATATCTTGTTGTAGCTCTCTGAATGAGGTGTTTTGTTCACTTTTGACTTGTTGCTAATACTTTTGACTCATTCTGCATCTTAATCATAGATTTAAAATTCTGTTGCCTATATAAATCTTGATATACATACACAGTTCTGACTTGCTAATCTAAATAGTGATAATCCAAATGTTGCAAAGTTGTTTCAGGATTGCACTTCATAATTCAACTCTGCCTGTGTTGGTAGTCCGACTCTAAAGTCAGTGTCGAAAACCAGAATTCTATCAAATTGAGTTTTGTTTGCAAAAACAGAAACAACAAGTTTTGGCAACAAAATCAAAAGTGTAATTCCACCAAACAGACTGCAATAGCGTTTTTTGTGTTTCAACATTTCCACTAAAGAGACAATGCAATCACGTTGTCCATCAGGGGCGCCGTTACATATGGGCAGGGGGGGCGCCCCCCCCCCCCCCGCGTTTTAAACCCAACTATTCCCAAACTATGGTGATGTGTTACCCGCCAAGAATAAAAAATGACATTTTACAAACTATAGTATATTGTGTACCAAGCCAAGAAAGTGATTCTTTATCGAGGCTGGGCACTTTTTGAGACCCGGAAATCACGTTTTTCCTGAAACACACGTGATACCGTTTAGGTACTGCTTAAAACCGGAATATAGTACCAACTTTAGAAACTGCATTAGGAAAGTATGTAGAGTGAAGTATCATATTATAGCTACAAATTTCAAAACCAAATAATTTGTATGTGAAACTTTATTTGTTTAACGTCTCTAAAACGAATTAAAGATAACCCAAATTGCCCAAAATTACAAAATGATTCTCATTAGCTCCTTCCAAAGACGTTAAATAATGGAAACTCAGCTAAATCTTATTTGGTTTTAAAAGTGCCATGCGTTGATACATGGCACTATTTTCTCTATGCTGTTTGTAAAATTGGTTCAATATTCCATATCTCTTCAGCGCTCAAACAATACATTTCTGGACATGAGTTCATTCAAAAATTTGTCTACTATTGTCTGTATGCTCTGTATACTGATTTCCTATACAGCTTATACATATAACAACAATTATTATTAATTACTTGACTTAGTACTGACGGCTTTCCCGTGTTTACGTATAATAGTAATAATAACAATTTTGTATTTTGTTGTCGATCATCGTTATTCACATAATTTTCAAATTTGTCAATTTTTTTCTATATTTAGTCATTGTTTCCCATTAATGCGGTTAAATTATAAAATAATATTGTCACCTTTCTTTTGTTTACCAATTTGTTATTAAGACTTTTTATCGGATGCTCGATTGACACGATTATAGAATTAAATTATCAATTGTGTTTATTTTGTGTATGAGTGACTTCCAACTAATATTACCTTCGCGTCGTTTATTATTTTGCTATAACAATTGTTGGCTCGTGTTCATCGAAAGCAGCAGAAAGACAACAATATTAGTTGGCAACCACTCAAATTAAAGAGAGATAATGTTTAAAACCGAAAATACAAACAAAATGGACAACATTGAAAAGTCTATAACTGTGTTTATTAAAAGGTGACAATTGTTCTTTATGCATAAGGCCTTGCTCGATGGACGAGAGCTAGAAATTTGTATAGGAAATTAACAATACTTACTGCAGCATATTAATAAGTAATAAGAATTCTACATTATTGGTTGGCAATCAGACCAAATCTTAAATTCTAGGATAAAAATTCAATGATTCTGAAAAATATATAATTACAAACAATTCTTAATAAACATTATTAATTACACATTAATAAACGATAGAAAGGCAGCAAATTTTCTTGCAATTCATTTAAAACCAATATGCTATAGGTAAGTTGTGGAGCATACAGGGGTCACAACCGTGGCTAATAACATGAAATAATGTGTAAAAAATGACACAACCAGAAAAGCAATGGAGATTTTTCAGGCTGAATGCAATTTAAGTGTACAAATCATATGAGCTGTCTTTTTTTGTACTTGCTTTTATTTTAGGGTTTGTTGTGTCTCATTTTAGAATACTAAACATAAAATAAAAATAAGGTCTCTAATTATCAATGTCATTTACAACAAATAACGAGACGAAAATACTGCAAAACTAATAATGCCATAGTCATTCACACTACGTCACCCTTTATCACTAAAAGAAATTTTGCCCCCGTGGAACATTTTGTAACGGCGCCCGTGTTGTCCATGAATATTAACTAATAACAAACACACTGCTGTTTGCAGTTTTGTTACAGTTTTGTCCATTTGGTGGAAACCCAGTACCTATTAAGTAATTTTTTGGAAAATGTTCCTAATTTTACTAGTAAAATGTTAAGCATAAGAAAAATTCTAGGAATCTTATAGAAATGGGTACTAAATTCCTATCACATAATTAAAGCAAACTATTGAGAACATTTCGAATATAATAAAAACAATATTCATTTACAATGCATTTACATTCTATATAGTAGATGTTTTAAAAAATATTTTTTAATTAAAAATAATAGTATTGAATTAATTTGCTTAATAGATCGTTAGAATTCAAATAACCATGGACTTAATTGGTTCAGATAATCAACCCACTGTTATATATACATATATAGATCGATAACGTTTGTTTAACAAATCCTTTGACAAGAATTTTTCATAGATAAAAATGTACATTTAACACTTTTTTTTACAAAAATTAATAACCTACATTCAACCTAAATGGGTAACAAAAGAAACCTCAGGAAATCAAGGATTTAACTAAAAAACTATTCACAAATGCACATAATATTCAGTATAGTACAGCTGTTTTAATAATCGAGAAAAAAAAGAAAAGATTATGTACCAGTCTAATTTACGAGAAAGAGATGAACACAAAAGTCGATTAAACACTAGAACGTCTGACGGCGAAAATCGGTTCCTTACCTCTCTGTGTTTTTCTTCGAGAAGTTGTCGCTCACGTCTTCGCTCCATTTCTTCCATCATCTGCTGCTCCATGATTTTCTTTGCCTCCTCCACACGTTTGGACACTTCCCGCTCGATTTCGTCTTTACGTTTCTCTAATTCTTCCTCTACGCGCTTATTCACTAATTCCTCAATACGTTTTGCCGTTTCCTCTTCAATTAATCGCTGTTCGGCTTCTCGTTGTCTCCTTTGACGCTCCATCTCTGCTAACCTTTCTACTTCATCCATTTTCTTTGATCTGGAAGACTTCTTATGTTTACGTTTCTCGTATTGCTTCTCAATGCGTATATTTTCAATAGAGACATCATCACTACTAGTTGATTCAGAATGAGAACGTTTTCTAAAATAAACGAAATCAACTGTTTTATATCGCATTCATATAATCTGTGTGATTCATATACTAATAACTACCTCGATTTTGAGCTTCTTTCCTTTGATTTTTCCTTGTAAGTTTTGCCATGGGAGCTTGAGCTACGTTCGGAGCGATCTCGAGATCTGCTGCGCTTATGGTGCTTGTTTTTGTGATGCTTTTTAGGGCTCTTACTACGCGACCGCGAACGCCCCATCTTTATGACTATAAAATAAACAAATTTCTTCCGACGAAGCGTACCAAAAATCAACTGCCATGAACTCAGAACTGGACAATTACGATCATGCGCAGAGCGACTTAATTGCCAACAGAAAAGTAATTTCGTCTAACGAGCAAACAAACCAATAGCCGTAGTTTATTCCATTATTGCGTGTGTACAACCACATCGGGCGCTGGCCAGCGCTAGCTAAGCGGTGCTAGCGCTTGGTAAGCGCTGAGACTAAGCGGTCGCCATCTTGCGAGCGGAGATAATATACTTCTCGTGTAACCGTTCAGCCGGTCCGACGGCGCCGCTAGCGCTAGCGATTTCTGCTAGAACTGAAAGAAATGTTTTTCTTTATCGAGGTTTATTTCATGGACTTAACAATAATATTTGTAGCAACTAGAAAGGAATGAGGGACCAAATCTGAAGACTTTATTGGTTATGTCTGGTTATGTCGTGTTATGTTATGTCACATGTCTGTTCATATCAATCAGATTTGGATCTTTTTGATCGCAAATTTGAAATACTTGTTTCCTATTGGTGGGACCAGTTTGATTCAGATGTCAAACGAACAATCGAACTGAACTCAAAGGAAACGTTCATAAATACAATAGATTATTCTTGAATAATTAGTAAACCTTGTTATATTATTTCTTAAAATACATTATTTGAAAGAGATTATTAAGTAAGTTCTACAAATATGCTTAGCCACCGGAAGGGGAAAAAGGAAATATGTATGAATGAATCAGGAACCGTTCAGAACGTAAGTACAATATCATTAGATTATAGAATGATTATAGAGTCCAAAATACAACTATTTGCTGCGAGTACGATCTAAGAATGAGTATCTTAATAACTTATTTACAAAATTCCAACTTTTTGCGGACTATCCAACTCACTAGCAATATAAAGAAATGTTTCGTGTCCTATATACAAGGGCAAGAACCTGAACCCAGGATACGTGAATATTTCTATTACATCGACCATCAAGGCATGGTAAAACAACCCAAAATAACAAATCTTCGCTTACATTACGCATAGTTGTTTTTAGATGATTCCAAGATGAAAAACTTCACATCATGCTTTAAAGAAAAGGCTTTCCTCCGATTTTTCTTTAACCAAATGCGTATGAATCATACAGATCGGTACAAGGAATTCCCATATTTATCGTTATGTGGCAAAGAGAGAAATTTTGTGCGTTGCGATGATTTTCCATTTGTTTTCACACACGTCTTGTGGAGGACCACTAGGCAAAACAAGGAGGAGTTACATCTAGCGTATAATCATTGTGGAGAATTGCTATCTTTAAAGTTTGAACCTGAAATGATCTTTATGTTGCCGGAAACTGGCAGAGTATATCACCCTGCACCAAAAAAAGTGGGAGGCGTTGGATTAGTTCAATCTAAGTTGGCTATAGAATTTAGTAAACTTTTTATATTTGAAGACGGCGAAGAGAAACCACCAACTAAATTTACTTTTGAGGGCATCACATATAATTTGAATAATGTTTGGTATCGAGAAGAAATCAAAAATAAACCAACATAGTTATATATTAACATATGTATATAAATATGTATAACCGTAAATAAAAGAATTATTTTGTAATATATTTTATAAATAGTATATTTATTTTGTTGCTGCTTGTTAATTACTTCCAGCATATAGCAAAGTATTGTTAGTTGTTATGCATGTAAATGAAATAAAAATGTTGAATATTACCAATTAGTTATCAGTATAAATTATATGTGCAATAAATAAAATAAAACGTGCATTTATTGTAAGCACTTGATAAAATATTTGACCAATACTAAAAATATTTGTCCAATACAAAAAATATTTGCGCAATTCAAAAAATTATTTGTGCATTAAAATAAATGTGCAATATACATTTATATAAATGTACATCAGAATAAATAATTATGCATTTATATATTGAATGTCCCTTTAATAATATATTTGTACTTTAAATAAATAAATGTGCAATACAATCGTTACCTCTATAAAAATATGAGCAGCGTAAAAATACTTGTTCATTGAAAAAAATATATTTCCATTAATTTAAATAAATCAGCATTGAAAAATATTATATGCGCATTTAATAATCTAACTAAATTGTACCATGAGAAAATTATAATCCGCCCTAAAAAGAATAAAATGTGCATTAAGTTCTGCAACCTGTAACGTACATACAGTATGGAAGCGCGTAAGGTATGGAAACATGGGAAAATCTCTGAGAAGTTGTGTGATTTTAAAAACATCTTGTGTACGTCGATTTTTAATTATTAGAATACACATTTTTTGAGTTTTTACGTCATCACCATTTTTTTAAATGGCGAGACCATCTTTTTCTTACTGAATTTGGTAGATTATTTAATTGTGTAAATGGCGGAAACATTTTACGGCCTTACATAAGAAAATTTTTTACGAAAAGACAATTGAAAAATATATAAAATAGGGAAAGTAAATTTTGTAAACTGAATATGAAATTGCGTTTTGGGTAGAATTAATTGCCCTGACAACCAATCTAATAAAATAATTTAATTTTCTATTGTGCAAGGTTTTCGAAAAAAGTGGGGAAAAAATGTAATAAATGCGATTTGGTAATTTTGACAAATTTATACCAGGTGAACGTATTGTCCTAGAAACCTCAAAATGGTCTCACAGGAAACCTTAATCTTTGCACTTTTACCTGAAATCCCAAAAGTTTGTTCCCAAATGTTTTTGAAGCATTTACAGCGAAAGAAACGTAAAAAAAACCCAATAACCTGACGTGATACGCAAAATGCAAGGTCAGATTCGTATTCAGCGCAAATAAATCAATCGAAAACGCCTATTCGCATTCCGTAAACAAATAACTAAATAAGTTATCAATACCACCCTAGTTTTCAACAGTCTTTTTCCGAAAATTTTGTTAAGTAAGGCCATATACGCTTGCTAATTACCTTTAAAACAAGTAATAGATCTATCAATATCAGTACAAAAAAATATGAGGTTGCCATTAAAAAAAGTATCGATGACGTCATAAGTCGACAACAATAGAATTTTCATTTAACATATGTAGGGTGAGCCATTTGAATTAATTAATAAGGGGGTATATTATTGAAAGTAGTGCTCAATATTTATTATTTTAATGCACAAGTTATTCATTTCAGGGCACAATATGAATAAAATATTGCTCATTATCTTTTGTATGTAACATATTCATATTTATGGAATGCTCAATATGTATTATTTTTAATCCATTATTTTATCCATTCTAGGGCACAGTATGTAATTTTGTATGTAACATATTTATATTTATTTAATGCACAATATATATTATTTTAATGCCCAAAGTATTTATTTTATTGCACATATCTATTTAAATAATTCATGCTTAAATCGCACCCATTAGTTATAATTATAAGTATAAAGAAATAAATCAAATAAAATCATACAAGTTATGACGTCTTTATTAAAAAAAGTGTACACATCTTTTGGTTAGATCAATGATCAGTCTTAGCAGCCTGTTTCTTTTGACTGTTGATCCTCCTCTTCTCGCTGATCTTCCACCTCTCATTCCTCAAGATTTCGTAGATAGGCTTAGTGGATATATCCTTCCTCTTTGGGGCACTCACCTTCAATTTCTTCATATCTCGTTTTGAATGTTTCTTAATAGCAAGCATAAATTCTGGAACCTCTTGACCTGATTGCTTCAAGATATACGCGATACTGCGTAAATTCACTGTATCTTCAATCGTAAAAAACGTAATTGCCTTTCCCTTGCGACCAGCACGGCCTGCCCTACCAATCCTATGAATGTATGCAATTGCCGAAGGCGGAAAATCATAATTGATCACCAAATTCACCCCCTTGAAATCAACACCCCTTGCCATCAGTTCAGTACAAATCAAAACCCATGTTCTACCTTCGCGAAATGCGCGAATTGTATCATCCCTTTGTTGTTGGGTTCGATCAGCATGAATTGCATCAACGTTTATTCCATCATATACTAGCTCCCTATATAACTGCTGCGCACGTTCCTTACTTTGAACAAATATCAGAACTGGCGGATTTATCCCTTTACGGACCAAATCACGAATCGCCAGCAATTTCCCTTCTTCGCTTCCCACAAATAAGAGCTCTTGAGTTACATCGGTAGTTGCGGAATTCCGTAGTCCTATTGTAACCCGAATTAAACCTTTCATGCTATGAACGCACCACTTTGCAACGGTTGGAGTATAAGTTGCACTAAACATTGTGATTCGTTTGGCAGGGTTCCCACAAGCACTTAAAATTTTATCTAATTGTTCTCGAAAACCCCTAACGCCGTCCTCAAATAATTTATCTGCTTCATCTATAACAATCCACTGAACATTATTCAACGAAATTGCCGGAGGATCTTGCTTTAACAAGTAACATAACCTATTCGGCGTTGTTATCAATATATCATATTTGCCGTTACTCTTCGTCCCGTACTGCGTCAAGGCTTGCTTAATTTTACTCAAAACGTGAATTCGAAAACCTTTGCCATCAGATAATCGTAAGCATTCTTTCTGCGTTTGTTTTGCTAGTTCCCTAGTTGGGCAAATTATCAATGCTCGGAAACCTTTGTTTTGTGGTTCGTTTAGCGTTTCGATGATTGGTAGTAAAAATGCGGCTGTCTTACCAGAACCTGTAGGAGCGCAGGCTAACATTTGTCGGTTTTTCAGCATAATCGGGATGCCCTGCTTCTGTATAGGCGTTGGTTCGGTGTAACCGCACTTCTTGACTGTATCTAATAAATCGGGTCCCAAATTCATGGCCTCAAAGGTTTTAGCAGGTTCCGGAATGTGTCTGCCTACTACTGTTATGTTATTTTGATTGCGATATTGATTTACTTTTTCCTCTTCGAGTAGTTTTCGCTTACGTGCAAACTCTTCATCATCTTCCACTTTTCGCTTGCGTTTCTTGCCTTTCTTGGTTGTGGTGATCGAACCAAGTAGAGTTAGTGGTTCCGGCTCGCTTTCTTCTCTCATGATTGAATTCTCCTCAATAACATCCTGTTTTATAACAATTTCCTCTAACCTCGGGTATTTTTTTGGTGTAACATTCCTTTTAAATGTCGCTCCTTGCGATAACTTCTTGAATATTTCGGAAGTAGTCATGATTATTTACCAATCGCACTTGAACAGAATTTATAGTCCTAGTTTTGTTGGTTATATTCCCAATTTGCACCTTTGCACATGCGGACGTCACTACCGACCAGTGTTGCCACCAACAAACCTTAGCCGGGCCCGGTTGCCAGATGCCACCAATGGTTGCATTCAGCAGATCACTCCGGTTGGTAACTGTGAAGTAACAGGTTAGCGAAAATCTGCTATATGTCACTTTTGTTGACCGGTAGATACCAACTTACGGTGGATCAGACGCCATTTTTGGTATCATATAATTTTTTCGGTTAGCGGTAGCGGTGGATTGTACCAGTGTTGGTTGCAGACCTGTCATTTTACATTTAAAATGGAAGAAAGAGAATATTGTTTTAATATATCATATATACGGTATGTGAGAGTCGTGAAAGCCAAATAAATGGCAAATAAAGCAAAATAACCAAAATAACGCGTATCTCTATGCGAACAATGAGGTTATGTTCAGCGTTTTTTCATATAGCGCCTTCTATTGGATGAAAAATAAACTTTGGTGCATTATAGCGCCATTCAGCAGATACGAGACTGTTCCGGATCGGTATCGTAAATCGGCTGGTATCGGTCCGGTACCGGTAGATTCTGCTGAATGCACCCAATGTATATATATCATAAAGTAGTTGCATTAGGTGTCGGCTCCTTTGATGTCGGCGTCCCAACTTTTCAGAAATGTGGAAGGGATGAGGTGGGTGAGTGAGGCCCCAGTTTGTTAAAGGATACTAGATGGCGCATGCAAAATGGAACTGCTATTAAATAAGAATTGATTAAGAGTAAAGTGATTTTTCATTCAGTTATGATATAAATGCCTCTAATATTGTGAATGACGATGTAATACGGGTTTAAATATTCTCTCTCGATAATTCAGTGTCGCCCTTATGGCATATGATTCGTTAAAATGATACTGGATGGCGCCACTAGCAGAACCTTAAAAAATGTGAAATTCGATGTAATACCGTTTTAAAGATTCCCTCTCGATAAATGAGTGTGAAATTCACTAATATTGTGTTTGAGCACAAAACATGTAAGCAGAAATAAGCTAGCGCCATCTTACGGGGAAATTGTGAACCTGGGCCTCGGGCCAGACATGCGCCCTCAAAATCTTGACGAAATATATGCCGTAACGCAACTACTTCTATGATATATCTACATTGATGCCACCAGATGCTATTTGGACATCAACAGCAATCAACAGTAGAGCTGTCGTGCGGGTTTACCTATATTAGGGAAACTGATAAGATGAACGAAAAGGATGTGCAAGAACTACTAGGATAGGCACCCAGCCAGCACAAAAACATCTCAGCGATGTTCGGTCACAAATTGAACATCCGGAAATAGATCCAAAAACAATCGCCCGGATGTCACATAACATCCATGTAACATTACATAAATGTTCACACTGAAAAGTTACATTTATAACATTAATGGGACCAAAATGAACAATTTCTTATATACTGAACGTCTATGCGATATTACATAAACATCAAAATTTAACGCTCATAATGGAACAAAAGTCAACGTCCTTGCGATGTTAAATGTCCCATTGTGCTGACTGGGCAGGTAAACAAGTTATCTACATAATAAATAAAATCTGGTATTCTTCTTGCTCAAAATTATATTTTCTGACGTAGTTACGTGTTTCGCCAGTTATGGCATCATCAGACTACCGGTCGGTAAAACCCAAGAATACTAGATTCTTACAAGGATTGCCCAATCCCTATTTTTCAATGTCAACAGCGCTATGACGTCACATGCGTTCATTGTCAAAATTGTCTGGACACACGAAACGATCGGACGATTTTGCCGAGTTGGCGTACCGGGTTGCCTACCCAGATTTGTTTAAACTGTCACACTTGACACGTAAAAGCGCGGGGATTTCAAACAGACCAACAGTGGCGCAATGATCAATTGTGGTTATGGTTGTTTGTAACGTCAAAAGCAGACACACTTGAACACGCAAAAGTGCGGGAATTTCAAACAGACCAATCAAAGCGCGATAATACACGTTGTGATTGTCATTATCAGAAACGTCAAACGCAGACCTTGAAAAAACACATTTGACATTTGAAGCTTGAAATGTTTGTATGATATTTGTGGGGATGATGACGTGAAATGCGTTTATTGTCAAAAACCTAAAAACATCGATTGAGCAATCCTTGTAAGAATGTAAAATTCTTGGGTAAATCCTACATAAAAACAAAAGAATTCTTAAATCTTGGTAACATAATTTTCAAAGAAAATAAACTGCTTCCGGGTTATGCCGTGTGTCAAGATTTGTTAATGCTGACGTTTCGCGAACCATGAACGCTTCTTCAGAGCTAACTGAATACTGGTCCGGATTAACTCTGAAATTGGCCAGAAATTTCAAGAAATTTTTTCTGTAATACATTGTAATGTTTCAAGTGGGTACATTATAAAGAAACGCTATATGAACACTTTTAACAATTTATTTAATCACATTTTTTTAACTAATACGTATAGCTGATTTTCTGCTGTTGCAGCTGCGAACAGCGCAATTAGACGTTATATTTTTATGTATATCTTCATACAAATTCACAACAATAATAACACGTCAGTCAACCTTGCAAATGTCACTTTGACATTAACCCCTTCATGCACAATGTGAAGTACAGTGTGCTCGAGATAATTCGAGTGTGCGCGTTAAGGGGTTAAAAGTCCTCCGGGGTGGGGAAAGTGGTCTCATATCCGAGCGCTTATGGCGACTTCTTCCTCCATGGATGCAGGGTAATGAAATAAAGTAAATTCCATACAAAAAGAATATTTACTGTTCAAAATAAAAATTAGTGTACATAAATTTAGTTGTTTTTAAATTTCTTATTCTGATAATTATTCCTATTACTCCTATTGTGAAATTTCTTCCCCATAGTATCAACCAAAGTAGAATAACCTTTAGCCATTTCTACATCGCTGACTTCCTTCTCCTTTTGAGTGCTTAAAGCCTCTAATCTGCTTGATAAGCTTTCTTGCATGAGTTTCTCTATATCTGGATTCATTCCCCCAAATGACAATCTTCCCTCGATAAGGTCCTTACACTGGAATATGCTAGTCTCCATGAATATCGTGTTGCCACTTTTTCTCATATCATCCGTTATTTCATTTGAGTACATATCCTGTCCTTCGGCATCTTCTTCCTCTTTCAGCGCCCTCTCCTTGCTCTTTTTCATGAATTTCATGTCCAAAATGGATTTGGACAGTTTTGCTCGTTTGTTGTTCTGCATTTTGTTGATTATATGAGGTTATGTTCACAATTGTGAGGTTATGTCGTTATGATCAACGCCTACGAGAATAAAGTAAACAAGGGATGTTAATTAATCATTATTCGATTATCTAAATATAAAAAGCGGGAGAGCTTACCAGTATCCCACAGATAACGATCTTATGCATTAAATCTCCGAACTTAAGTTGTTAACTTGTTTGCTTGTTACCACTACTACCACTACTACCACACGCTGACGATAAACGTTGATAAACGTGTCTTTCTGTCAATTACACGATATGGACAGGTGAAATTAATAATAGATAACGTTTTTTTTTATCTATTTATGAACATCAATAATGTATTCCTGATAATAATCTGTATGATTTTACTGAAAGAAAATGTTGAACGTTACCGCTGGACATTCAAAGGTAAAAATAAAAGCGTTTCGCATAGGTTATGTTGTGGATATTTATTGTTTCTGATCTACAGAATGATACAGATGAGACGACATTTACGAGACAAGGTTCCTTGAGGCGTGTCTTGCCATCGGGGCACAAAGAAAACTTATTTGGGAGGCAGAATGAAGACTTAAATAAATTTTACAAGGCTGTACATCAAGAATACGTAGTTTTATCAGAATAGTAAGTAGTCTTTCCAGTTGTAGTTATTCCTGTATCTCAATTTTACTTGATGCTGTTTTAGTCAAATGTTACAAAGTGAAAATCTACCGGGTATATATGTGATTCCGTCCAGAGAAACGTGCCTAAGTAAGTTGTTTTTGGTGTTGTTGATATGTAGCCTAACCTATTTTTGTTGTACGTTGTCAGCATGGTTCGGTGTTATTTTTATAAGGACAGGAATGTACGAGGACGCAGTGTTTAGGTTTAATTTATTACTGCCAGAGACATTTCCTGATGGGGGCCATCCTGTAAGTATATTTGTTTTTTTTTTGTTTGCATGAAGTACATATGATCATTGATGTATATTTTATTTTAGTTTAGAGTATTCTGGTGTAAATAGAATTTAATTTTGTTTCTGTTAAAAGTTTTAAATCTGAAAACTTAACGTCAAAATATACTACAGTTTAGAGTCTGGCTTATCTGAACTAGGTAATTCAAACAAGTGGTAGTCCGATAATTTAAAATGAAAACACATGTGGGGTAGGGTGGGAAACATTTGGACAATTAAAATATATCTGTCCATTTGCGTTATGAAGCTAGTTATTTGCTGTTATATTCCTGGTTGTGGAGTCATAAGAAATTTTTGAAAAATTCCTGTATCAATTGAACAAAAATAAACAAAGAAAATATTTGAACACAAATGTAAATATGGTTACGTTTTGTTTTATATCCATCCTTAATTCCTGTGGAATTTGAGGTTGATCTGTTACAGGGTTAGTCAAAATTATCGGAACACTTAAACAATTCTACAATTGTAAACAATTTTAAAAAAATCAATAAATGTTTCGGTTTTAAACAAGCTATCTTTTAAATATATTTTTAATATACAGGATGTTCATTTTATTATGGAAATTTGGTAACATTTCCTTTTTCAATTAGAACACCGGGTATATTTTAAATTCTCTTATATATTCAAATTCTAAGAATTTGTAGGAAACTTTTTTAATAAATCAATTTTGAGGTTAATGCAATTAATCAAAATTAGTTTAAGTTTTTTTGCTATGTAAAATTTATTAACTTTTCATTTTTCTAATAGAACACTATTCTTAGATTAATAGAATTTTTTGTAGGAATCATTCTTTTATAACATGCATCATTTTTGAGTTATAAGCAGGTAATCAAAGGTCCTGAACTTCAAATTAACCTAACTTTATTTAAGAGTTTTATTTTTTCTTGATTATTTTTATTTTTTATCCGTTTGGTTAAAATAAAAGTTTATGAGTTTCTATTATTTACTTATAACTCAAAAATGATATATTGTATACACAAATGATGCCTACAAAAAAATTCTTAGAATTAATCTTAGAATTAAAAATGTAAAAATAGACAGGATGTTGTATTTGAAAAAGGAAAGGTGACCAAATTTCCAGAATAAAATGAATTAAAAATATATTTAACCCTTAAATGCATGGTTTTTTGAATGATTAAAATTTAAGTGAAAAAAATTATTTTACGCATTTTTATAACAGCTAACAGCTAGCGAATGAATTAAAAGTGTAGTTTCTTTTTTCGAGGAATTTAATGCACCAATCTATAAATGTTGCAGATATACAACATTGCGCGTTATGATATATAATAATTATAGATACCACTGTTCTATATGAAACATTTTAAAACAATTATTTTTCTTATCACAGTACAAGGTTAGTCCACATGTTTGTCCTAATTGACCCAACCGTACATCTCTCAGAGTTGCATGTTGAGATGGTCACCCTTCTTCTTTGTCATCATTTCTTCTAGGTTGAGTAAAGAGGGATCCTTTTCTACACTGATCGATTGTCTAACTCGACACAGGCATATTGCAACTTCTCTAAGAATGTCAAAGAATGTCATTTTGTATCAAGAGAGGACTTTGAAGTGGCTATTCCGATGTAATATCCATGCGTTTGCTAATGTCATATCTAGCAAATCGTAAAATATTCGAATATACATACAATTTTTTACTTCTCGTGAATATTTTATTTCGAGCCATGATGGCAACCAAAAGAACGACACTCATGGGTTTCTCAAGTTTGTTAAGCCTGTTTTTATTACCAGATTCTCCTGGAGAATGTGCATTATTGTCGTTAAAATGTATTTTCACCTACCTACAAAATCCTATATAGTTAGGACACTGACAAATGGCGATATTTTAGTCCGTTAAATGAGAAGATGTGTCGGAGGCGGTGGTGGGTCGCGTCATGTGCTCCTTATGCTCACGTTCTGCTCACTGCCGCCGGCACAGCTTCTTATTTAATGGGCTAAAATAGCGCAAAACACTGACAGATCTGTCACATAACTATTGAGGACATTATTGGTAGGTGAAAATACGAGCACTTCGTGTCATAGTTTTTATTATCATATCCACTCCGATGTCACTATTCCAGTAACAACGAGTGTAACAACAGTAAGACATGAAAAGACAACGGACATGAAAATTAAAATTCCTATATATTGTTGCAATTCTGCCACTGTAATATGTAATAGTTTAGAAACATCAGTTTTGTACACATATAAATTTGATTCAATATCAATTTTATCTGAAAAGTGTCAGTAAATAAATATTTTAACATTCATGGGGTGTGGACAAATTATAGAGTTATCCATTCACTATTAAGTTATCCATTTCTGTGAAAAGTTAATTCTAAATCATTTTCTTTACTCTTCGCTTTGTTACATTTACATTCTTTGGTGGTTTGGTTGGTACTGGCAGAAACTACATTACCATAGTTATCCTCACTATCAGTATTTGCATCTTCTGCATTAGCTTGTTCTTGAACTGATGGCGGATAATATACACAATCAAGTTTATAGGTTCGCTGAGGCTTACGTTAGTCTCACGTTTCCTTCTTTTTCCAGGTTGTATCTTCTGGTTTGGTTCATGATGAAAAATTAGTAGATAAAAAGAACAGCATCTTGAAACTTTGCATGTTTATTTAATTGCTACAAGCATTTTACAGCATACATCATCATCAGTGTAAGTAAACTAAAAAGCACAAGAAAACAAAGACAACCAATGTCACAAGTAAAAATCTTTAAGGAAACTTACAGTCAAAATCCCAGTATGAAAACTTCCTTAAATATTTCTTACTTGCGACATTAGTTCTCATTGTTTTTTTTTGCTTTTAGTTTAGTAACTCTGATGATGGCGTAAGCCGGATCTTGTTTGTAGCAAATTAAATAAACCTGCAAACGTTCAAAGAGCTTATCATTTCATCTAATAAGCTGTTGGCGTCAGAGAAGTGTTCATGATCACTAAGATTACTTAAATTCACTCAAATCATGGCCAAATATTTTCTTTGTTTTTCACGTAAAGAATTCTTAGGTACCATATTTTATCCTTAAAAGTTAGATAAAACTATATGTAATTATAGAGAATACTATTGTTGTCTTTCGTAACAGATATTTACACATTTAGCTACTATAAAAAAACATTCTGTACTGAACGCATAATGTTGTGAACTACAACAAACCAACCTTATACTACAATATCTAATCTTTATATGACAACTTTACCTATTACAAATGCCAATTAAAAAAAGTTCTGTTCTAAATGCACAATGCTGTAGAACTACAGCAAACAACTTTTGTAACACATCTTTATATCACAAATTTATCTTTTATGTCAAATACATAAAACAAATTCTGCACTGAACGTATAATGTTGTAGAACTACAACAAACAAATTTTGTAACGCAACATCTTTATATTACAACTTTACTTATTATCAAATGTCATAAACTATTCTACTAACTTTAAATCAACCCCTACAATTTTATTTCACCATTATATTTTATAAATAATAACAATTATACCAACTTTCTTTTTCAGTTTGTAAGAGAGGTTACGATGACGCGTCCTGCTAACTTTGACAACTGAAGGCAAATAACCCTAGATATAAAATTATATAGATTGCTCAACAATTTTACAAAATTATGTTGTAGGAATACACCAGTAGGTGGCAAACATTTCTGTAGTTTGCAGAGCCTTGTTTATAGGGGAAAAATAAATATGTTGCAGTTCTGCAACCATATGCATTTAAGGATTAAACGATATCTTGTTTAAAACCTAAAAACTTTTTGAAGTTGTTACGGTTGGTGAATTATTTAGGTGTTCCGGTAATTTTGACTAAAAAATGTATGCTCTACAGGCAGAACTAAAATAGTGGTCTGAGATTCAGACACCCCGTAATGAACCCAACCAACTAAACACTTGCTCAGGTACTCAAATTTTCTGTTGCAAACTCGTATCTATTCTAATAATTTTGATTGTTCATTAATCTCACAATGTGATTTTTTTTGTACAAGACACAGCTTTAAGTAAACCTTGAAACCACCCATTTTAAATGTTAAGTGTGAATTGAGAGTCATAGCTGGTTGTACGGAGACCGATTAACTTTTAACGAACGATTAATTAATACAAATATTATACATTTAATCGATCGTTAAAAGCTAATAGGCTGTTAAGATATCAATAGCCGAGCCACACGGTCAGCGTGGAGCGTCAGCGTTACTCGGCAAGTGTTTAAGAAGCAACAGTGGACCTGCGCACTGTAATCGGCCTTAACCATCCTTATGGTGATTTCTTTGGTATATACGATGCGGCTTCAACAGCGGCTAATTGCTAATTTTACCGTATAGACACTACCTTTTACCTTCGATACCTTTATAGTGAAATTACATTACATTCAATTACATTGCCTAACAGTTGACCTGTATTTTCTAAGCGATGTGTAAGAAAAAAGATTACCAATATTGAAAAACCATTTTTTTCTAATTTTTTTACTTTATCATACGCAGTATGTAAAGTATTGTAATCGTGCCAAAAGAATTTTTTGAGATTTTAGCGGAAATATGTCTTTTTGGGTCCCCTGAACATTTTTGACCAAGGTACAAAAAAATGTCTGTGTGTGTGTGTGGATGTGGGTGTGTGTGTGTGTGTGTGTGTGTGTGTGTGTGTGTGTGTGTGTGTGTGTGTGTGTGTGTGTACCCGTTTTTTGTGGCGACGATTCTGGAGAAACTACTAAAGGTATCGGGACGAAACTTCATATTTAGAAGTTTAATGGCCAAACTTACAGCTGAAAAGCTTTCTGTTAAAAAGGGTCCAAAGGAACTGGAGGTTTAGTCTTAGCATTTTTGAAAGATTTTGTAAATTAGCCGGCATTTCTGGAATTTCGTTGAAATAGTTAAATAATAAATTAAACTAGAGGAAATTCTGAATAATTTATGACTATGACATTTTTTGGTACAATCATTAGTTTAGTTGCATGAGCAAATTCTGTTTCATCGAGATCGGTCGTACTGCATTAAAACTAGTAGCCAGGATATGTCAGATTAAATGTCAGATGTGATTTTAATGACGGTGTAGATAGTGTCAAACGCTAATGCTTTGACAATACTACTGTCAATACAAGCTACGTTCGGATATTGTACACCGTTAAGGTGCGTTTTCATTAGTGCTAATGGCAGTGGTAGTAGACGCCAATATAGTATTTCTAATAGAATTTGCTAGTGACTCAGTTTATGTACATGCAAACTAATATGTCACCAATATGTCACCATCACGACATGTGAGAAACACTATAATTTCGTCTGCTACCACCGCCATTACCAACCATTGCCACCAATCGGAACGCACCTTCACACTTTCTACACCCAATAACACGTGTCATTTGGACGGTGTACCCGGTATCAACGGAGTACAATATCCGAACGCAGCTTTAATGGACATATCTCTCTAGGTCTACTAGTTTTATTTTAATGCAGGCATAGCCGATCTCGATCAAATAATATCTCATGCAGCTAAACTATTAATTTTATATATAGTATGATAAAGTCATGTGCCTGGCCACATCAGATTTTTTACTATTGTATCAGGATAATCATTGTTAGTTTGTTCATTGTGAGGTTTACCCGGATTTATATACGAACTTACAGAGAATTTATTTGCAGTACTAATATACTATATACTAATATTAATAAATGTATATCTGATTTGCAGAAAGTTGTCTTCCAATCTGATATCTACCATCCTGTGATACATAGAGACTCCAACGAATTACACCTACTAGATGGTTTTCCAATATGGGATAAGACAGAACATCATATATGGCAACTACTTAAGTACATCCATTGGATTTTTTACAATTTCAATTCGAGCCTGGCGCATTCAGTGAATAACGAAGCTGTAAGCCTGTAAGTAACTTTTTGTCATAGCATTTTAAGCAGCTAGTGCTTACACATTAAGACGTGCGTGTTGCTGCAAATAAGTCTCAATTTTAATAATCTTATAATATGATTAGATACACCACTTTGATGACTGAAGTCTGAATCGGTATGAGTGGCTAACTATTGACGCATGGCGTCAATTTAAAATAACCAAATAGACCGTTTATGTTCATCACAAATGACATGTTGATAACTAGAGTTTCCATAGTGTTTCCGTATGTAGTGGGGATGCTTTATTGAAGCCATAAGCTGGAAGGCACGTCAATAAAAAACTTTTTTTACTTTAACATACGCAGTATGATAAAGTATTGTAATCGTGCCAAAAAAAAACTTCTTCAGATTTTAGCGCAAATATGTCCTTTTGAGTCCCCTGAAAATACTTTACCAAGGTACAAAAAAATTTCTGTGTGTGTGTGTGTTTTTGTGGCGACGATTCCGGAGAAATTACTAAAGGTATCGGAACGAAACTTCATCTTTAGCAGTTTCATGACCAAAGTTAGAGCTGAAAAGCTTTTTGTTCAAAAGGGTCCAAAGGTTTATTCTTAGCATTTTTCGACGATTTTGAAAATGAGCAGCTATTGCTGTAATTTCGTCAAAATAATTAAATAATAAATTAAAGTAGAGAAAATTTTGAATAATTTATGTCTATAATATTTTTTGGTAAAATTAATAGTTTAGCTGCATGAGCAACTTCTATTTGATCGAGATCGGTTGTGTCTGCATTATAGCCACGATTTGCCAGATATTTACATTCTAATGACAGTACGTAGTGTCAAACGCTGATGTTTTGACAATACCTACTGTCATAGAATCAATACATCTGTCAAATCCTGGCTATCTAGTTTTATTTTAATGCAGCCATGACCGATTTTGATCAAAGCTGTTTCCAGTTATGCTCTGGCGAACCCTGGCGCGCTCTAGGGTTATGGTCAATGGGAGAGCGTTCCTATTACAATTTGCAGTTAGTGCAACACACCGAAAGTCTCCCTTCCCCTTTCTCCTATTGCACCTAGTTTTCAAGTGGTGCTTGTAACACCGATCAACTGACATCAGTGACATTTTTCGTTTTGTAATAGGTTAGGGGCTTGTTAACAACGCAAAATTCATTGTAAAAATGGATTGAAATGGATTTACCCGGTCAATCTTGCACATTATTGTTAGAAGACCTTTAACAACTGAAACATACTCGATATATTTGAATAAACAGGACTATGACGAATTCTCGAAGGTTTGTATTATTTTTTAAGGTTGCCGCTTTCCCATTACGATGCCGAACGGGCCAGCGCTATTTGCCCCAGCGTACACTAGAGTTAAACGTAGTGAGTGCGTACTACATGTAATTGGAAAACAGCTCAAATAGAATCTCATGCAGCTAAACAATTAATTTTATATATAGAATGATAAAGTCATGTGCCAGGCCACATCAGATTTTTTTTTATGTTGGAGGAAATCTATAAAAATTACAATGACCAAGTATTTTTTTATTATTTTTTAAGGTAAATATCACAATTTTTTTCTTATTTTTTATACATGGTTATTATAAATGATTGTAGTCGAAGTGGGCATTGAGATCCAATGTAAAAATTTGTGTTTGCCGCTTCATTTGAACTGAATACTACTATGATACTACTGTTCTATACGCAACTGTTAAATTGGTTACATAGCCTAATGTAAGTTTGATACTTGTTTGTGTAAAGCGGCAGAAATGTATGGGCATGGCATGGCCTACTTCGACTACAATCATTTATAATAAATTATTAAGGATTTAACTACTTGAAAAATAATAATTGGGAAAAAGCAAACAAAAGTAGTGAAATGGTGGAATGTTTTCCTGTAGATAGATTTTTGCAAGGGAGTTACTGAAAAAGGTATCAGTAAAAATACCGGGTGATCCACGCTATAGGTACGCCCGTCTATTTTTTTATTTATGTCAAATGAAATTTTGACAAGTACTAATTGACAAAATATGCCATTTTTGGGATACTGTATGACTTCCGGTTTTTCCGGAAATGGCGTCATCATTGAAATTTTGTATAGCACCCTATATTATTATGTGTGATATTTTCAATCAGGCATTACATTCTGAACACAGATTCAGAGAGCTGCATGAGATTCTATTTGATCGAGTTCGGTCGTGTCTGCATTAAAATAAAACTAGCTACGATTTGACAGATATTTTGATACTATTGGCAGTATGTATTGTCAAAACATCAGCGTTGAAAATGAAAATATCTGTCAAATCCTGGCTAACTAGTTTTATATTAATGCAGACATGACCGACCTTGATCAAATAGAATTTGCTCATGCAGCTAAACTATTAATTTTACCAAAACTTGTCATAGACATAAATTATGCAAAATTTCCTCTACTTTAATTTATTATTTAACCATTTTGACGAAATTACAGAAATGGCAGCGCATTTGCAAAATCCTTGAAAAATGCTTCGAGTAATCATCCAGTTCCTTTGGACGCCTTTGAACAAAAACCTTGTCAGCTCTAAGTTTAGTCATGCAACTTCTAAATATGAGGTTTCGTCCCGATACCTTTAGTAGTTTCTCTGGAATCGTCGCCACAAAAAAACGGGTACACACACATTGGACCTTGGTCAAAAATGTTCAGGGGACCCTTTATCATACTATGTATGATAAAGTAAAACATAAATGTGGCAATAAAATAGTTACATTTGGGTATGCATTGAAGACTATCTTGCAGACAGTGCATTTGATGACAAACTCCTGTAAGAGTTTGTTTTTAATTGTTTTTATTGTTCTAATACAATTTAAACATTCATTTGTTATAATTTTGATAATATATCATTTATATTGTTTGGCCCAACATAATCTAACTTGGTTTATAAATGATTTTTAGGTATAAGGAAAATCAGGAACGGTATACGCAAAAAATTAGACGGATTGTTCAGGAGAGTCAGCAAAGGTTATATGAACCACCACCAACCGACGACAAGCATTATCTAACCTTCGAGCAGTTGGATGCCGATATACACGATGCGGTAAAGGAAAAGATGTTGGCGATGCCGATATCAGAAAATAATAAGGTCTCTGGGTATTCATGGGTGAATTCAGGCAGTTTTAAAGCTCTGTCAAGAGAGAATCAATTACCTTCCGATAATGAAACTGTTAGTTAATTCTTAAGTATTGTTAACAAGCGTGTGTTTTATTTTTTTGTTAATTTATATCCAATAGTGGAGATCCGTCCTTGAAACGGGGTTTCTAAAACTCGTACCAAAAGAAGTAGAGCGGCAAAACTTGGTAACCTAATAAAATTAAAAGCGCCAGCAAATTCCCTGTTTTTAAATAAGAAGAAGTCGATGACATAAATTGTAAATATCGTGGTAAACATAACCCACAGATAAATAACCTAATTAATTGAATCGCCGAGTTCAAAAACAGTACAAGTACCCAGATAACAATCGTGCGACGCACGAAATCTACACGGGTAATTTTTCGGTGCGATGAGTGCAATATCGCTCGCACGCGTGCGTTTTGTATCGACACGCATGAGTGCCGATCAAAACAATACACAATGCGTCGCACGTTCGGCACGATGCGTCGTCCGTGACGAATAAAACGCACGGGTGCTAGTGATGCGCCGCATATCGCCACTCGAGTGAGAATGCGGGCGATATGAACCTTCATTGATGACGCATCTGCGTGATCATATGAACGCACGTGCGGTTGCAATTGCATCATTATGCGTCGCACGATTGTTATCTGGGTACTGTTAAGATTTACAACCCAATTATATATAGTACGATTTTCTGCATGGTTGTTATTCAATTCATCGTTAAAGTTATACGAATCAGCAAATAGTTCTTTAGCTATTGGTGTATATGAGGATTACATGCATGGAGTTATATGTTAATTATTTTGTGTATCTTATAGCTTATACGCATATCAAGTTGACATGCTGATCTAATGTAACTCCAAGGCCTCTCAAGTTATTGGTGTATATGAGGATTACATGCATGGAGTTATACAGGGTTATTCAAAATTACCGGAACACCTAAATAATTCTCCAACCGTAGGAAACATCAAGAAATTAAAAAAATTAAACAAGCTATTGTCTAAATATATTTTCAATATACAGAGTGCTCATTTTATTATAGAAATTCAGTAACCTATCCTTTTTTTTTAAATAGAACACCCAAAAACTAGTTATCACGAACAAAGAACATAATTATAAACCACTGATTATGTATACATATAATACATAATCATAGGTTATACTTTGAAATATTAAAGAAATAAACAATAAAAAACTAACAGCCGTTTTAAGAATACATAAATAAATAACACTTCTTACATATGGAGGATAGCAAGTAGATTAAATTCCGCTCTCTGATTATAACCAAAATTATTAGCTAAGAAAATAGGGCGAGGACGTAACGTTTAAAAAAAATAGATGAAATAGCAGCCTCTGTAGGAAATCGTACTATAATTAATTAGGTTATGTTTACAGTTCAATTCATAGACTTCTTCTTTTTTAAAAATAGGGAATTTGGTGGTGCTTCTAATTTTATTAGGTTACCAAGTTTAGCCGTTAACTTCTCTTGGTAACAGTTTTAAGAAACCCCTTTTCAAGGTTGGATCTTCGCTATTCCCAGAAGTGCATGAGTACATGGGTTTTGTCACAAAACATTAATAAACTACTGGGCAAGTTAACAACAAAATCATTAAAAAATTATGGCATACTTATGTATATGTCTACTCTTCATATTCAAAGCAGTTTTGCTACTGTTACATTTGAAAATTTGGACGCACTTATTGACAAAAGCCATGCATATATTATATCGATGGCCTAGCTGCAATACCATATATGCTTTAAGGAGCAAGTATACGCCACTAATGAAAATTTTTGTTAGTGTTAGGGAAAAACTATTTGCAATGGAAACTAACCACAGGTGATATAGGACGTAATAAAACACATGAAACAAACGGTAAAGTCAAGGGGGTCTTAGAAAAACCAATTTTTTTCTAAATTGCGGGTTCAAAATTACGTAAAAACGATAAATAATTCAAACTAAGTTCATAGACCTTTCTATTTTTGTATGTTCTATTTTGGAAAGCCATTTTCATAAAATAATAATGTATACCAAAAGAAAATAATGTAGTTATTTAATATTTTATTACTTTTATATACTTTCCAATATGCAATACTACATCAGAAAACCACTGTAAAAATTTCATATCTCTACAACGCGTATTAACGCTAGGATTTCGAACCTACGGTACACTTCCGGTAGACTACATCGTTAACCAACGTGATACGTGGTATTGCAGCTAGGTCATTGATATGGAACAGCGTCATATCTGATTATGGAAAGTTATATGGCAATATTGATATAAATGTGTGTTTAACTCAAAGAGAAAAACTAAAAACTATCAAATGTTTTGTGACAGCTTTCATAGTGCTTGAATACTTTCTATTTCTGTAAGATGGCCTAAAAACAACACATCTTAAAAAATACTACATAATATTTATTATTCCAGTATTTCAATATCTCACTATTGTTTAAGACTCCCGTCTCAATTCAAATAGCGAACTGTAGCGAACTTCTCTCCGAAGCTTCGAAATAAAAAAATCACCAGATGTAGATGGCGCTATTATAAACATGTATATTTTTATTTAGTATTTATTACATTTGATGTAATGGAGTAACCTAAAGAAATAAATGTATTGCGCTCTGTTTGTACAAGTATTCAAACTGGACTGTGGTTGAGTTTTCTAGTCGATGATATAGTACTTTCACAATCGTCGCTATTGGAAACATGGTTGCCAACTCACTACAAACTCGCACTACAATATTCCAGAGTGCAAGTCTAGAGAAGTTCAGAAGTAAATAACTTGTGCTCTTATAGTCAACATTTAATTATTTTTATAATTTATTACAGCAGACAATAATCAAACGCAACTGCCATCGGAAAGCATTTCTATATTTGTAGTCCACATCAAAATTTGCATAAATATTTTTCATAAATATTGAAATTCGTTTCCGATGGCAGTTGCATATGGACCTTCGGAATCGAATGTAGCAAGCATTTCAGGATTGGCGCAATAATTATGACGTGGGTTATTATCGCCTTTTGGGGGTCGGAGACGGGAGCTTTAATATTGTGTATTTTACGCTTATAGAAAATGGGAAAATAGTTAAGAAGGCCTCTGCACCAAGAAAAGCACAGACAGCCAGATATGATATTAAAGTAATTTTTTTTTATCTTAGTCTGAGTTTCTGCTACCGTTATTGTTGAAATACTGAAGAAATTGCATTTATGTGGTAGAGTTATGACTGTTATGAATTTGATATTTAGCATTGTGCTTTAATTAGTTTTAAGTACATCTTAGAATTTTGCAATATTGTTTTTAATTTGTTGTTACTGTAACGAACTATTTGTAACAAGGATATCTGTTTTATTATGACTAGACTGTGCGGTTTTGCACATTACCTATTCAAATTAATTTATATCAATCCAGCAATATACGAAATATATATATATATATAGAAAGTACCTATGTCTCCAGATTGAGAGAGGAAACAAAAATTATTAAGTCTTCTTTAGATAAAACACCCATAAATCGCAGAAGTTTTTACTTTATCATACATAGTATGACAAACAGCAGGACGCAACTTCATATATGATAACTTCATAGTATGATAAAGGGTTCCCTGAACATTTTTGACCAAGGTCCAAAAAAATGTCTGTGTGTATGTATGAGTGTGTGTGTACCCGTTTTTTTTGTGGCGACGATCCCAGAGAAACTACGAAAGGTATCGGGACGAAACTTCATATTTAGAAGTTTCATGACTAAACTTAGAGCTGAAAGAAGTTTTGTGCAAAAGGGTCCAAAAGAACTGGAGGTTTACACTTAGCATTTTTCAACAATTTTGCAAATAATTCTCACCATTTCACCATTTCTGTAATGTCATCAAAATAGTTAAATAATAAAGTAGAGGAAATTTTGTATAATTTATGTCTACGACATTTTTTGGTAAGATTAATAGTTTAGCTGCATGAGCAAATTCTATTTGATCGAGATCAGTCGTGTCTGCATTAAAACTAGTTAGCCAGGATTTGACAGATATTTTGATACTATAGACCAGCGTTACCCAATGGGGGTTCCGCCGAAAAATAGTAACAAATAGCAGTGGCGGTCCCTGGTTCTTGGGCACATTATTCAGTGTTATTTTTATGTATTATTTTAGCATGGGATTATTATTTAAATATTGGGTTAATAAAGAATACATGAATACATTTTGATTTGGAGCCTTCTAACCCAATAAACCACTGTTATTTCGATATTACATCGAACGAGCAACATTCTAGACTATTCCTTAACTTCAATTGACAATATTACTTACAATTATCTGTTATATAAAAACAAAATAACCTCTAGAAAACAACAATCTGGCAGATTTATTGGTCAAACTCTAATATTATTTGTTTTCAATGTTTTTGCCTTTCCAAATGTGTGACGAAATAAACCTATAATTTGAACCTGCTGCTCATAATGGTACTTTAGGAAAAGAACAGAGTTGTGGTGGATTTCAATATGATCTTCCATTCCAGATAAGATAACTAACCTATCACCAGACAAGTTCTGAGCTTCTATGACGTAAATTATGTCGGTTCCATTCATAGAAAATCAATAGATATACAGAGTGATTTGCAATTCTAGGCGAAAATTTATGCGGACAGGAAACTAAAGTGTAATTTCAAATTTCGTGACTGCATTTAATTAAACAAAAAATAAATTAAATTCAATTAAGTACTAATTTTGACAATGAAAATTTAAAAGTTCTTCACATTTATGCACTTATTTATAATTTGGTAAGTTTTTGCATTTAATTTTCACATCGAGTTGTAAACCTCGTATCAGTTCAGTTTTCAACATTGTGTATGTATGAGCAAGCTTTTTCTTATTTAACAATCATCTGTTATAAATGAAATTAGTGTGTACAAATATCTTCTAGTCGGGTGTGTAAAATGTTTCATGACTTATTTATTTTTTCAATACCTTAAAAAATAACAAAATATGAATAAAACAGCATTTTAAATGGCTCTAACTTCATAAGGAATTGTTATCGATTGGTACTTGTGAAACTTTTTACTCAGAATAAATGCTTCTTAATTTTTGTATTTTGACCAATGATTTTTTTAAATTTTTTTAATGAATTTACTTATTTAATTATTTGTAAAAGGTACTTTTTGTATTCTTCGTTTTCGCATTGTTTGATTTGTATTTTCTTTCTCCTTCCTTTGGTAATATTTGAAGGAACTAAAAAGAACAAATAAGTTTATACCTAGAGAGAAATATCTGCAATATTACAGAAAATGAATGTAATAAACTACCAAAAAAGTTGTAAATGAAGAATTAACTGAATTTGAAGAATTTGTTTACAGACTTGTATCTGGTTACTTGAAAAACTTCGTTACAACTTTTTCTCTTTGCAAAAAAATAGTCGAAATGCCTTGGAAAGGACATTGTATATTTCTTTTGTTGGGGTTCCGCCAGGTTCCAACCCAATTTAAAGGGTTCCGCAAGAGTGAAAAGGTTGGGAAACGCTGCTATAGACAGTATTGTCACAACATCAGCGTTTGCGTTGTGAAATACTGCTAAGTAGTATGATAAAATCATGTGTCAGGCCACATCAGATTTTTTTAAATTGTAATAAATGAGGGTTATTAATCATTCCAGTTTTGATGTTAAAATTTAATTCATATATGTACTTATAAAGTTATTACAGTGAGAGCTCTCCTTTACCAGACAAATTTTCTGGAGCCGTACTTGGTTATTCCATTTGTAGTCCTTTCCTTTTAGACAGCTCCCATAAGCAGTCACAAATGTTGGTTCCATGAGTACCATTTCAACTCCTGATAAGCGGACGCTTATCGAAGCTTTCACTGTGAAGTTTCTTATTAAAAAAATAAAAAGTCAATCTTCTTTCTAGCTCACTCCGGGGACATATGTAATTAAATGGAGTGACGAAATGTGGTTTTTGGCTGAAAAATCAATTTTGAGATATTACGGAATGGAGTGGTTAAAGAGCACCTAAATAAAACAGTTTGCGTTGATAACTGACATACGTGATTACACGCTGTTATCTCGAAAATGTGTTTTTGGTCACTTTTATCATACTTCTTTGTTCAGGTCACAAATACATATGTGACGTGTGTCTTATATATCGAACAAATTATTCATAAGTTTTAACATATTTATTACATGTTAATTGTAGTTGAACTATATATTTCAATAAAGATGTTGTTTTAATTACTGTTTTATTTTTGTTGTTTTTTTCAATATAATATTCTTTTGCATTTTCTCTTTCATATCATTCTTGATCGGGGTGTCGTGACACAAAGAACAACCAGTGGCCCATTCTCAGGGCCGGCGGGAGGCGTGTGCGATGTGTGCAAGGCACACAGGCGCCGTAATAAAAGGGCGCTAAAGGCTAAATTTTCCAATGGCAATTTAAACCATAAGCTGAGTTCAAATAAACAAAATCGGCATTAAAACCCCCAGTCCAAGAGATCTTAAAAATAAGTGTGAAATGTATTTAAATTAAAAATCAATGATGATTAAACAATAATCATTTTCCCAAATTCAGACTTGTACCGACTTGGTGGGAAATTTTCTAACCTAAAGGAAATCACAACAAACATTACTCCATACACAGGGCCGGTGGGAGGCGTGTTCATTGTGTGCCAAAGTGTGCAGGGCACACAGGCGCCGTAATAAAAAGGCGCTAAAGGCTAGATTTTTCAATGCCCGTTTAAACCATAAACTGAATTCAAATATACAAAATCGGCATTAAAAACCCCAGTCCAAGAGATCTTAAAAATAAGTGAGAAGTGTATTTATATTAAAAATCAATGATGATGATTAAAGAATAATGATTTTCCCAAATTCAGACTTGTACTGACTTTGCCTGTTTTAGTTGCTAAGCCTAGGCGCCCAGTAAGGATTTTTTTTATCGCCGCGGATACAAATTTGCACCACGTATATGGGCGCAGTTCTTGACAAACCGTGTGTTTCACATTATATTGATTGCACATGTGTAGTAGCTAGAATAAGCATATAAATAAGCCATTAACAAACCGTAGTTTCACAACGGCGGATAAAAATTCGCTGTAGGGAAAAAGACAAGTGGCGCCTGGGCTAACAGCGATAGACACCAGAAAAAATAGAACAGTTAAGGCAATTATTTCAGTTGAAAAGGCGAGTGCACAGTCAAATAAAAATGACAAACTACAGGAGAAGTTTTAAACATTAAAGCTGGGTGTGTTCGTTACAAATAACTACACAGTACATCTCCACGGATCGAGGTACACAGGGGAAACAAATATTTATTGTGATTTTTCAAAAATGCCAAACTCCTAGTTGTGGGTTATTCCGCAGTAACGTGTCACACCCGTCACGCCCGTTTAACGACTATACATAATCAATGGGGGCTTTTTTTATTATTTTGATGCAACATTATAACAAAAAGACGACTCATCTTTTAGAATTGTTATAGATTGATGTTCAAACTTATGTTTTATAAAAAAAAACCCTTTTTAAATAGCCGTGACGGTCGTTACCAGCACGGCAATCTCTTGGTTTTGGTAACCTAAAATTAAAAATTCGCGGGAGTTTTTATTTGAAATTTATACTATTAATAGTATAATTATATTGATTGCATCATGTGTGTAGAAGCATATAAATAAGCCACTAATCTTGTCAAAGACATTAATAACAATAGTGGGAGTCAAAATCAAAGTACTACCTGACAATATCGCACAAAGTTTTTCCTAAATATATCGTGGGCTTAAAGGTAAAAGTCACTAACTAACATTTTGTTACATTTTCTTGAAACACAAATTAATTGTGGTCAAATGCTTCTAAATGCGCATCTTGTACAAGGAGGCGATCAATAAGTGTTCTAAGTACTCGAAAATGCATTAATTATCCAGAAAATATCATTATATTTGTTGGTAATCCATCTTAAAGTCAGTTTTTCGTAATTATTTTAGATGTTAGTTAGTGACTTTTACCTTTAACCCGACGATATATGGAGATGAGACATCACAAGATTCCAACTTGGTATTTTTAATTTTACAAAAATATGAAAATCTATAAAAAAAGAAGTTCGAAATAACTTTTTTGCCAAAATTTTGATGGTAGTTTTTCTAGCACAGCCTTGTTTTTTTTAAACAGCAAAAACTCAAGTTAAAATTACGCCATGGAATAAAAGCTCATAAAAATTGACTTAAGTTTTTAAAAGAGCTTTACGTTATTATGTGACATGTTGATTAAAAAACTATTTTTATGAAATTGTCTTGTAGTATTTCAATTCTACATGCAAATTATAAAATTTCAGATAATATTTTAGAGTCAATTGATACTTAGGTAAGTATTTTAATCGTGCCACAAAACCGGTGGATTGGCAACTAATTTTGTTCCGAAAGGCGCCAGAATTTTTTTCGCACACACAAGTAAAATCTCATGCGCCGGGCCTGTTGGTAAATAAAAAAGTCATAGAAGCGATACATACGGTTAAATGCATATTCATAGGTTCTAAATATTTCCTACTACTTTTTGCATTAATTTCAATAACTGCCCGCTAAACAAGCAATATCGCGACAACTTTCTGTAATATTGTAAGTTAAGGTACCTTGTGTAAATGTATTTATATTATGTTATTACGATGTTTGCCTAACATTATCAATACAATATTTCAATAACAACATTTTAGCTATATAAATGCAACATATGTTTACAATATGGAGATAACATTACATTGACACGTTTTATCTACATAAATATATCATATTCATACAATATCGAGACCAAATTGTATTGACAATATTTTATCTACATATTTATACAAACTCGAGACAACATTTCATTGACAACATTTTATCTACATAAATGCATCATATGTTTACAATATGGAGATGATATTACATTGAAACATTTTATCTACATAAATGCATCATGTTTCTCTAGACAATATTTTATTGACAATGTTTCACCTCATCCTTCAGTATAAATACTGTAGAATGTAGATGAAATTATGATAAAATCAGTGTTGTCATACGCAGCGGCGCGTTATGCCATCATGGGGCCCTGGGCAATTTTTAATTTGGGGGGCCCCATATACATTATACAATGATGAATTAAGAAGAATTACTTTTTTATACAAAAATAATATATAATACTGATATAACATTTCGCAACAATTAACAAAAATCATAAATAATTGGTAAGGTACCCTTCTTGCAACAACATTTAATATGAGTACCTACATACTTATTTTAAGTAACTGATTATTCTTAAGAATTTCAAAATAACTAATAAATAGCTTAACACTATAAAAACCAAAATTCGTAGCAAGTAAAAGGTATTCTTACAAATAAATATGTTTTTACTATTTTAAATATTTCAAAAACTGCGATAGTTAATTCTTAAATACGCCATCATCAATATATACATCAGTTTTGTTGAGTGTTCTTCCACACACCGATCCATACATTCTGGTTGCAATAATAGAATAATAATACATCAATACATCATACAAAATCAAGCCTAAAACGCCTTTAAAACGCCGGCATTCCAACAAGATCAACAGCGATTACGCAATAGAATAAATCTTACCTTATACCGGCAATTTGTCTCTTCAAAATCGACGAAAACCGAACAAAAAGTCAACGGGAACACCATTAATAACGAATGTCACACATTTATCACGTGTTTTTAACGCAATACACCAATAGTTTTGATAGCAAACATAGAGAGACGCGTAAAAATGGGAAGACGCTAACATTTTATTACGTCACGGGGTCTACAAACCGTTTAGCACGGACGAAAACAAAAACACGCACGGACTGCAAATGCACATTGACACAGCATAGTAGGGAGGTGCATATTATTAGTGCGATGCTTGGATAAAAGGTGAAGCCAGGTACCTGTCGGGTATCATTTTGAATTGGTTTATGTATTATTGGAGTTTTAGTTTTACTAATACTGATTATATGCGTGGTGTTTGAATTAACCATTGTTTATAATATATAATTTCGAATTTTAAGGAATCGTTTGTGTTTATGTTATCACTTATCAGATATGTATACAGTGCTTCCCAAAGGTAACGGATAGATTCTATAAAATCTTAAATAAAAATATTTGAGAAAAATGCTCCCACACGTCGATTTTTAATTTTAACTTACTATCCTAATATACACTTTTCAGCCCCCCACCCCTTCACCCCTAAGGGGTGGTAACCACAACTTTAAAAATTCAAATAGCAAAGTACCCCTTGCGATACCTCAATTGATAGACTTTTTTAATCTGAATACAAAGAAAAAAAAATTATCGAAATCGGTTGATAAATAACGGCGATATTTATCAAAATTTATTTATACACGAAATTGAGGAATAACAAAATTTAATTAACTAATCCTTAATTAATTGTCAAAGTGCTGCGCGTTAACGACGAGACAATGCCCTAATCTATCCCCAAACGCTTGTTGAACATTTTCTAACATTTTATTTCGAGTTTTCGAACATTCCTGGAGTCAATAAGTGAATTACTGCAGGAATTCTTTCCTTTAACGCCTCAATATTTACAGGTCTATTAAAATAAACTTTACTTTTTAAATAGCCCCAAAGAAAATAATCTAGTGGGGTTAAATCTGGCGATCTTGCTGGCCATTCAATAAGCCTTCATCTACCAATCCATTAGGAAATTTGAAAATATTTGGATTAGGAAATACTTGATCGAGGTATTCTCGAACTTGTCGCGCATAATGTGGAGGCGCACCGTCTTGCTGTAACCAAATTCTGTCCTTGTGTCTATCAGGATCTTCTGTGTTGGGAAACAACACCGCTAAAGTAGGTAGTAGTTCATTTCGTAGAAAGTTCAGATAACGTTCACCATTCAGTGGTCCGTCGAAAAATTTGGTCCAATAATTCTAGAACCCACCACACCAGCCCACACATTAAGGTTTTGAGGATATTGTGTGTTCGCTTCCACCATCCAATGCGGATTTTGACGAGCCCAGTAACGGCAATTTTGTTTATTGGCGGTGCCATTCAGACAAAATGTTGCCTCAACAGAAAAAAACGATGTTTCTAATTAAGCAAGGATTTTCATTAGAGAGTTCCATCATTGTCTCACAAAATCATACTCATACACACTCATACTCACTTCATACGGGTGAAATTTGTGTTTTCGAAATAATCTGGACACTGTACTTTTTGACGCACTTAACTTGTGAAGCGACCTCCGCAAGGGTTGAATGATTTTCTTGCACCATTAAAATAGCATCCAATTGTCGGTTTTCAATTAAGGCCTTAGGCTTATCCCGTACATGACCGAGATCGCGAAATTTGTTTTCGATTCGACTTACTGTAGATTCCGATATTAGCGGACGGTACGGGTGCGTTTCATTGAACAAAACACGAACTTCGTCATGTGTCCGCCTTCTATCTCCAAACCCAATCATTAAAACTTCGATTCTTTCGGTTTCTGTAAATCTCATTTTGCTACTATTTCTTCAATGACGAAAAATCTGAATTGTGTTTGACATAAGTAAAAACAAGTTGCAATTGTTTGAACGATATTGCTATGCCCGCTTCAACAGCGCTTACTCGAATATTGACGTTCTTCTTTGAATACATTTTGGTAAATATCGCGGTTATTTATCAACTGATTTTGATAATCTTTTTTTCGTTGTATTCAGAAAAAAAAAATCTATCAATTGAGGTATCGCAAGGGGTACTTTGCTATTTGAATTTTTAAAGTTGGGGTTGCCACCCCTTAGGGGCGAAGGGGTGGGGGGCTGAAAAGTGTATGTCAGGATAGTAATTTTAAAATAAAAATCGACGTGTCAGAGCATTTTTCTGAAATATTTTTATTTAAGGTTTTATTGAATTTATCCGTTACTTTTGGGAAGCACTGTATATGTCCTCTGAATGTGTACCTACTTTTGTGGTGCAATTTTATAGTGTTTTTGAGATGTTAATTTTAATAAAATGTTACTATTTCTTTTTCTAACATTACCTAAGATTCCGATTCCATACCATCAAAAAAATTCAATTTTTCCGAATGCCTTCTACTATATCAGTTCTAATAAGAAACGTTAACGTGTCAATATCTGGTCCTCAAAGTTTAGAAGAAAGTCACCAAATAAATGGTTTGGGAAATGCCTTAATAAGCTAGAAACTTGAATGATTTTTGAATATACAGGGATATGTATTTGTAAGAAGCAGACCAAATTCCATTTTTTTAAATATAGCATCCTGTATATTTTTCCTGTCTTTTTATACTCTTTTGAATTACAAATTGAACCGTAAAAACCGCAAGTCTCTGAGGACAGTGGTGTAAATGTAACAATACGATTAAATGTTAAAAGAAAGCAATTAAACAATGTTAAAAGGATTTCTACCTTGTCAATAGCTCGTCGTTTTTGAAAATGACTTAATTTATAAATACAAAATACTTTTAAATATAAAGTGTGTTTCATTTCTAAGCATTTCAAGTTTGTAGCTCAAGCATCTTCTTAAAACTTTTATTGGAATATTGTCAACTTTTTAGAAAGAGATATACTGAGTGGTGACGTTTATTTTTATACACACTGTGTAATCAAAGGACTTTGAAAGATTTACAGCATTTTGCAGACCGGAATTTTTATTTTACACTATTTTGGAGCATTCATCTTTACAGAACAGAATTCCAGAACGAAAGGAAAAGTGTCGACTGAAAATCTTCGAAGAATTCATAGTTTTTCTCTTCAAGCTGAGTCAAGAGTTTCTCAATAGTGTCGTAGATATAGCTTCTTTTATTGCAAAAAAAAACATGAGTTTAACTGCTAAAATTTCCTCCACTCTCTTTGGGGCCCCATAGGCAAGACTACTCTAAAGTTCAATTTGATATTCTTAATACGGTAATTTATTAAATACCTAATTAATTTATAGTTTATAAAGATTGATTTTGGTCCCCAACCGGCAGGAGCGCTAATATAAAATTCACTATTCTTGAGACGGTAATAAATTAGTCCTTGCTGAGAGGAGCCTAAATCACCTTGAAATGTTAATATGGACTGTCATGGTGCGGTACTCTATTGCGGAAGAGTTTCCAAAATACGTCTTTGGGGGCCCCCTGTTAGTGGGGGCCCTGGGCAAATGCCCATTTTGCCCATGGGATAACGCGCCACTGGTCATACCCATACGTATTACATACAACGTTTGTCCTGACACCGCTGGCTGAAATAGTCTGCTGGTGTGTTTCTTGCCGGGTATATGTCTGATACCGTCATACACCCTGCGTAATCGGAAATAATATTAAACAAATGTTTGCATTCTTGTAATACCTAATAGTGTTCTTCAAATATTGCATAAAATAAATATAACGTGGTCAAAATATTAGAAAGAAAAATTATGGCTTCTAATTAAAATTTAAAATATTACAAAAGATGTTACAGACTTATCACTGTGATGTTGAAATAATGTTATTTATAATATTTCAACAACTCTATAAATACAAGTTCACAACATTATTTGCAACATTTAAACAACTTTATAACGTTGTTTAAATATTACAAATAATGTATGTAATAGGTATGTAACTTTGATGTTTCATTAACATTGACTGTTATGTATCCGCGGTAGGACATAAGAGGTTGCCTAGATTTAACAGTTATATTAAATAATACATAAAAGTAATATTACAAAACCACAGAAATATATTGTAGAAATGTTGCGGCAATTTTTTTTGGTTAGCGGGTGGTCCCCAAGAAATAACAAAAACAATATTATCTCAAACCTTTGCAGACCTTTTATTTTAGGAGAATACTTTGCTGATCATAAACATCATTAATGCCGCCAAAATATGTGGTAAACATGATACAATGTTTCTAAAAGCAAACATCAAAATACAATTCGTCAACACCACAAAGAGATAACAAACAAGATTGCAATCCTAATAATATATTATTCGTTTAATATAATCATTATTAACGTTTTGCACATGCAATAAGATGTTATGAAGATAACTCTCGGGTTATCGAGTTGTGTATACTAAAACAAAGCGATATCTTGCAAACTGAAGTGCCATATGTTGCATCGTGTGTCAGCATGTCAAGAACAAGGTGGAAAAAAGACATACTAGGTAAGTTAGCGACGCGAAGTTCATAGACCAGCAAAATATGGACGAAAACTTATATGGGAAATTTGATAGATTACTAATTTCGGCCTCCATGAGTTCCATGAATGCAGAAAATACCCATTCGGAGGGCAATGTGGCATCACTAAGTGTCTCCGTGAGTATTGTTTATATTTTTTTCAATCACTAAAATAACCTATAAATTTTAATACCTGTTGACATGCACTTGCGGAACTCACGAAGTATTTTGGCTTCGGAATTATCATAAACATGTTTACCGGGTTACAACGTCTACAGGGCAGACTAGGTAGGACTTATTTTTGAAATTACTGGTAAGCTGCCAAATAACAGTAAAATACTGCGACAAAAAAAATTTAATTTTACTCCGTAAAATTGTTTTGGTGGAGAATTCTATTATTAACAACATCTTTTCTGGTTGTAATATAAATTGAGCTCCACGTAGTTTTATTTTGAGCATTTAATGCTTTAATAGACTTATGAGGTGATTTGGAGCCAAATTTTATTTTGAAATCGTAGTGGGTGTGTTTCTTGCATAACTTCTCGCAGCCTTGATGGACATTGCACATCTGCTATCGACAATTTCAATTGATTGAAGATAGATTGAGTACAATCAGAAATAATTTTATTTGAAGTTATTTAGTAGTAATACTAAACTTTATCCCACTTCCTTTGCCTAATTTTATTCTTGTTGAGTGCATTTAGAGGGGTTCTGTGAAATATCTTTTGTATGAACAAAACAATACGTTGTAAATTTTGTAATATTTATTATTAACACAACCATAATTCTCGAATCAACAAAGCCGCATAAATAGTAATGCGTCATCGCCGAGGTACGGTTTGAATTATATTCGGTCGATGTAGGATTTTTGTAAGAAACTTGAAACATTGTAATCCAGCAAGGAAATCGAAAAAAATAATGACCTAATGATCAAAGTCAGCGTACATGTCAGTCACTCAATGGACTACTCGAAGGAAGTACCCTGATTATTCGAGGAAAAGCATTTTTCCGACACAATGATACCAAAGGCTTGATATTCTGCTGATAATCGTAGCGTGAAACTGCGGTTTAAGGGCACTTCCTTCGAGTAGTCCATTGAGTGATTTTGACTTGTACGCTGACTTTGATCATTAAGTCAATAATTTTTTCGATTTCCTTGCTTCTAACAACATTTGTACGTAAAATTTCAACAAAATATCGAGTATTTGGTGTCATTGTAATCGGAAAGATGTTATCTATCGAATAATCAGGGTGTGGCCATTGGGTACCCGTGAAAAAAGGGACACTGGCCAAAAACCAATTAAATCACGCTAGAGGGCGCCAGTAGTGCAATGTCGGTCAAAATCGATTTAGTGAGTGTTGACATAGCCACCTAGATTAATACACAAAAAAGTTATTTTTGCGTTGCCTTGGTGATAAAAATTGACGATCGATATGTTTTTGTGTTCAGAATGTCATCCTGATTGAAAATATCACACAAAGAATATAGGGTGCCATTTAAAATTTCAACGATGACGTCATTTCCGGAAAAACCGGAAGTCATATTAACCTCAAGAGTATCGCAAAGAATGGCATTTTTTGTCTATTAACACTTTGCCAAATTTCATTCGTCCAGCTTTATAAACAAAATAATAAACGGGAGTACCTATGGCGTGGGTCACCCGGTATGTCTTGGTAACTGAAGTGGATTTTTGACAATTGCAGCATTTTCATTATATTAGGTTTTGGTCAGCTTTTCGGGTATTTTCGCCGTAGTGCGTCGCCCAGTTGTCGTAACCCCGCCACACCTGCATACAATTCTGTAGATAGTTGATGAGTTTAGTTTACTTTTTATAGTTTTATATTAGGTATTTTTCCAACTCTTGAATAATCGCTACAATCACTTCCAGATCGGAATTATCACGGACAGTCCAGACCATCATGAGAACTTTGCTCAATTCAGCGTCACGACAGCTTTAACATACTGCAATACGAAAATCCTGCGTCCATACCTAAGATTCTTGAGTATAACTGGATTACGTTCGTTTGTCAATGATGCAACCGACGGCTTTACGTTATCAGGATGTTTCTGCTATATCTATATCTGCTTGCTGATGATTCTCATGCTTGTTGGTTATGGCTTGCAATACGCTTCATGTTTTAGAAGAGATAGGGGATTCAGTTACATACTGCTATCGTCTTATAGCAATGCCACTTCAACAAGTAAAGATATTCTATACGAAGATATTTGCGATGAGCCCTCAATGTTCATATATGGCATTCCACACTTTCTGCATTTTGTGGGATATTTACATGCATTTCACGTTTTCAGATCGTCCAACGACGATCAGCTGCCCAGCTTGATGGAATCGGTGAGACTTATTTTTTTTAAATGGAGTATGAAAAATATTTTGTTATTTTATGTCCCACATGATGATAAAGTGACATTTTACATGTTAGACACCGGGGCAAAAACTGCTTCTTTACGCCCGCGAGGGCGTTAAGGATTCTTAACGCCCGCCCGGGCATTAAGGGTTGCCATGGTTATATGTAAAATAACAAATTGTAAATTTTAAATTGTCAATGTCAATTATTATTATAACTAGTTTTAAGAATTCAGATTTAAATTGATGGTTAATCTTTTAGATTAGTTTCAATATGATAAGCACCTTATGCTTATTAATAAAAAAAAAAAATGTCAATTATTGGCGATTAAGGTTATAAGTTTGACAATTCATTGTCTGTAGCGTCACTCATCAATGTCAATTATTGGCAATTAAGGTTATAAATTTGACAATTAATTGTCTGTATTGTCACTCAACTCCGAATTGTTTGTATTGTTATTCAACTCCGTAGGTACGCATGTGACTTGATAACGTCAAAATATTTATTAATATTATTCAAACGGAGGAACAAATTAAACCATTGTAGGACATAAAATTTCGTATCTACCACTGGCATTACTTGATGTTTATACCCTCGAGCGACTTAAAAAGCTCTCGGGCCTGTCGGCCCTCGAGTTTTTAAACGGTCACCCTCAGGGCGTAAACATCCGTTTGATGCCTTTGGTACATAAATAACTATAATAGTCTAGTTTATAGATAATTTGAGCTTGCAAAAGATCGAAATGAGATTAGACTTGGTAATTATGCTAACCCCCTACAAACAACCTATATTTGCACCCTGACAAGTACAATATTAGCGAAAATTCGCATTTCTTCGGAGATCCTAGCAGGCCAAAATGCATATTATTCAAGAAATTATGCGAACACAATATATACAGGGTCTTTCACGACGAGCTGGCATTGGAAGTATGTATATGGAGAACCAAATGAAATCAGAGATTAAAAATTCGTGGACTTATGTTATCGAATACGATCTTTTTAAATAAATTATTTTTAGGTTTTGGTTACTTCCGGTTATACCGGAAATGGTGTCAACTTTGATATTTCAAATGGAACAAGCATTTGTGAAATCTTCGTTAAATTTTAGGTCAAGAGTATGTTACATACCCTTTACCACCTAACATGTGCTTTTTGGAGATATCGATTTTTTCAATAAAAAAAATAGTTAGAAAATTATCTTCAGCCGTGCTTAAAAATATACCCCCACCGTAAAATATTAAAAAAAGGTAAAGTGTCCATTCACAAACTTGTCCTTACGTTTTAAGAGATAAGCTGGTATACCAAATTTCAGATCATTTACTTCAAAATTACGGCAGTTATCGTGTACACAGACGGACAGACAGACGGACATTGTGGCAAACTCAATACACCCTCACCAGGCCCGGCGCGTGATATTTTTCTTATGTGTGCGAAAAGAATTCTAGCGCGTTTCGGAAAAAAAATCAGTTGCCAATCCACCGGTTTTGTCGCACGATTAAAATACTTACGGCTCTAAATTATAATCTGAAATTTTAGAAATTGCATGTAGAATTGAAATACTACAAGGCAATATCATAAAAATAGTTTTTTTTAAATCAACATGAGATGTCACAAAATAACGTAAAACCCCCTTAAAAACTTCAGCAAATTATTATGCGACGTGAGTGATGAAGTAAGAAATAAATTTCTTTTACTGGCTTATTTACATTTCTATTCTAGCTACTGCACATGATGCCATCAATATAATAGTAGCTAGCCTATATTTCACATAAAAACTAGCATTATTTATTAACTTTATTAGAATAGAAGCTTTACACTATGGTCATTCCGCGAATGTTTAATTTTAGGTTACCAAAACCAAGAGATCGCTGTGCTGGTAACGCCCGTCACGGCTATTTAAAAAGGTTGTTCATAGAACTTATCAGTGAACATCTATCTATAACAATTCTAAAAGATGAGTTGTCTTTTTGTTATAATGTTGCATCAAAATAACAATAAAAGCCCCCATTGCTTTTGTATAGTCGGGTGTGGCACGTTACTGCGGAATAACCCACAACTAGGAGTTTGGCATTTTTGAAAAGCCACAATAAAAATTTGTTTTCTCTGTGTACCTCAATCCGTGGCGATAACTGTATAGTTATTTGTACGTAACACATCCAGCTTTAATTTTTTAAATTTCTCTGGTAGTTTGTCATTTTTATTTGACTGTGCAAACGCCTTTTCCTGGTCCATTTAACCGATTTTTAAATTTGACAAAATTTATATCGCTCTTAGCCAAGGCACCACTTGTTTTTTTTTCCGTAAAGCGAATTTTGTCCGCCGTTATGAAACACACGGTTTGTAAAGAACTGCTCCCATATACGTGGTGCAAATTTTTATCCGCGGCGATAAAAGAATCCTTACTAGGCGTCCAGGCTTAGTAACTAAAACAGGCAGTCAGTACAAGTCTGAATTTGGGAAAATCATTATTGTTTAATCATCATCATTTCTCACTTTTTTTAAGATCTCTTGGACTTTGGTTTTTAATGCCGATTTTGTATATTTGAACTCAGTTTAAACTGGCATTGAAAATCTAGCCTTTAACGCCCTTTTATTACGGCGCCTGTGCCCTGCACACTTCGCACACGCCTCCCGTCGGTCCTGCTTATACGTATTACATTGTTTCAGGTATTTCTAACTTTAACCAATTTAAGTGATGGCTTCCAAAGTCAAAAGAAGCTGGTCAGAACGCTCTGGATTTTCGTGGCCGTCAGTTTATTGTGGATGATATCATCTCTAATAACGATAACTATAATGATGGGAATTGGAAACATATATTTCAAGTGGATAAATCAGTCGTCAGTATAGATATCTAGACTATATAGTGGAGACGTATTTAAGTTGGGAGGATGTCTGAGATTACATGACGTTTCAGTTTTATTTAAGAGACGTTTGTTTACTAGCATTTTATTTTATGTCCTACATAACATACGATCATAAAGTGACATTTTACATCTTAGATACCGGGGAAAAAACAAATACCCGCGAGGGAATTTAAGGATTCTTAACGCCCGCACGGGCATTAAGCGTTGCCATGGTTTATATGTCAATTATTGGCGATTAAGCTTATTCTGTTTGACAATTAATTGTCTGCATTGTTACTCAACTCCGAATTGTTTATATTATTATTCAACTCCGTAGATACGCATGTCACTTGATTACGTCAAAATATTTATTAATATTATTCAAACGGAGGAACACCATTGTAGGACATTAAATTTTGTATGTACCACGGGCATTACTTGATGTTTATACCCTCGAGCTTTTTAAACGGGCACTCTCGTGGCATAAACATCCGTTTAATTTAATGCCCTTGGTACATAAATAACTATTCTGTAAGAATGATGTTTGTGTACAATATGCGTAAAGCCGGGGCTTCACATTCGCATACTTTCCAAATATCAAATATTTGCCAAGTATCGAATACTTGTGAAGAAAAAAGACCTGCTCGATTAAATTTGCAGCGAGTCCACCTCAAAAATAGATTTATATATTCGACGTTCGGCTGTGCGGACTAGTCTTTTTGCGACATATACTTGGTATTTGCAATACCCAGTTGAAGTGGGTATAGGCAAATGCGATGGCGACAAATATTGGTGCATTTATTTGTACTCGATGAACATTATAGTACCTACGCTATTTAATTTTTTAATTTCGTTTTGTGTGTATTAGGTTGTATACGAAGATTGACAATAGCTTTCATATTATTAGTACAATTTTTGATTTTTCTACAGGGCGTAGACAGCATAAATTTGTAATTTTGTGAAAAATTTTATTTTACGGAAACCGTCACAGATAGAAATTAAAATACAAATTATTGTTGTTTTTACCTATCCTCAAAAACGCAATATTATTTCTTTCCAAGAAAAACGTACAACATACGTACTGTACAGAGTGTATCCTAAGTTGATACTGTTCTATGAACAATTTAGATGAGCATGTCTATAAAATAAGTTACATATTTCGAAAATTGTACTTTATTTGCTTGTTGTATTTATATATTTGTCAATTTTTATGATGTTTATTATTTGAAGAGAAACGAAAATTGTTAAAAATATATTAATAGTAGAGACAATTTTGTGTAGCTTTTTTTATTTTACAAAATGGTTATATTTTGAAATCTCATTTTTTTTAATTTTAGTTTCAGAAGCTAATTAATATGTATTTCAGACAATATTAGGACACATTTATACAACGAACCTAGTAGTACAATGGGATTTAGTAGAACTTTAAAGATGGCGAAGAAACCATACCCAACATTCCCTTTATGGGCAATATCTTCCTAATTTAAATAAAAACAATTATATATATTTTTCTTTTTTATTATATAAGTATATATATTTGTAAATTTGTTCTCCTTAAAATAATAGTTTATTTAAGTTAGTTCTCATCAAATGACCTATTGTATTGTTTTACAGCCTGTTAAAATTAGATGCTGCGGATTATTAATACAAAATACTGATTAATTAAGCAAAAATTCATTGAAATGAAACAAACAGTTTCATCACAATTTGTTTTGTAAATTTCCTCAATAATGCCCTTCTTGGTACGCTACAGTGACTTCTGCACTTATGTAATTAAAAATGGGTCGGTATTATAAAATAAAAACTTGCTTGTTAGTAATCAAATTATCGGTTTGATTTGAAAAAGCGATAAGCTAACGTGCAAAATAAGGCAAACTAATCGAAAAAAAAATAGCTAGTGCCCATTCGGTACGCACATGTAGCAAGTCCCCAAAGAAGAAGATTTTCACGTGTTGGAAAATGCTATGTGGGAATGCATCAATGTGCAGTATATTCGCTGTTGCAGTGCAACTCTGACGGTCCGAAATCATAGACGAATATTGTACAAATTCGTTAGTATGCGAGAGATTTTTTTTGAGTTTTATGAAAATCAGCCGACAATCCAGTTAGTATGGATGAAAAATATTCGTTGAACGAATAGGGCCATCAATAACAAAAATTTTCGATTTGATTGCCTAATAGGAAATAATTTATATTTGCTAAATATTTCACATTTGGCAAGTATACGAATTTGAAGCCTCGGCTTTATTATAATGTGATTATTACACGGGGTTCTCATGCCTAGAAATTAAAAGGAATGCTTATCTGACATCTTCCAAACTTCAGAGACCCCAACAGTAATATTCGACAAACAATCACAATTATGAATTTCTTTTTCAGGAGTTCTTGTGTAGTGATGTCCCTAAAGATATTGCTGGTCCTGTCGAGTCTAGTTCACGATGTTGTCCAAACAACCGTGATATCAAATTATTGTCTACAGGCACAACTTCTGACATCATATATACACTTCTTGCGGGCGAAGCTCCTGCAGCATTCCGTCATGTCGACGGAGTGGATGCGAGATATGGAGGAGTTTAAGAAATTGTTGAATTTTCTCAATTCGAAACTGACGCCATCTGTATGCATATTCACGCTTCTCAACTTGTGTCGAGGCATTACGGGCATTATGTGGTTGTTTAATTTAGACGTGGTCGAGAAGAACAATTGGTGCGCTTATTGGGTTCGTGTAATTAATATTATATTGTGGATCACGTTGGCCGTCGCACCATTCATACAGGTACGATTATAATAGTTACAATTTGCTTAGTACTACTTAGTACTAATTCGGTGTACACACTGTACAGTAGTGTACTAGGGTGGTCCAAATTATTTCCTTGCAATATCTTTTTTTGTTTGCTGGAGGGCAACCATCCCTCCAAATGGTTCCATCCCTCCAATTGGTTCCTTTCCCGGAAAAAAAATTCCCCCAAAATTTGAGAAAAATCGGTTAACGTTAACACGAGCACCTTAAATTTCCCATTTGTTTAAGCGAATATATACATTGTTACAGACATATTTTTTATATTTATTGCAGAAACTATTATGAAATTATTGGCATTTTCTGTCATTTATTAACGATTCTCAAATTCTTTAAACAAGTACCATTTTTTTAAACAAAAAATTACAATGTTTTTTCTTTTGTAAAAATTATAATTTTTACGTTGTTGGCATGTTTTTTTAATTTGTTGCTTAATGTGCAATAGTTTGAACAAATAAATTTGTTTAATCAATAATATACGTACAATGTTAGTACGTATTTCTTGACAAAAATTATTATAGAATTTCTGGTCTTTTTTTTATAATAATTTTTTAATTTTTTTTTCTTTATTGTAATTTTGGTGGTTTTACAATATCGGTCAAACAAGCAATGTGGTTGCAACACTAGTTATTATTATAGGTTATAATTGAAAATTAGTTAAGAAATTTGGCAAGAAAAACAAAAGACAAGAAATACAATCATAATTTTTGCCAAAACGATACGTCAGTACCATTGCATATTTTTGTTTAAACAAATGGTATTTATTTAAACTATTGCAAACTAGTTAATTAATGACAAACAATGACAACAATCTAATAATAATTTCTCAAAAAAAAATAAACATGTCCGTAACATTGTATATTGTTGTAAACAAATGGTATTTGTTTAAACAATTGCAAATTAGTTAGTAAATAACCAAAAAATGCTAATATCCTAATAATAATTTCCTTTAAAAAATAGAAAATATGTCCGCAACATTGTATATATATATATATATACAGGGTGTCCGGAAAGTAATGGGACCCAGCTTAACCGTATATTCTTGATGTCAAATGGGACCGATTAAACCAAAAATCCCATAATAAAAAGTGCTTCCTTAAGAAGTTATAAGGTGTTAAAGATAGAAAATATATTTCTTGTTTTGCGTATATTTCAGAAAAGAAACGGCCGATCAAGCTGAAAATTGGTACCCTTAGGCGTTTGGAGAAGCCAAACATGATAAGAGTATTAGGACATTTGCATATTGTAGAGGGAGCTGTCGGTAGCTTTTCTGGGGTAGTATTATTATGAAATATTTATTATTATTATGACTTTGGGCGGTATGACTAAAAATTATGATACGCACGTTAATTTCACATAAAAAATGTTTACCTATTTTATGCCGATAAAATCCACCGTTTTCAAGAAAAAACGCCATTAAAGATTTTGTGTATTTGCTTAAAGCTGTCATTATAAAAAATTAAACTTAATTTTCACATATTCTTTATTTATAAATTTATAAGGTTTTCAAAATGTCCACCGTTTAGTTCAACACATCTTTCTCAACGTTTTCCTAAGTTTTGTCGTACTCTAAAAAATGACTCAAAGTTATTTATAATTTCATTTCCTGCGTCAATAATCGTTCTTTGCAAATCTTGCCTAGTATTAGTAGACTAAAATCTACTAAAATCTAAAAAATCTAATGGGTTGAGGTCTGGGCTTCTCGGTGGCCAAGGATAATCACTCCAACTGTGCGGAAAATGGTTGTCGCACAGTTTGCAGGAAATGAGCGGGAGCACCATCGTGCATAAACCATACACTCCCACGCAGGTTTAAAGGGATGTCTTCTAATAAGGTAGGTAGAACGTTGTCCAAAAATGTAAATACGATGCACCATTTAATCGAGGAGGAAGTTCGTAAGACCCGATCAAATGATCTCCAACAACGCCGCACCATACATTTACTGAAAATTCATGTTAGAAATGTTTATTTCTGGATAAATGGGGGTTTTCTACATTCAAGGAGTGAGAATTGCGTGTGTTTAGGATACCACGGCGTGTAAAAGTTGCCTCATCGGTAAATAACACACGGCCAAAAAATGTTGGGCCGTGATTTTGTTTGTTACGTAACCATCGATAAAGTTTCAGTCTTTGTGGCAAATCATTTGGTAACAACGCCAGCAGATTAGTGTGGTGGTATGAATAAACCAGAATAATGTTATGCACGCTTGTCCGGGGTACTACAGTAGCTGCACATAATTTCCGTACTCTTACTTCAGAATCTTCTTCTATTCGGAACAAAGTATCCTCCTCCTCCTCAATGGTTGGCGAAGTTGGTCGTCCTGCATGGCGCTTTATCGCCGAAAACTTCCATGTTCTTTCAGCCGTTGAAATATTTTTTTTGGAAAAGCTTTCGATTAGGTTGGCGACGATTTTGGTACTACTGCCTGTATCTCCCCGCTGCTGCTGCTCCATTAAATTGCTCTTGAGCATAAACAGCAACCATATCGGTCATTAACGAGTTTTGAAAAAAAAATTGTGCCGAGGTATATTTTTTGTGATAAAATACCACAAATATGCAATGAACTGTGAAATAATCAATTAAATACAGTATCGTTTAGCAAACTGGCACAATGCATTTACGTTTGACACATAGTAACTTGACAGAATAACATTGCATAAACTACAGTTATTAAGTACACAGTACGGTGGATTTTATCGCCATAAAATAGGTAAACATTTTTTTATGTAAAATTAACGTCCGTATCATAATTTTTCGTCGTCCCGCCCAAAGTCATAATAATAATAAAAATATCATAATAATACTACCCCTGAAAAGCTGCAGACAGCTCCCTCTACAATATGCACATGTCCTAATACTGTTATCATGTTTGGCGTCGCCAAAAGCCTACGGGTACCACTTTTCAGCTTGATCGGCCGTTTCTTTTCTGAAATATACGCAAAGCAAGAAATATATTTTCTATCTTTAACACCTTATAACTTCTTAATTAAGCACTTTTTACTATGGGATTTTTGGTTTAATCGGTCCCATTTGACATCAAGAATATACGGTTAAGCTGGGTCCCATTACTTTCCGGACACCTGTATATGTATATATTTGTTTAAACAATTGCTAATTAGTTAATAAATGGCAAAGAGCCAATAATTTAATAACTTCTGTAACAGAGTGGAAAAATATGTTTAACATCCTATATTTTTGTTTAAACAAATGCTAATTGTTTAAACAATTTTAAATAAGTCAATAATTGTCAATAATTCAATAATAATCACTGCCAAAACAATAATAAAACAGAACGTAAAATTGTAAATTTGGGGATAATATTTAGTGTACTGTGGGGAGGGTGGGGGGTGTTGAACAAAAAAAATACTGGTTTTGGATTTGTTCCTTGGGGAGTTTTGAACAATTTCTGATAATTTCCCGCAACTTTTTTTCTAGATCCAAAACGTGAAAAAAAAAGGAAAAACTCTGCATTCTTGCAATGTATTTTAATTGGGAAATTTGAGGTGCCCGGTGGCATGTTAACCGATTTTTCTCAAATTTGGGGGGAATTTTTTTTTCTAGAAAAGGAACAGATTGGGGGGATCGTTGCCCTCTAGCGAAAAGTCCGTTTTTTTGGACCAGCCTAGTGTACATTGTACATTGACATTGTTTGAAAACCTTTTTATTGTCAAGACTAGATTGTGAGAAATGTACATAGTACATTGTACAATTGTACTCTTGCCCCGACGAAAACTTGCACCGGCGACGGCAGTTCGCAGAACATGTCACCTACTTACTACAAACAGGGTGAGTTATTAGTATCCCGGCGGTGGATAGTTATCAAATCGTTTGAGAAAGAAAAAAATGTTGTTTGACTCATGAGTTTCTATAATGTAAAATTATTTTCATTTATACAGGGTGTTGCATTTAGGCGTGACTGGAAGTATGTACATTTTTTTTAACGGCCTGTATATCATACCATATTATGAATACTAGGGAAGTAGTCTTTCCAACTGTTTAAGTTTTACCTGTGTAAAGTTAATAGTTTCTGAGATATTCAATTGTTTGTCAAAAAATTGGCAACTGCAAGCCTTTTTTAAAAACTACAATTACTCCATTTTTGCAGATATTGTTCTATTGTTATTTTTCTGGAGAGACAATTCGAAATTGGGATAATATGAATGCTAATATCAGTAATGTCGATAACGTGAATAGAAAGTGAAGATCATCAGCTTGTTTTTGTTGCATGTTTGGTTTTTGTGTGTCAGCACAAATCACATCAAAGAAAATCCATGTGTTTAACACTTTCAGAAATCAACAAATTTCCAGGATAGTTAACCTAAAAGTACAGGGGTTAAGGTTTACTTTATTAGTAATTTTGAAATTTTTAGGTCGCGTGTTCGTTTGCCATACAATTACAAAATACGTATACGTACAAAATTTCATATAAAATTGTTAATGTGTTGATAACGATAACCTTGTGTAAGGATAAATCTGGTTAAATAGTTTCTAAATTAGCTCTTCTATCGCCCCTTAAAGATTTTACATCAAACTACAACATTAAAGTTAGCAATTGCATTATATTTTCGTTATATTGTAAATATCACAAAAACTAGTAATATTCAGTATATCACAGACTATATGTAAATTGAATCGAAGTAAAGGGTTATTACAGCCAACACATATTATACTGGGTGTTCCATTTAAAAAACTCTAGAAAAAGCCATTTGAAAAACAACACAATTTACTAAATTCAATGAACACAATGTATAGTGTATCGCATAGCTTTAGATACTATCATCTACCTACTGGCTTTGACTATTGCCTCACATAGTTTAAAGAGAAAATCGGCAAAAATGCTGTTTTTACATAGTTTTTAAGAAGATCCTGCAACGGGCATGTTTGGGAAAACAGTTGAATATCTCTGGAACTATTAACGCTGTGACTTAGCAACATACACGGTTGGATAAACAAATTTAGTAGTGTTCATAATATAATAAAATATACAAGGCGTTCCATTCAAAAATGTACATACTTTCCGTCACACCTAAATGCAACACCCTCTATAAATGAAAATAATTTTACGTTAGAGAAACTGGAGAGTCAATTAAGTTTAGTATAAAATATTTTTTCTTTCTCAAACGATTTTTTAACTATCGACCGCCGGGATACTAACAACTCACCCTGTATATTCACGCTCTGCTCACCCCACCCTACTGCCACTTCTCGTTAGTTGAACTGTTGATACTTTTCTTTTCTAGGCGGCAAGATTAACAAGCTCTTGTTCCATCGTCAGAGGAGTAGGTCAAGAAATACGTGTTCGGCCTTTTCCACAACGTTCCATGAACAGTGACAGTACAAAACAGTTGGACTCTCTCATGTTATATTCGTCTAGTTTACGATTACGTGCCAGACTCTTCGGCGTACCAATCAAGCCTTCCTACCTCTTTTTCCTGATCACCGTAGCGGCAATAATCGTAATCGTATTAGGGCAGTTGCACTACCTCAAATAAGGTTTTAGTTTTTATACATTTGAAAACATTCTTTTAAATAATTGAAACCGAAAGAAAGTTTATAATGTTGCATGTTAAACTATTTTTTGTTTATTTATTAAGGTATATGTTTATTACGGTTATATTTATTTACTATCGAAAAATGCTGCAAGCATTTGCACTACCTCAGGTAAAGTGTTCGTTCATTAATATTTTTATGTTAAAAATTACTTTTAAATAAAAGTTCTAAATTATACTTTTATTGTGTTTTTATATTTATTGACCACTCAACCACTTTCAACCACTCAACTGTACTACGCACGCCAAAAAAGTCGAACTTCCATAATTAGTGTTGTTTCACGAATTAATATTATCAATTGGATTTGTATTCAATCTACCGGCATACTCAACATGAAACTGCAGATGATAGCAAATTCATATTTGATCAGTTGGGCGTGTCGAGTCCTTTCTAACCCTGAGCTAAACAATGGTTGGACAGCGTAGGTAGGTAAAAAAGAACGTTTCTCAAAACTAAAATATAATAGTCCCCAATTGAGCATTGTGCTAGCGACGCGAAGCTCCCTGGCTCAAATCCATGTTGTAGATGCAATAATAACACTGTTACAGTGAAAATATACTTTTCACGAGACATAGTGTATGTTGTTGAGCTGGTAGAACTGAACATAATGGCATATACGAAATTTTCCAAACACCCCAAAAAAACAACAGTTTGATAGCCTGTTTGAATCCATAATATTTTATTTATATTTTTTACTTTATAAGTACATAATGCGCAGTATGATAAAGTATTGTAATCGCGCAAAAAAAACTGAGATTTTAGCGGAAATATGTCATATTTGACCAAGGTAGAAAAAAAGTCTGTGTGTGTATGTACCCGTTTTTGTGGCTACGATTCCGGAGAAACTACTAAACTACTAAAGGTATCGGGACGAAACTTCATATTTAGAAGTTTCATGACCAAACAGAGCTGAAAAGCTTTTGGCCCAAAAGGGTCCAAAGGAACTGGATGTTTCCTCCATGCATTTCGTCAAAATAGTTAAATAATAAATTATAGTAGAGGAAATTTTGTATAATTTATGTCCGTGACATTTTTTGGTAAAATAATAGTTTGGCTGAGATTGGTTGTGTCGGCGTTAAAACTAGTTAGCCAGGATTTGACAGATATTTTCATTCTAATGACAGTAGGAAGTGTCAAACGGTGATGTTTTGACAATACCTGCTGTCAATAGTATCAAAATATCCGCAACAGGTTGCAGCGCCGGAACCACCTGAGCAGTCTGGGGACGAGCACGAAGGCGATGCGGATGCAGGACCTCTGCAACTAGATGCTGAGCGGGACGTCAGCGATGAAGATGACGTTGAGCCTGATCAATGAAGGAAACGACGAAGGCGGTGGCGGTAGCTGCGTGTGCGTGCTGTGTGTGTTCGTGTTTTATTCAATAATTTTTAGATCAAAACGTTTTTCATCCTTTTAAATGCTTTTGTAAAGCATTTTTTAGCGTTTTATCGTCGTTTGTTTTTAAAAAATTACCCGCCAAGCTGTTCACTCAATGGCGGGTAAATCGTAAAGATTTCAAATTTGTAAATACAATTTCGGATAAGCGCCCACGGCGCAAGGCACCGTTTGTTTTATAGCATTTGAAATTATGTTAATTCATAAGGTGTATTTTCTTTAATGCAGCTAAACTATTAATTTTATATATAGTATGACAAAGAAGATGTGCCTGGCCACATCATTATTTTGTTTGTTTATTACAATTGACCTATTAACCTATTACAATTGTGTATACTATTAGGACGATGTAGGTCTTTAGTATCACCAAATTTAATGTAAAATAACGATCAAACTGATCGATAAGCAGTAAGAAATCAGCTTTAGTGCATGCGTTAGTGCATAAAAATTTTACTGTTGCTGCAATTTATTTTCAACCCAAATATACCTGGAATTGTAATGAACGTAAACTCTAATGTACTTAGTAACATATATTGCTAGTCTGACAGGTAACAACAAAAAGGAAAAGAGAAAAAAAAAACATAAAATAGCAAAAATCATTTGTCCATAGTAAACCATCCATCCAGTACCATTTAATTTATGATATTAATTATTTAAGATAACATATTATCGGGGAAGCTATGTGCTCAATCATAGCTGTGGAATCAAAGGGTCACCACTAAAACACCAATAAAACAATTCAATATTACAGCTGACTTACAGTAAAGTTAAAGACAGTACTAGAGAGTCCTATAACCATATACACCAAAATTTGTTACTTTAGATAAATTGATACACTATAATGACAATCATCAAATAAGGAATTTAACGATCATGACGATAGAGGTACTGAGGGTCTGTCCAGGATAGTCATGGCGCTACGGTTATCTCACTTACATGTGAGGTGCCCGCTGTCTGTTCGACCTGTCAACAAATGATCAGTTCTTAAGATAAAGCAAGATAAAGTAATACACAACCAGTAACCATCAAATAAAGAAGCACACGATCATGAAGATAGAGGTACATTGACTACATCGACGGTAGTTCATGCTAGTCATGGGCTACGGTTATCTCTACTACATGTGATCTATATATGTGACCCCGCACGAGAGAATCGCCCTAACTGCCATCTCTCGTTTCGATAATATTGTCTCCTGTGTTTGAAGGCGCATAACTCTAAAACTACCGAACAGAAAAAAACGAAATAATAATAATAAAAATAATAATAATATTACTTTATTATCCCAAAAATAAGACTAATACATCTATGCACAAAAATATGATGAGACGAAGTTCAGTGTAATACACTGCTCATACTCAACCTCCAAATAAAGTGTATCATACTCCTGAATCATTTCTACATTCACAAGTTGTATCTGTCAACATTTTTTGCCTCTCGGTGTAAACATGAGCGCGAAAGAAATGAGAAAAGGTCCCCGATTTTTGCACTTTTAAATTACGTTCGTCTTTCCATTTTCTTCCTCGTAAACCGCTTGCCACAACAATTTCAATTTTTGTTCAGGTTGCATTTAGAGGCTCTTCTATAGATTGGCGTTTTTGTTTTCTTCAGTTTTTGTGTAATAAAAGTTGCGTACAAGATTTTCATGGAGGCGGATATCTCAGCAACGAATATTAGCACGATATCGGGATATGCACGTAATCAATCGTCATATTTTATTTAATGCGACTGTAGAGAAAGATTATAATTTAAGCATTATAATTTTTAAGTAATTTTTGAAGCGGTTTAATTTGAATGATATAAATTTTGTGCAGCGCGCACTACGTCAATCGTATCTGGCAAATAGAAACAGCTGGGACAGATTATTTACTATTAGTACGATACGATCAGAACAATTTAATTTCGGAATTGTGAATAGTAGTGCGAGTTCAATATAGTTAAACATATGCGAGTTAAATATAAATAATGAATTTCGATGTCGCATCAAAACCCACAAGCGAGGGAAGCCAAATGCGCAAAATATTGTTGGTTTATTTCGGTCTTAAAAATTAACAAATAGTCGGAATGCTATTAAATTTAAGGGATGTGTATCGCAGTAATAAGGATTATTTGCATGCTAACTGCGTTGTCCTGCTAACATTCGTTCCTGAGACATCGGCTTCCATCAAAATCTTGTTTGCAACCTTTATTACATAAAACGCTAATCTATAGAAGAACTCTAGTTGCAACCGAATAAAAACTGAAATTTTTGTGGTCAGTGGTTTAAGAAAAAATAAATCGGAAAGACAAGCGTTAATTTAAACTGCAAAAATCTGGTACTTCTTTCACTTCTCTCGCGCTCATGGTTACACCGAGAGGCAAAGAATTTTGACAGTCATACAACTTATGTAGAAATGATTCAGGAGTATGACATACTTTATTTTATTTTATTTTTTCCTGTTCAGTAGTTTTAGAGTTATGGGCCTTCATACACAGGAGTCAATACTATCGAAACGAGAGATGGCAGTTAGGGCGATTCTCTCGTGCGCGGTGACTGTATAGCGTACATGAATTAATTATTATAACACAAATATGTCAATAGACCTTGGTTCCGCGAATAAGAGACATTTAAAGTACAACTAAATATTGAGTGTTACTAGCGGTAGATTGTTTTGTTTTTGTTGTTTATTGTACTTTGAATTTAACAAGTATGTTGATAAGAGGCAATTTAATTTGGTCACTTCGTGTTGATGTAAATGATCTATCTTTAACTGAACTATCCTTGACAAAGTTTTTTCGTAAAATGTTAAGGTCGAACACCGGGCTAGAGAAAATTCCATTCACTACCGACAATAAAGTCAATAAATTATAAATACAATTTAATTGAATGCGTTTCCGTAATTTCTAATTTCCTGAATTTGTTGGAGTTTGTTAGATAAAATAACTCGGTAAAATTTTCCGTAAAAAGTCAAACAAAAACATGTTAGATCAAAGTGCAAATAAAAATGATAACGAATTATTTCATAAAAAATCCATTGTTTTTAAACGAGACGCGCTTACTGAACTAATTAAACTATATTTTATTATTATTTCGCAGTAGTGAATTTCAAACAAATGGCACTCAAATTCTTACAGCTTGTGTAACGTTACAAGCCGATTATTAGCAATCACGCACGTGAAATATTTTAATGCAATTTTAACTCACTAATCCACTAACTCGATAATAAAACGTCCACTATCTACTATAACCTTTTTCACAACGATATTAAGTAACGTCAAGTTTATGTGATGTTTTTGCGCCGAACCGTGATAATCGGGAGTAGTAAATAGTAATTACGAATCTACAACATTATAGTAAACTTCACATTCTTGACAGCAAACTAAAGAGTTTCTTACGATTTAGATAGAGTAAATTTAATGCGTGGTACAATGTTACATAAATGGATAGTCATTGAAGCCAACACACACAGAGGAAGAAATTTCTTTGTCAGTAATAATTGCTATTTGAGTCAAGAAATGTAGGTAACTATAAATATTTCTTAGAACTAATAATTTTTTTTACTCCTGGCAAAGTACCGATCTGTTTGGTACAACAAACTATTCATTTGTTAATAATATAATTATGTTTTTCATAAAACCACCTTAACACTGTCAATTTTAAGACAGACACTAATTTTTTCTTTCATGACTTTAGACAAAGGTTTATACCTATTCAGCGCGAAAAAATGTCCCGAACACTTCTTGTGACATTCATGAAATACATGTTCCCAGCTGTGCGTTATGCCATCATGATGGGTAGTGATGTAAAATTACCGGTAATTTAAAAAATGGTAATATTACCGTAATATTACCGGTAATATTACCGGTAATATTACCGTGATGATAAATTACCCGTAATTTAATAGCTTGCAATATTACCGGTAATGTTACCGGTAATGTTACCGGTAATATTACCCACAGGTCATATCCATACAAACCTAATGGCGTGGCGTGTGATATATAATAGATAGATAATAATATAAAATCTTGTAACTATTTTATAATATGAAAGTAAGAAAAATAAAATTTAATTTTAAAAATAAATTTTTGTATGGTTAAAGGCAATAAATTAAAATATCGGTAATATTACTTAAATTACCGGTTACATTACTGCGGTAATATTACCAACACAAAAATCTGTCTTCGGTAACTTTACGTAATATTACCAAAATTACCGGTAATATTACCATTTTACATCACTAATCCCCTGGGCAATTTTGAATTTGAGGGCCCCCATATACAATGTTGAATTAAGAAGAATTACTTTTTTATACAAAAATAATATATACTAATAACACTGATATAACATTTCGGAACAATTAGAAAAATCATAAATAATAGGTAAGGTCAAACCTTTTTGCAACAACATTTAATATAAGTACCTACACAAATATTTTAAGTAACAACAGATTATTTTTAAGAATTACAATATAACTAATTAATAGCTTAACAATTTAAAAATCAAAATTCATAGCTAGTAAAATATATTATCTTAATAAATAAAGGATATTCTTAACAAATAATAGTATATTATTTGACGAGCATGTTTACACGCTCGCCTACGGCTCGCGTATAAACTTCATGCTCGTGATTTATATCCGTTGTGTGCGAGTCGAATACGTTTTATCTACGACTCACAAATTCCATTTTATATCGAATATTTTAAATGTATGTGTCAATGGTGGCGATGCAAAGTGTTACATAACTGTCATCCACGTAGGTTTTGACAGACTTTGCGTTGTATAATGATGACAGTTCGTTAAAATAATGAAGTCATTATGTGAACGAACTGTCATTATTATACAACGCTAGTGTAATTATAATCATTGGCGTGTATAATGATGGGGATTACATAGTCATGGATACGTATGCAATGAACTTATAATAAGTTCATTGCATTATATTTATCTACTACTCACATATAAATGTGAGTAGTAGATAAATATGTTTTTAATATTTTAAATATTTCAAAAACTGCGATAGGTGATTCTTAAATACATCAATATATACATATGTCCTCTGAAAATGTACTTATTAAATTTGTGGTGCAGTTTTCATAGTTTTTTTGAGATGTCACTTTTAAAAAATGTAATTTCAAATACAGTTATTCCGAATGCCTTCTGCTATATACAGTTGTAACAAGAAGAAACGTAACGTGTAATATCTGGTCCTCAAAGTTTAGAAGAAAGTAACCAAATAAAAGGTTTAGGAAAAGACTTAAGCTAGAAACTTGAATAACTTTTGAATATACAGGGTTATGTATTTGTAAGAAGCAGACATTCCATTTGTTTAATATAGCATCCTGTATATTTTTCCCTTTTTTAAACTCTTTTGAATTACAAATTGAACTTTGAAAACAGCATGTCGCTGAGGTCAGTGGTGTAAATGTAACAAGACGATTAAATATTTAAAAAAAAGCAATTAAACAATGTTAGAAGGATTTATAGTTTCTACCGTGTCTGTAACTCGTCGTTTTTGAAAATGACTTAAGGTATAAATACGAAATACTTTTGAATATAAACTGTGTTTCATTTCAAAACATTTCAAATTTGTAGTTTAAGCAATTTCCTAAAGCTTTTATTCGAATCTTTTTCTTGTCAACTTTTTAGAAAGAAATAGGCATATTGAGTGGTTACGTTTCTTTTTATACACACTTGACAGTGTTAAATTAAGAAAGATTTACAGCATTTTGCAGATCGGAATTTTTATTTTACAGGCTTTTTTGGAGCATTCATCTTTACAGAATAGAATTCCAGAACAAAAGGAAAAGTGTCAACTGAAAATCATCGAATAATTCATACAGTTTTTCTCTTCTAACTTAGTCAAGGGTTTCTCATTAGTCTCGTACAATATTATAGTTTCTTTAATGGCAAAAAAGCAATAGTTTAACTGCTAAAACTGTCTCCACTATCTTTGGGGCCCCATAGGCAAGACTACTGCAAAGTTCAATTTGATATTCTTAGTACTGTAATTTATTAATTACCTAATTAATTTATAGTTTATAAAATATTAATTTTGGTCCCCAACTGGCAGGAGCGCAATTATAAAATTCACTGTTCTGGAGACGGTAATAAATTAGTTAAAGATTAGTTGGGGCCTCGCTGAGACGAAGTCTGCTTGCAACGTTAATGAGGACTGGCATGGTGTGGTAGTCTATTACGGAACTGAGTTTCCAAAATACTGATTTGGGGGCCCCCTGTTATGTGGGGTCCTGGGCAATGGCCCGTTTTACCCATGCGATAACGCGCCACTGCACACATCAGAAGCTATGCAATTTTGCTGGAATAAGAGTCTGAGTCGGACTACAAAAATTATACGAAGTCATAGTCGAGAGTTTGTTTTCCGACTCCACAACCCTGTAGCGAACCCCTGTAACGAACTACCTTGCCGACCGAGTGATAGTTATTGTCTGGTTATTGTACTCATCAATTTTATCCGCGGACCGCGGCTGCCTTCAGTTCCCGACATTTGAACCGACAATTGAAAATAATTGTGGAAGTAATGCATTTCTCTGCTCAACAAACCTGTGTCTATTTTTACCATGGGTTGACGGTATTCAACTTTCGTCAGCCTTGGCCCTGGCGCCGAGATGAGCGTTGAACAATCAGCAATGAGGTGCAGTCAAGCGCTGCCAAACTAATCAAGTGGCTGCTGCGTGATTCCGTCTTTTACGTTTTTACTTTACGTTGTTGCATGTGCAGGTAAGCTATGTGCTTGAACTCAAATCGATTTTATCAATTTATGACGCGCTTCTAGTGACCCGTGTTGTGGTAAACACGATTACTGATCGTCCGTATTTAACGAATCCGTCGCGCATTTTACTTTTTATCCGCGAGCAGAATTTGAACTTTGAGGTTATGTTAATCTTGTGCATGAACAATTATATATGCGACTTGGTTTGCTATTTATACGATTTTAACTCTGTATAGAAGATAGTGTCCGTGATATCTTCGACTATTATTTTACAAGAATTTCTGTCCGAAGTCCCAATGTTCTGAAGCAGTTATTTTTATTGGTGTTTTAGGGTTCTGTCGGACATAGGATGAAAGTCACGCAAGCCCTGAATTTAGCCCTTCGGTTAACCGTGCCACAGGTAAATATGAATTCCATTTCAAAACTAAGTTAACACCAGTTCTTATCTTATGTGTTACGTAACCAAATTGACATAACCGTTGGGTTAGTCGCTACTCGCTAGACTAGCTAGGCATTTGAAAATCACTTGAATCGGTTATGGTCATTGGTTCTCTGGTCTTCGAATATTGCTGGGCAAAATAATCAATCTTAGATTGATTAAGGCTCCCGTCTCAGACCCCTAAAATGCGAAAATAACCCAGTTCATAATTATTGCGCAAATTATGAAAGGCTCGCTACCATTCGATTCTGAAGGTCCTTATGCAACTGCCATCGGAAAGGAATTTCAAAATTTATGAAAATTATTTATGCAAATTTTAGTGTGGACTACAAATATAGAAATGTTTTCCGATGGCAGTTGCGTCTGATTATTGTCTGCTGTAATACATTATAAAATTAATTAATTGTCAACTATAAGAGCACGTGTTATTTTTTGCTGAACTTCTACAGCTTAATCTGTATGTATCGTTTTAATTCTAATCTCGTATATTTTGTATTGTTGACGTGCCTTATATCATTGCTTATATTTCCTTTGTATTTGTATATAATCAATGGCTAATAAGGAATTCTCTAGAATTCTGGAGTATTGTAGTGCGTGATTGTGGTGGGTTGGCTAACAAGTTTACAATAGTGTCAATTGTTAAAGTCCTATATCACCGACTAGAAAACTCAAACACAGTCCAGTTTGAATATTTTTACAAATAGAAAGCAATACATTTATTACTTTAGGTTATACCCTACGTCAAATGTAATAAATACGAAATAAAAACAGACCTGTTTATAGTTACGCCATCTACATCTAGTGATTATCTTATTTCAACGCTGTGGAGAGAAGTTTGGTACAGTTCGCTATTTGAATTGAGACGGGAGCCTTAATTAGAAATAAATGAAAAGTTGATAAGACTAGGTTTGCCAGAACACATATGAGTCTCATATGTTTAAAAAATCTGATGTTGCCAGGCACATGACTTTATCATACTATACAGCAGTGTCAAATGCTGATGATCTGCCAATACTCTCAATAGAATGAAAATATATGTCAAAGCCTGGCAAATTAGTTGTAATGTAGATATGAGCAATCTCGTTTAAATAGAATGTTTTGTTGTGTGTACTTGGGTTAGCGCTGCTGGTTCTAATAAAAACTGCTAACGCTTCACTAAACTATTTATTGTATAAACATAATGGACAGAGCAGTGAGCGACCAACAGAGTCAACAGTGTTTACAGTGTTTCTGTGGAACCTATCTCATATATTATGTTGTAGTGTCATATAAGGTAAACGTACCAAATTCAGACACAGTCCTAAATTCCGACATATTTCGGTTTAGTTGGATAAAATAAGAAATCTACAACATTGAACTTTATTTTAGGACATCCGGTTTGTTGATTTTACATTACACTTATCAACCCACAATCGTTTCTTACTCTACCAATGTTCTAGCGGTCAAAATATAACCTAGAAGTAACCACTATTATTTATAAATTTAGGGGTGTCGGAATTAGGTACATGTAAATATAGCACATGCGTAATTCAGACATGTGTGTCAGAATTGTGTACATATGTAGAAGTAATACATATGGCTCTATTCCTGACTTTACACAAGAAAATAGCATATTTTACATCGTTTGCTATATTACAATTAATTGTACGCATTTTGCCCAAATTCCTACACGAATTACGGACATCAATAATCCCTAATTATTACAGGGTGTCGGAGTTCCGATCATCAATAGTCCCTAATTCCGTCATAGAAGATGATGAAATAAGACAGAATGGTGCAATACTAGCAGCAGAGAGTAGAGATTTTGGCAATGATAACACCACCTTTGGATATAACAGTTGAACTGATGCCAACTCCAATAAAAAATCATTATTCTGGCCTGAAACATCCAAATAAAGAAAAAAGACACTGTTCTTCTGTAACACTATATCTAATGCTTGGAGCGAATATTTGTTAATAAAAAATAAGGACGCACAAAAGAAAATCATTCTAGAGAAATAAGAAATGAAGCGGAAAAGTATAAAAAGCTGCTCCAAGAAAAAGAGAACAGTAAAAATTCCAGATGCAAGAAACATTAAAATACAGATGAAGTAGATAGGGCAGACTGAAAAGAGTAACAACCTATTTTATACTGTTTCATTAAAAATGGTATACTGTTTCATAAAAAAAAAATGGTATTACAAATGTTTAACATTTCTTAATAATAAACCTTATTTAACAATATTTAAAACACTTAATATTTACTTGAATGTTTATATTTGTCGGAATAATGTACCACAAGTGTCTGATTTAGGATCACTGTCTGAATTAGGTTCACTGAGGTGTTGGATTTCGGATCAAAATATACGCTTAGTGTCGGAATTAGGGGCAATTATTAAACTTATAAAATATAATATAAATTACATAACTATTATCAATTTTCTTTAATAATGAAAGCCAGATATCTTTAGAAGGAAATCTTTGTTTTAAAAAAGTTGGTATAGTCATTAGCACCACAAATATAAATTCTACAGTTACAAATGTAATAAAAACTCCTTAACCTGTCTGAATTTGGGATGTGTTTACCTTATAGGGAAAAGTAACATCTGGCAACTTGGAATGAAACATAAAAAATTCCAAAATTGTAACCAAAATTGATTAATTGATGTTTTTTTTTATATCCATCAACTAGAGAAAATTTTTTGTCAAAAATTTCTAAGGTGGCAGCCTTTGATATCATACAATGTAATACTTGCCTACCAACAAACTTCTTGTAATTACTTATTGTAATGTGGTCATACTTTTGCATATAATATGGTTTTCTTTTCCAGCATAATGTACCAGCGAATATACAAGTAACTGACAAATTGCTGTATAGAACCGCATTTGTAGTTGCTGGACTAGGCTTTGGAGTTTCTTCATTCAGTTTGAAGCGGCTTGTGGAATCTAGGCATCGCTAGGAGATGTCATACCTTCTTTTGTAAAATACACTTTTGTAGCATTTTTTTTTGTACCACTACGTGGATACATATTTTTGTTCCTAAAATAACCAATTGTATACCGACGCTTCTGTGTTATAGATTTTTTTTGTAATTGTATGTTATAAAATAAATATGTGGAACTATAGGAGGTGGTTGATCTTTGGGTACAAGAGGTATCCATATAAATTCATCTTTACAATAAATAAATTAATAAAAATAGTATAAAAGTGTAAATAAATTTGGGTTTTATTTGAAGCCAACTTTCCTTTCTTTACAAATAATTACAATGGCATATTCGATTACTGTTATTAACAAAAGGTACATAGATACAAGATAGGCTAGCTACTATTTCCAGTAGTAAGTATATACAGCCGTCTCCCATTTTTTAGATAGTAAGTGTCATACTGAGTACAAAAGTTCATATGGACGTCCTTCTCTTTTCTACACATTAAGTAGTTACAGCCGTTTCAAATATTAGCAAAATTATATTATAAATGGCTCTATCTTCTTAAGAAATCAAAAAACCAATAAGTCCATCTAAAACTTTTTACTCAGTGTTATATTTGCTTTCGAGAAAACAATCATTAAACACTTTCATATTCATTTGTTTAGTCAATTAATTTTTCTTAACTTGAAAAGTACGTAGGCTTTCACGGCCAGAATTATTTAGAAAATAAACTGCTTCCGGGTTCTGCCGTGTGTCAAGATTTGTAAATGTTGACGACTTTCGCTTCTTCAGAGCTAATTGAATACTACCAATACTTAAATTTATTTGCTTTTTGTTGGTGTAATTAGTATTATTGATGTTCTTTCTTCGTTGAATGTATTTTATTTAAAAATTTTCTTTGTTTTGTTAATATTTCAAACTGCTGTAACTTTTTAAGGAGCTAAAAAAGACAAATAGGTATGACATTTACTTTCTAAAAGATTATTTTGCGGACAATAAAGTGGGATGTACTGTATTGTGGTATAGTAAATTTGTTTAGTTAGGCCCGGTGCACACATCAGTGTTTTAAACGCACGGCGCCGCTGCGAAACCGCAAGTGCGGTTTGAGATACATGGAGACATATGGGGTACGTTGCCGCATCGATGTGTGCACTACTACCCATGATGTAAGGATGAACAACTTTCTGTATGTTCCAAAATCCATCCTCATGTAATCATTCTACGTACGTAAATCTCGGAGTAATATGACATGTGAATAATTTCTTTGTAATAACCATTCTTTAGACCAAACAGTTAGCCGGCTTTTCATGTTTTAATGTTTGTTTTTCTTATAAATACAGGCCGCTAAAAGTGATAATTTTAATATGTCGTCAGGGATGCAAATGCAACTCATCGTTCATAAACACAGTTTATAAATATACGCTGGTTTCCGACGCAACAACAAAAAATGTAGTGTGCGCACGTAAAATTATCAAAAAGACGGTACCGTGTAAGCACACAGAATTCGCTACGGTTCTCCTGCGCAAATTAGACGTAGTAAAAAGACGGAGCGTGTAAACGGCCCTTTAGGATACCAATTTTCGCCGCTAACTTCTCTTGGTAGGAGTTTTTGAAATCCTGTTTCAAGGGCGGATCTCCGCTATGGGCTGCATTTGACATAACATAACCTCCGGTGTTTGACGTTTTGTGATGATGTGCATTTAAGTCGATTTCAGTGATGATTTTAAGGTGTATTTAAACAAAGGAATACTAACCTAATATTTATTACCTAGTTAGCGAATAATAACCATATAATATCATAAAACTAATCTGTAAAATGAGCTACACTTCTGAAGAAGGCGAAGCAGATATGGCACATATAAACATTCCAAATGCTAAATACCCGTTTTGCATCGTATGGACTCCTATACCTATGCTGACCTGGTTATTTCCTCTTATCGGGCACATGGGAATTTGTATGTCTTCAGGCGTTATCCGAGACTTTGCCGGATCTTATTTCGTTTCAGAGGACAACATGGCTTTTGGTCGACCAACAAAATACTGGCAGCTGTCGCCTTCAAAGGCACGTGGAGGTGTCCAGGGTTGGGATAGAGCTGTTCTAGAGGCGTCTGATATCTACAAAGGGCGCACGCACAACTTATGCTGCGATAATTGTCATTCGCACGTTGCTACAGCGTTAAATTTAATGTCTTATGATAACTCGACATCATGGAATATGGTAAAGTTGGCTTTTCTGGTTGCCATTCACAGTAAATATGTAGGCTTTTCCGGATTTGTAAAAGCTTGGGGACCTTTTATTGTTATTGTTTGCATTATTATAATTATAGCTGTCATGTCATAAATAAAATGATATTCTTAGAAAATTGTTGTTGTTTATTTTTAATATATGATTTAGTAACTAGAACTAAGACCGCATTGGAACAAGAAATATATGAAACAAAAAACATTCACATGCAGATAAATTAGGAACAAGTAAATGCGTAACCCTACATATAATTGAATCGGCAAGTTCGAAAACAGTATAAGTCCAAAATTGGCCATTTTGAACTGAAATAGCCAAAATGTTCACTATGATTTATTCTATAGAATAGACCTAAAGAGAATGCTCCCTCATGCAACACGTTTCTAATCAGTTTCTATATATCAGTCGTAAACATTCGTCAACTTAGCATTAAAATCGTTGAGGTATGCAGAAGTATGAATATCAATATCAAAAAGAGATAATATTAAAAAAGTCTTCAAGAATGTAAGTGGTGAAAATTTAGAATTTTACTACCACGTGACATCCGGACCGACTACTACTGTAGAAGATATTATATATATATATATATATATAATCATCAAACTCTATATCATATTCTATCATATCGCCATATACAGGGTTAGTCAAAATTACCGGAACACCTAAATAAGTTTCCAGCTGAACAATTTCAAAAAAATTTTGAAGTTGAAGTTTTGCTGTAAACAATCTATCGTTTAAATATATGTGATGCGGAAAGCGAAAAGGGACCAGTTGTCGGCAGAAATATCAACTTTTTTTTTAGTGTAAAAATATTTATAATTTACTCTTTTACTAAGAAAAAAATAATAACTCAAATTTGAATTTTTGAGACAACTGGTCCCTTTTCGCTTTCCGCATCACATATTTTTAATATACATTTATTTTGAAAATAAGTTTCATCCAAATCCAAGATTTTTTACATTTTCGGTCGCCATATTGATTCCGCTATTTTGAACATTAGACTTGGAGTCTAGGATCTTCAAATATGACAGCAAATAAGTTGCATAAGCACCCGATATGTTTCTAAATTTTCTAGTCGCCATATTGAATTAAAAAAATATGACAACGGGTTTGGAATCAGAACTCCAAAAACACTATATATCAAAATAAAAATATTTAAATTCATTAGATAAACAAATATTGTTAAAAATGTACGCTATTTTTCTGTAGAGTTCAAAAACAGTACATGTCCATGATGATTGTTTTAATTATAGCTCTGTACCTACGTATATGTTAATTTATATACCCAGCTCGCCTGTGTAGATGTGTCCACGTGTATGTTGATTTATATACCCAACTCGCCTGCGTTTGGAATTTTATGCTCATGTTTTGCCTACGATGCGAAACTATCCTTGATTCTCCTTAGTCGACTGTATGTCTTGTTGATTTTGTGTGATCTGTATATTTTTTGTAATTCTGATTTTATTGTATTAGATTTCGCTGATGATGCGTTGAAAAAGGTGAAACCGGTCCGAAGTAAATTAAATATACATCTTGCAATTAAGAGGCTTATTTTTTCATACCTTACTACTAAATTTATCTACGACTCACATATAATAAGTTCATTGCATACATATCTATGACTATATAATCCCCATCACTATACGCGCCAATGATTATAATGACACTAGCGTTGTATAATAATGACAGTTCCTTCAAATAATGACTTCATTATTTGAACGGACTGTCATCATTATACAGCGCTAGTGTCAAAGTCTGTCAAAACCTACGTGGATGACAGTTATGTGACAGTTCGCCTCGCTATCATTCACAAATACATTTAAAATATTTGATATATAATGGAATTTAAGAGTCGTAGATAAAACGTCGTATTCGACTCGCACATAACGGATATAAATTGCTCACATGTTTATATCCTTAGTTATGTGTTCGTCAAATAATATACTATTAAATAACAAATATCTTCCTTATGTCTTAAATCTTTCTACTCAATGAGAAGGCATGCTTCTTCTTTAACTTTGTATAATTTATTTGATAATTTAAAAAGTTTGAAACAAAAATGCACTTTAAAGGTGAGAAGATATTTGTAAGGATCATAATAATATTTTAATCATATTTGTATATTTACAGCAAATATCAATAATTGATAATCAAAATGGCGGGTCCAATATGGTTGATTTAATAAATATAATAGTTATTTATGTACCAAGGGCCTTAAACGGATGTTTATGCCCCCGAGGGTGATCATTGTAGTTGCGCAAGGGTATAGGGTGATCGTTGTGGTTGCCCGAGGGTATAAACATCAAGTAATGGCTGTGGTACATACAAAATTTTATGTCCTACAATGGTTTTGTTCCTCCGTTTGAATAATATTCATAAATATTTTGACGTAATCAAAAAACATGCATATCTACGGAGTTCATCGTTTTTAGGCGATGACTCACCTTCAGCTCTCGTAGTTTTACCTATATCAATGACTACATATTTAATCGTTTTTTGCATTTATTGACTGCTCATCATTATTTTGCTACTGGTTAAGTTACAAAAAAATGTTATAGCTTAATAATATTTTAAACACTGTTGTTACAGCACTTTATTCTTATCTTAGGCTACATTAATATATACAAATGTTATTATAACTTTTTTATTTAAATTTTCTTTTCCCATAGGGGTTTTTGTTTGATTTGATCCCAAATGTAGCTCGAACCAGTTTCTTCCGTTCTTGCCTGTGCCGTTCATTCCTATCATTGACAGCTTTGTCTCGTTTTTCCCGAATGGAAAACGTCATCTCTCTGTTGCCAACGGAACTCAGTATCTTTACAGAATTTTGTTCTGCATGCAAGCGTTCACTTAAGGATACCCTGAAAAAAAGGTAATCATATTTAATTTGTCACATATTGTTGACTTTCAAACTCAGGGAGAGCAAATGAGTGTAAAAACTGGCAATTATCGCATTTTTCGGATGGTGGTAAAAGTGATAAAATTTGGGCTGAAATAGCGGAGATCCGACCTTGAAATGGAGTTTCTAAAACTCTTATCAAGAGAAGTAAGCGGCAAAACTTCGTAACCTATTAAAATTAAAAGTGCCAAGTTTCGAGTTTTTTAAAACTTCTCTTGGTAAGAGTTTTAAAAACCCCGACAAGGTCGGATCTCCGTTATTGTACTGAGAGAAAAAAAATCTATTTTTGTAATGTGAGTTGGGCTATTTGAATTATCTGAAAAAAATGAAAGACGCAAGTAAAATTAATATTTCTCATGACAAAAGTAATTGTTTAAACAGCCAAACTCTTTATTCATCACATTAACAATCATGCAACTTACTTATTTGATTTCTGCTTTCCGCCATCACCTTCGAAGAACATTGGTTCCTTAGCTTCCTTTTTCTCTGCATATTCACGTCTTTTCTGATCATTTTGAATCAATCGGAATTGCTTCTGCATCTCTTTCTTCCACGTTCCATCATCTTCATCGGAACTGTCATCCTCAAACATGCTGTTATCCGAATGTCCTTCATCTTCCTCCTATAAAAATGATATCAAAAGAAAAAAAAAGGAAATAAATTTAACTCAAATACTGAAATAACAACAATTAGAAAGAAATAATACTGAAAGCAAAACTAAAAAAAAACACAAAATACGGATTGTACGAGAAACTAAAAACCTTACGTCATAAATTGTAGGCATTCTGAATGTATTATTTATTGTTTTTAGTTGTTCATTAAATGAAATTTATATTGTATTGTATTTGGTAAAGATGTTTTATACTACGAAGCAGGTGCATTAAGATATAAAAAGAACAACAATATTGTTTGTTAAATTTTATATAAAACGATAGAATTACTTGACCAAATAGAACTTCCTGTTATGAGATGTGAAAATACAATAAGACATTCGTGCGTACAGTATGTCTCACGGTACGTTGGATTGTATGGATTAAGTAGGGCGATTTATGTGCTCTCTAGTGATCCAATGAAATGAAATCAAAAGAACAGGCAAATTCCAAATAATAATAATTAAAATAATCAGAGATATTTTAAAATAACCAAAAAACAGTATTTTTAAATATGGTCATAATTATTTTATTGGTGAACCTATCAATAAGGTGTATTGAGATCATACAGGGTCATCAAAATAAAGCGTCTATGAAAAAAATACTGATTTCCACTAACTGCTAACCAAACTTACTTCCACTTGAGAAGCGAGAGTTTATTGGTTAAAAAAGGTTTCCTTCGTCTACTTGACCAATTTACATTGCACATTTAGTTTTTGTAGTCATGTTAAAAAACTGTTAGCAACATCGAACCCTTTTTGTACCGTAAATTATTCACTGCCGAGTGGACACCAATGTCAGATCTGGCTTATTTAAATATATTCAAGCGGACACCAGTACCCGCCAACGTATAATTACTATAAAGTAATATCGTAACGGCATATATTTGGTCAATATTTTGAGGGCGCATGCCTGGCCCGAGGTCCAGATTCATCATTTTCCCGTAAGGTGGCGCTAGCTTATTTCTGCTTGCACGTTTTGTCCTCAAACACAAAATTAGTGAATTTCACACTCAATTATCGAGAGGGAAACTTTAAAACGGTATTACATTGAATTTCACAATTTTTAATGTATTTATTTCATATCTGAACTGTGCTGGCGTTCTGGTAGTGGCGCCATCCAGTATCATTTTAACGAACCATATACCATAAGGGGGACACTGAATTATCGAGAGAGAATATTTAAACCCGTATTACATCGTCATTCACGATATTAGATGAATTTATATCATAATTGAATGAAAAATCACTTTATTCTTAATGAATTCTTATTTAATAACAGTTCCATTTTGCATGCGCCATCTAGTATCCTTTAACGAACTGGGGCCTCATCCCTTCCACATTTCTGAAAAGTTGTGACGCCGACATCAAAGGAGCCGACAGCTAATGCGACTACTTTATAGTTCATAGTTCACGTTGTACCCGCTAAGGCAGCAAATGAGTTACGTATTTTCTAATAGCGGAGATCCTACCTTGAAACGGGGTTTCTAACACTCTTACCAAGACAAGTTAGCGGCGAAACTTAGTAACCTAATCAAATTAAAAGCACCATAAATACCACCAAATTCCCTGTTTTTAAAGAATAAGTCCATGAATTGAAATGTAAACATCAGACGTAACTTAATTAATTATAGTACGTCCACGGGCTGCTATTTTTACTTTTTTTTTAACTCGTTAGGTCATTGCCCTATTTTCTTAGCTAATAATTTTGGTTATAAACAGACAGCGGAATTTAATCTACCTGCAATCGTTCATATGTAAGAGCAGTGTTATTTATTTATGTATTGCTAAAACGGCGGTTAGTATTATTTTTTTTTTTTCTTTAGTTTATACTTTGAATATGTATTACATGTATACATAATCAACGGTTTATATTTATATTCTTTGTTCATGATAACTAGTTTCTGTTTGTAGCTATGTTTGTAAAAAAACTTTTATATTCACCATTCATTTTATATTGAAGTACACACGATTCATTTAGAAACCATACTAGAAACAAACAACACCGCTCTTACAAATGGAGGATGCAGGTAGATTAAATTCCGCTCTCTGATTATAACCAGAATTAATAGCTAAGAAAATAGGTTGATGGCTTTTACGACAAATTGTATAAACAAAGTCGAGGACATCGAGATTGCTCAAAATCAGTCCTACGTCTCTTTTCTCGGAAATATTTACCGAGTAAGAAATGCATGTCAAGTGTGTTAATGGAGTTACATTAGACTGCTATGCCGACTTGATATGCGTATAAGTTATAAGATACAGAAAATAATTAATATATAACTGCATACATCTAATCCTCATATACACCAATAGTTAATGAACTATTTGCTGATTAGTATAATAACTTTAACAATTAATTGAATAGCAAATCGTGCAGGAAATCGTACTATAATTAATTAGGTTATGATTCTGTGGGTTATGTTTACTACGATATTTACATTTTATGTCATCGACTTCTTCTTAAAAACAGGGTTATTAGGTTACCAAGTTTTGCCGCTAACTTCTCCTGGTAAGTAGTATTCACTGGTAAATCAAACTAACCTTAGAAAATAGGTTGATGGCTTTTACGACAAATTGTATAAACAAAGTCGAGGACATCGAGATTGCTCAAAATCAGTCCTACGTCTCTTTTCTTGGAAATATTTACCGAGTAAGAAATGCATGTCAAGTGTGTTAATGGAGTTACATTAGACTGCTATGCCGACTTGATATGCGTATAAGTTATAAGATACAGAAAATAATTAATATATAACTGCATACATCTAATCCTCATATACACCAATAGTTAATGAACTATTTGCTGATTAGTATAATAACTTTAACAATTAATTGAATAGCAAATCGTGCAGGAAATCGTACTATAATTAATTAGGTTATGATTCTGTGGGTTATGTTTACCACGATACTTACATTTTATGTCATCGACTTCTTCTTAAAAACAGGGTTATTAGGTTACCAAGTTTCGCCGCTAACTTCTACTGGTAAGTAGTATTCACTGGTAAATCAAACTAACCTTTTTATAATAATAGCCATTTTAAAATTGTATGTATGTGTTAATAAAATAAGACCAATCATAGTAACATTGGTATTGGTAAATGTACCACATGCAGAAATAAAGAAGAAAAGAAAAAATTTCACTGCCAATAAAAAATAAAACAAAGGACAAAAAAATTCAAACCTCAACTTGTTCCTCCTGGATCTGCTTCTTTACCTCCTTCTTCTTAGTCTTATCGAGCCTGGATAGTACTGGATTCAGCAGCCTATATTCGTCCGCATTCTTGTCAATTTCAAAGTCAGGATCAGCAAACAATAGTTTAAATCGGTTGTCCGTCAAAAGTCCCGAAGCATTATTCTTCTTCTTCTTCGCCGCCTTGTCGGCCATCAACTTCAGTGCCAAGTCCTTGTTGACTTTGGGCAACTTGTCTTCGACCTTCACTCTGTTCTCTCGGTCATTCTCTATGATCTCCTTGATCTTCCTCTTGCGGTAGTTCTCAAATTCAAACGGATTTGCCACATCCCTGGCTTTCTTGAATAAACGGACATCAACAAAGTATCTAAAATCAGGGACAACGTAAGTCTAAAAACTATGAAAAATATCGTATTTTGCATCATTTTTATCCAATGGGAATTCAAATAGCGGAGATCCGACGTTGAAACGGGGTTTCTAAAACTTTTACCAAGAGAAATTTACAGCGAAAATTGGTAACCTACTAAAATTATAAGCGCCATAAGCACCACCAAATTTCCTGTTTTTAAAGAAGAAGTCGATGACATAAAATGTAAATATCATGGTAAACATAACCCACAGATAAATAACCTAATTAATTGAATCGCCGAGTTTGAAAACAGTACAAGTCCACAGTAAATCCTATGGACATATACTGTTTTCGAACTTGGCGATTCAATTATAGTACGATTTGATGCACGGTTCACTAACAATTCATTGTTGTTAAAGTTATTATACGAATCAGCAAATACTTCATTTCAACTATTGGTGTATATGAGGATTACATGCATGGAGTTATATATTAATTATTTTCTGTATCTTATAGCTTATACGCATATCAAGAGGCATTAGTGGTCTAATGTAACTCCATTAACACACTTGACGTGCATTTATTTGTTACCTTACTCCACATAAACGTATAAACTATCCAATTGGAAAATATTTCCAAGAAGAGTGACGTAGGAGTGATTTTGAGCAATCTCAATGTCCTCGACTTTGTTTATACAAGTTGGCGTATAAGTCATCACACTATTTTTTTAGCTAATAATTTTGGTTATAATCAGAGAGCGGAATTTAGTCCACCTGCAATCGTCCATTTATAAGAGTGGTATTGTTTGTTTCTAGTATGGTTTCTAAATGAATGATTCGTACTTCACAGTAGAGGCGAATATAAAAGATCTTTTACAAACATAGCTACAAACAAAAACTAGTTATCATGAACAAAGAACATAAACATTTTAATTCTGATCACAGTATATCACAAAAGATAAATATCAAAAAATTTGAAACATAGAGCAGTGCAACTTTCGGAAAGGGAATTTGATAACAAGAATTTTAAGCTCATTACGGAATATCTCACTAAGTGTAACTACCCGAGGGGCTTGATCAACAGAGTGCTGTATGGGGAAAACATAGATAATACTAACCCTGGAGCTTTGGGCAATAACAACAAAGATAGGTCGGAGATGAAATATTATAGATTGCCGGGTATTCCAGGATTAACTAAAAGATTGACACGATGTTTAAGAATGGATAACATGAAAATAATTACGTATAACACAAAAAATCTAGGCCAACTTCATACTAAGTTGAAAGACAGGGTGGAAATGGATAATAAGAGCGGGGTGATATATAAAGTGGACTGTATTGATTGTGACATGTCATATGTGGGGCAAACAAATCAATACCTAAAAACCAGAATACAACAACATAAATCTGACTGTAATGACAAAAACAAAGACGAAACAGAAAAAACAGCTCTGGCACTCCACGCCTTCGCAAACACCCACACTTTTAACTTTGATGACAAAAAGATTTTAAAGACAGAGCCACATTATAGGAAGAGATGCATCATGGAAATGATTTACATCAAGAAAACGAAAGGTACGGTAAACCTACGTACAGACACGGATGGTCTTAGCAATATCTATTCAAGTGTGCTCTCTTTGCTACCGGGATAATCTTCGCCGATGACTAGGCAACTTGTCGATCATATCCGATGTAGGCATCTTTTCACAACACTTGCGCTACAGTGTTCGTTTGTTGTTTTTTGTACTTTGTGAATGTTCAATCGACGCATGACACTGTTTGATAAGTGTGGTTTGTTTAATGTGATGAATTTTAGTGTGACTTTTGATTATTGTGCGTAACTTTTAGGTAGATATTAACTATACATTGTAATTGACATTTTTAATGATAACTAACCATTTTGTAGCTATGAATAAGGTTATAAATACAACCGAAACGTCAGCAAATGAAGTAAAGCATCTTTTAATATCACAGCTCCCTATAGCCAAAACAAAGAGAGATACTGTTAAACATTGTCAGGAGCGAAAAAGAAGATAGTTATAAATATAAACCGTTGATTATGTATACATATAATACATATTCAAAGTATAAACTAAAGAAATAAACAATAAAAAACTAACCACCGTTTCAACAATACATAAATAAATAACACTGCTCTTACATATGGATTAAATTCTGCTCTCTGATTATAACCAAAATTATAAACTAAAAAATAGACGAAATAGCAGCCATCAGTGCAGGAAATCGTACTATAATTAATTAGGTTATGTTTACATTTCAATTCATAGACTTCTTCTTCTTTAAAAACAGGGATTTTGATGGTGCTTATGGTGCTTTTAATTTTATTAGGTTACCAAGTTTCGTTTCTAACTTCTCTTGGTAAGAGTTTTAGAAACCAGGTTTCAAGCTTGGATCTCTGCTATTAAAACGTAATATCATGAAAATGTTTACATATGACCGTCCCCCAAAGCATCCTGCTTTGCAGTATAAATAATACATAGAAAGTAGAAAAAATTGAAAGCTTACCCATGCATGTATGCTCTCAATAAATTTGTTCCAATCAAATGCTCCAGACCTAAATTCTCAAGTTCTGCCTTTGTCACAAACTTGTAATCATCGTATACTGTTTCTGTATTTGATTCCTCTAACTCCTCCGTCAGGTTATCCAAGAAGCTGGCCCATTTCGGGGCCGGACCCAGACTCGGTATATAAAATGTCTGAATCTTTGTATTCTCGTTTGCGATAAACAGTAACCCAGTGTTTGGTACCAAGCACAAATTATTGAACTCCGAATTTGCTTGGATCGAAGTATGCGGTTTACCCTGAAAATGTATAATCATGTACATATAAAATCTAACCTAAAAGCTAGTTATAGTTCGTTAGTAATATTAGTTGCTACGGTGCAGTTGGGCCTAACTGTCTAATGTCAAAACTTAGCCAGTACAGCTGTCATGGTCTTAGACCATCTATAACTAGACGGAGTACGGCCTATCCCAATGCATTGGCTTGTTGTGGCCCAACATACCTTGTCAATAAGGACGAATTTCGTGTAGATTCTCGTGCACATTGTTCGCGCATGCGCACAGATGCTAGATACCGCCATTATTTTGAACATATGTTACATCGAGGTTATGAGTTTGTTTACCTATGTAGATGCATGACTGCATGTAGATGGTACCTTGGATGGTTAAGAGGTAACAATGGGGCGAAACTGCTGCTTTTGTAAAAAGGCAGCATCAAAAAATATAACGTGTCACAGGTATGACCTTTATTACCGCAATACAGTAATATTAAATTATAACATATACCTTCTCGTAGATTTCCAACAGTTCAAGACTCAAAACAAGCTCGGATTGAAGCTATACCTATAGAAAGTCGGGGTTTTAAAACAACTGTGTTGTGTTCAAGACACTTTTCTAATAGCGATTATAAACTGGGAAAAGACGGAAGACCATAACTCTCCCGTAGTGCGGTGCCAAGTATTTTTGTTATGAGTGATCTACCAAATGAAAATACGGACACAGATAGTATGAGCGATGCAGTTGTAGCAGACACTAGTGGACACACAGAGTCAACAATCACTGCCACGGCTACGAGCTTTGAAAGTGCCACACAGCGCAACACCAACGGAACATCCTTCAGCACTGCCAAGAAAAAGGAGAAAATTTATGTAATATGTAACTTTGTTTTAGGTATATTTTAACGTTATTTTATTGTAGCTACAATCCTCGATATATGGGTGACGTACATACTTCAGACTTATCTTCGTCTCCTCAAGCACGGGCAGTTTTAGCATTAGCAAGAACTACCATAAGCAAGAAAATTGCTCGAATCCGCCAATTGTCTCGTTACAACATGCGATTAAGACAAAAAGTGTGTAATTTATCAACATTAATGGAGCATATTATTTGTGTAAAACCATGTTATTAGAATCAGAAAAAAGAGTACGTAGTTCTTACACCAAGACCATTTTGTTTAAAAACCAGTGGTTAAATTATGTTCAAATAAAATATTTTCCTATTATAAGTTGTATTTTGCTTGTAGTTTATTACCCATATTCCTATTAAAGAAAATAAACAAATCGTGTATAGTACAACCAACTTAAACTTGATTCGACAGCGGTGCGCAGAGCGTAAATATAATGAGTACGTGACGTGAGTACTGCGCAACGCTCTCGATGCAACTACTCGCTGGTCAAGCTATACAGACAAATAAAATCTTACACGCAAGAATACATTTTGTCCAAACCTATAAAAAAATGGATTCTGTTGTTACTATATAAATATATAATTGCTCTTGGATGGTTTAATTGCTTTTTTAACAAATGTCACAATTATAACAGGTATTACAAATGTATGTACATTCAAAAACAGAAAAGGATTTTTATTTTGTGAGGTTACCTTTCACGCCATACGCGACTACCTAATTCAAATTTGACATATAGCCGCCAGTTTAATCTGACCGCTCATTGGTGCGTTACATTGGGAACGAGAAAATATACGACTTTCGACCTTATTATCTTTGGCCACAAACAAAGCCCGTCACGCTCCCTCTAGTCATATAAGCTCGATGGTCATGGTAATGAAACCAACACACGTTGCTACTAGTGATGGGCGCATGCGGATTACAAAATCGATTATAATCGATTCTTGAAATAATCGAGATATCTCGATTATTATTTTTAAAAATCGATTGTTAATAATCGAGTTTAATAATCGATTTTGAATAATCGATTTTGAATAATCGATTTTGAACAATCGATTTTTAATAATCGTATGTTAATAATCGGTTATTAATAGTCGGTTTTACATATATTTACATCAGTTTCCCCTCCCCCCCCCGTCACCAACTTCGTCGCTCAACCCAATCCAAAATATGCTTTTACATCATTGACTCTCCCTATCCATAATCGATTATTAACATACGATTATTAAAAATCGATTATTCAAAATCGATTATTAATCGAGAACAACTCGAGAACCAAATAATACGATTATGCGAATCACTCGAATACTGAAAATCGATTCTTGAAATAATACGATTCTGCCCATCACTAGTTGCTACATCACAACGTTTGAATGTAGCCAAGCTGTTCATTATGTTTAATGGGAGCTTTTTTCGTAATTAACCCTAGAATACCAAACTATTTTGATATCGCGTCGATACCAGATTTTCATGGCGTAAAATTTACGAATGTCGTGTTCTAGGGTTAAAAGTAATATTTGATACTTTGTTTGTAAAAATACATTTAGAATATTATAAAGGCTGTTTATTAATAACATGCTAACATTAAGGTACGTCTTAGGTCCATTTTGAGGAAAGAAATTCATATGAACATATGTCCTAACTTAACTTTTCTTAACTTTTGAACTACAGGGTCCTAAAGTTCTTAGAAAAAAAATCATTTTTTATGATAATTTAATAATTTAATTTTATAATTTTACCGTTTAAAAATTTTTCTCTTAAATAAATTTTTGTTTAAAGATGTATTTTATTTAAATTGCTTTTTCTCGTAAGAGGTTTAGAGATGCAAATGAATGAATTTTATTTTTTTAAGCAAAAACCGTACGTTAAACAAAAAAAACCAAGAGACCAGATTTGGTAAGAAAGGAATGAGGATTTTAAAAATAATTTTTACTTTAAGAAAAAGCAGTGGCATATCACTTTTCTCTTTGAAACGATTCAGTAGAAACCCCGTACGAACGCCACTAGCAAGAATAGACAAATATGTTGTACAGCAGAAAATGCCTTTTGATGCATAGAAGATGCGTACTACGTTTCACAAAAATATCTAGTCGTACCAAGGTTATAAAAAAAAAGAATTTTTTCTTAAAACTTTAGCAACCTGTAGTTCAAAAGTTAAGACCTTTAGGACATATGTTCATATAAATTGTTTTCCTCAAAATGGACTCAAGAATAACCTCCATAAATATTAGCATGATATTAAGAAACGACCTGTATATGTACATAACAAAAATAGTAATCAGTTATTCCCGATTAATTTTATTAGTTATCAAAAAGGTATAGCCGAGCCAATATTAGTAGAGTGCTGACAGCGATAGAGATAGTGAGGTTTCATATTTTGCAGCAATTTACGTCTATAGGGTGCATGCAACAAGTTTTCACTGGTGAAAACTAAGTCGCATAGAGTTGAGCGGCTGAAAAGAGCCGCCGTTGTCACGTTCACGTTCAAAATAAGCTATTAATTTAATATAACTAGATATATATATTTGTACGCACATACCGTACCCTTCCGGACTTACCGTAATGATTATTGAATGTAAAGTAAATGGTGATATCCAGGCGGGATGGTGCGACCCCTACGTCATGTAGATGACACTTGATAGGTGTCATGATAGGTTAGGTTTGGTAATGTTTACTTCCTTTCCTTGATATGACGATTTTCCCTAACAAATGTCATAGGCCTCAGTAGCTCAGTTGGGAGAGCATTCTGCTAGAAACGGAAAGGTCCCTGGTTCGAATCCAGGTTGTGGCTGTAATTTTTGATTTATTTAAAATTTGCATCCCGCCTGGATATCACCATTTACTTTACATTCAATAATCATTACGGTAAGTCCGGAAGGGTACGGTATGTGCGTACAAATATATATATCTAGTTATATTTCATGTGCAGTAATTGACATTAAATTACTTTTCTGGTGCAAACCCTACGTCATGTAGATGACACTTGATAGGTGTCATGATAGGTTAGGTTTGGTAATGTTTACTTCCTTTCCTTGATATGACGATTTTCCCTAACAAATGTCATAGGCCTCAGTAGCTCAGTTGGGAGAGCATTCTGCTAGAAACGGAAAGGTCCCTGGTTCGAATCCAGGTTGTGGCTGTAATTTTTGATTTATTTAAAATTTGCATCCCGCCTGGATATCACCATTTACTTTACATTTATTAATTTAATGATCTCTTGTTTGCTAAGGTCTCGTGGCAATTTAATATTATTTCTACCAGCGCTATCAACATTTCTGATCACACCTCGTATAAGGTCTCACCTTGCGTCAACCCGCAAAATTCAACCTAACAAAATAAAATTTGCATAAATACGCATTTATTCTGTCTTTTGCAGGAATTATCTGGAAATATAATGATAACATTAAATAAAAATTTAATACGCATACTTTGGGCACATTACTGGTTGCTTTAATTGCATTTTGTTACTTTGTTTTTAATTTACCTGAAGTTGGTAATGTAAGCATGGTACATTTAAATTGCTATATTCCGACAAGTCTACTTAAGTTGGCCCGACTATATTATTATTAATTTCTCAAAAACTATAGCTATTGGAAACATTACAATACTTTTTATAAAGATTTGTAAATACTTCTAATGTCACACTATTGTAATTTTACACCCCTATTGTATTATACTGCTAAAACTCACAAAAACTTGACCTCTTAGTTTGTTACATTGCGTGTGTACAACCACATCGGGCGCTGGCCAGCGCTAGCTAAGCGGTGCTAGCGCTTGGTAAGCGCTGACACTAAGCGGTCGCCATCTTGCGAGCGGAGATAATATACTTCTCGTGTAACCGTTCAGCCGGTCCGACGGCGCCGCTAGCGCTAGCGATTTCTGCTAGAACTGGTTGTACACGCCCATTGACAATGTAAAGAGAATGCATATTATGACTAGATACTTAAATTAAATAAAATTAAAATATATTGAAAATAAAAAAAAAACAAAAGTTGACAAACTTACATTATTCTTATCCCATATCTTCACCGTTTTCGAGTCCATGGAATAAACAAAATTCTCCTGCAGATGGAAGTCAATGTCCTTGATCGGTAAGCCGTTCAAGTGGTCTTTGATATAGAAAGGTTTGTTTGATCTTATGTCGTAGAGTAGGATGTGTCCAGTTGCAGTTCCTACCCCAAATTGGAGATCTTTAAAAAATTTGAGCGAGCTGATTGATGGGAAATTTTCTAACCTAAAGGAAATCACAACAAACATTACTCCATACACAGGGCCGGTGGGAGGCGTGTTCAAAGTGTGCCAAAGTGTGCAGGGCACACAGGCGCCGTAATAAAAGGGCGCTAAAGGCTAGATTTTTCAATGCCAGTTTAAACCATAAACTGAGTTCAAATATGCAAAATCGGCATTAAAAACCCCAGTCCAAGAGATCTTAAAAATAAGTGAGAAATGTATTTATATTAAAAATCAATGATGATGATTAAAGAATAATGATTTTCCCAAATTCAGACTTGTATGACTTTGCCTGTTTTAGTTGATAAGCCTAGGCGCCCAGTAGCGTTTTTTTATCGCCGCGGATAAGAATCTGCATCAGGTATATACAAACCATGTGTTTCATAATGGCGCATAAAAATTCGCTGTAGGGAAAAAGACAAGTGGCGCCTGGGCTAAGAACAATAGAAACTTTTCCAAACTTAAAAATGACGTAAATGGACCAGGAAAAATAGAATAGTTAGGCCAATTATTTCAGTTGAAAAGGCGATTGCACAGTGAAAAAAAAATGACAAACTACCAGAGAATTTTTAAAAATTAAAGCTGGATGTGTTCCTTACAAATAAATATACAGTATATCTTCACGGATTGCGGTACACGGAGGAAACAAATTTATATTGTGATTTTTCAAAAACTGCTAGTTACGGGTAATTCCGCAGTAACGTGTCACACCCGTCACGCCCGTTTAACGAACGACTATACATAAGCAATGGGGGCTTTTGTTATTTCGGTACAATATTATAATAGAAAGACGACTCATCTTTTAGAATCGTTGTAGATACCTACATGTTCAAACTGATGTTTTATGAAAAACCTCTTTAAATAGATGTGACAGTGATTACCAGCACAGTGATCTCTTCATATTGGTAACCTTAAATTAAAAATTCGCGGAATGTAAAGTTCCTATTCTAATAAATTTAATAAATAATTCTAGTTTTAATTGTAAATTCAGGCTAGCTACTATTATATTGATTTCATCATGTGTAGTAGCTAGAATAAGCATCTAAATAAGCCACTAGACACAAGACATTAATAACAATAATGGGTATTAAAATGTTTGATTTTACTACTTGACAACGTCACACAAACATTTTCCTAATTATATGTAGATATTGTGAAATCACAAGATGCCAACTTGGTATTTTTATTTTTGCAGAAATATCAAAATCAATGAAAAAGAAGTTCTAAATAACTTTTTTGCCAAAATTTTTATGGTAGTTTTTCTAGCACAGCCTTGGTTTTTTAAACAGCAAAACTCCGAAGTTAAAACTACACCATGGAATAAAAAGTCATACAAATTTACTGAACGTTTTAAGGGGGTTTTACGTTATTTTGTGACATTCTACATGAAAAATAATAAAATTTCAGATATTTTAGAGACGATTGATACCAAGGTGAGTATTTTAATCGTGCCACAAAATAAGTGGATTGGCGACTGAATTTTTTCCGAATGGCGCCAGAATTTTTTTCGCACGCACAAGAAAATGGCTTAGATTCAGTAAAAGAAAAAAAAGAGGCCAGATTTCTCATACTTGTTTTAACATTATTTTCTATATCATATAATAAGAGTTCTATAAAACATGCAACTTACTCTTTTACATCGTCCATAATATTCAGCGCACTGTCCAAAGTGGCCACTAACGATTTACTACGTGGGTCCCAAGATTCTATTTTTCCCTCTTGTGTTCCGCATATGAGCAAATTATGCAATGGATTGATCTCGCACTTGTTTATTCCCGAAGCGTTGCTAACAAAAGGTGTGAGGAACTGGCCGCGTTCCAAATTTAACCTATAAATTTCCGAGGATACGCCAACGACAAATAAATCACAACTGGGGTAATGATATTTCATATCCCTCCCAAACTTCGGTATCCTTAACCTATAGTATCTGCCGTGAGCGGCGTGGAACTCAATATATCGGTCGCATTGCAGAAACACGATCTGTGAAGTAAATTTTTATGTTAGAATTTGGTCATATCACGTTACAGTAAAGCCTCGAAGGGACCGAGTTCATGTTAACAAAGTTTGCGTTAAGCTATTTCTTTTTGTTTTAATTAAAACGCTAATTTATATTTTCTTATTTTATTTATTTGAAAAAATATAATGTTAAAGAAAAATCTTCAAACTCAAACAATAATAAATAAACAATAACTGTTCTATTACTCGTTTCTCAAATAGTTTACTTATGTCTCTTGAGGGTATGCTCTCCTTTATCGCAGTCAATACACCCCCATGTTCTCCTTCGTCTCTTGCAGTATAGGTAGAGTCGAGTTTCTCACACGCCCCAACCACTCTATTAATTCGTGTTCAACATCTTCAAACTTTGTTGTCCGTAGATGTTTGCATTTTGATGAAAATGATGCAGATGTCTCAATTTTGTTTCTATTTTTAATAATAGTTGACCTTAGGGTTGCAAACATGGTCATTTTGACCCGGAGACATCGGGTTCGGCAACCATTCTCCGGGCTAGGGGTTTTCAGTTAAGTTCTCCGGGTTAGCTAAAGGTAATCATGGAACTTTTGAGAAACTGCAGCAAACCCTAAAGATTTTTAAAAAATTATGAAAATACAGTAATTCTTATTCTAATCATACAGCAGGGATTTACCTTGAAAAAAAAGATTTTTTCTCAAAATAAGAAGGACTCTATTACTCAATCTTAACAATAATTTAATTTTACTTTTGGGAGTATGTGAGTACTTTGAAAGTAGCAATTGTAGCATTTTTATATTTTGTGACATATTTAGTAAATACAGTAGGAATTCTGTAGCCTCCTGCCTCGATGATCATAGACTGAGACAAATCTAACATCAAAAATGGCTTTCAAAAAGACGGGTATTATTTAAAGGTAGGAATTTGCTTGTCAGAAATCAACATTCGATATTGATACATTAATTAACAAATTATGTTTTGAACTTTCGTAGATTATTTCAATATGTATCTTGTTTAGATGATAAGAAATGGCGCAACAATATGTTTGAGTTTGTCCAAGGCAGTTCACAGAATAGTATCATACTGGTCTGCCATAAAACAGTATTGTTTAAATGATGGATATGACGACAGCCTTTATTGGGAAATTTTATTATTAGTTAGACTATAGGTATATTTACAAGGACTGAGAGATATAGTTATCATTTTTGACTAGAGACACATTAATTATGGGGGTTTATAGAAAATGCCAATAGTGTCGGAATAAAGTGAAAATTTAAAATTAGTTAGGGATAATTACGTGTAGATAATTACTTCAAGCAAAAACAATGTTCCCTTAAAAAATTCTCTCAGTACATGAAAATTATGGACTGTGACTATTATCATTAGAAATAGGCTTGGTTTAGGTGCTAATATTGCCATTTTGTTTCAACTTGGTTGTGTCGTAATAAATTCCACAATTAGAGGCAGAAACGAAAAGAGGGAAAACTAGTAGACCGTAATCTTTTATCAATTAATTGAAATAAATTAATTTACTTAGTAATTAGCATCTGTAGCATCTGGATCTCATTGTTTTCTACACTACCTATATCAAAATTTCACATCAAAGCGTTACTAAAAAGTATGTGTTGAAGCCGCACATTTTTGTGGCGTCTGTTATTAATTTAAACCCCTTATGTTCCATAATATAATTATTTTTCTCCGGGTCAGCATAGGCGCAATGTTGCCAAACCTAGTTGACATAGTGGACTTTGCAATGTTGTATTTCTGTCCTATCGCTGATTTAGGTCACACGGCTTTGTCTACTTCATTCAAATTAATGGCTATCGGGACCTGCCTCAATTGGAGCGATAAAGGAAGGAAATAAAGACATTTTAATCTTTAGATCGTAGACAAAGGGTATAGTAGATAGGCGATTCGTCCACAAGTAGCAGGAATACTGTTTTTGAACGCCATTTGTGTCACGACTCAGAACTAACGTGGATTACGCGGGTCGTTTGAAAAGGATTACAAAAGTATTTACGTATTTTTATTGAGAATTGAAGCAACAATCATGTTTGCTACATTTTAGTACAATAAAATTTGTTAAGCATTTAATAACGTGTTTTATAATTATACCATGTTTATAGTTTCAAAAATATTTTCTAAAAAATACTTAGCAAATTGTTCAACAAATATGTAACAAAAATAATGTTTAACTATAATGAAAATTAAACAATTTCATGTAATTCCTTAAAGAAATCAAAGCACATATACTATAATATAGATTTATATTTCTGAACTGTTATAGTATACATATAACTTACAAAACACAGCAGCAAAACTAAATCGCTATGCATCTATAAACGCTGATACAACCACAAAATGTAGAATAAACATAAAAACTGGAAAAACGTGCCACAACAGCGAAAGGGAGTGAACTTTGTGCAACAAATATGACGGATACCAGATAGACAGACGCCTATCATCGTGTCATCGACAATTTACCGGCGGTCTGACTGTTTGCGACAATACCGACTACGTCTGAACAGTGCCATCCAACACGACTCAACTTGGTACACCACGTGCCCCTGCAGATTAGGGATGCACACGATACATCGATGTTTCATAAACATCGATTTTTTGCTTTCGATGTTCGATGTTTTCATCGATGTTATTCGATTCAATAATATCGTTAACATCGATGTTTTGCAATGCGATGTTTTGTTCTTTATATGCAATTTATTACAGAAATCTACTTTTCTGTATAGAAACGTATTGCATTCGGTTGACGCTAGATGACTCTGTTGTACTGTGGTCTGCAAATGTAGGAATAACAAATTAATTAGTTGAGTTTGTTACATACGTTTGATGCTCACAACGCTAGTGTCAAAGTATGTCAAAACCTACGTGGATGACAGTTATGTGAGAGTTCGCCTCGCCAGCATTGACAAATACATTTAAAATATTTGATATAAAATGGAATTTATGAGTCGTAGATAAAACGTTGTATTCGACTCGCACACAACGGATATAAATCGCTCGCATATTTACACGCTCACCTACGGATTGTGTATAAACTATAATATTCATGCTAGCGATTTATATCCTTAGTTATGTGCTCGTCAAATAATATACTATACTTAGGTAAAGATAAATCAACCAAATATCGATAAGTAATTTGCAGCTTTCGCGGTGACCACAACATCGATTATTGAAATTCGATATATCGTTAGATATAAACATCGATGTTTTAAATGTTTTGGGCATCCCTACTGCAGATAAAGAAAGCAGAGGGAGAAAGGAAGTGAAACCCCCATGCCTTAAATCAACAAGAAATCATCATTAATCAAGAAATGTTGTTTGAGATTCGTGTTATCGAGAATTTGCGTTAACCGAATCATATTCAATGGAAGTGTTTGAGGTATGGCCGAGACTGTAATTCTTGTTCGGATTAGCGAGGTGTTTGCGTTATCCGAGTTTGTGTTAACGAGGCTTTACTGTAATAACTTTTAAGAAATTTATAAAGGAAATAATCAGGAAAGGATTTATTGCATATTTTGATATCGTTATAACGTATTATTATTCATATTACCTTTACACAAATTTTTTTCTCTTACCTTACTGTAATCATCGCTCAGAACTTCGAAAGTAACAGCTTCAGAATCAAAGCACCTTTCAAATTTTAACGAGAGGTTGTTAACGTCAAAGCATTTTATCCTCGGTTTGTAAATACCAGTTGCCATAACGTATTGTCCATCTCTGGACACTCTAACGGAGTTACTCAAACCTGGCATATCAAAATCCTGAATCAATTCAATACGTCTCCTAATGTCAACATCTTTCTTCAGCAAAGCTCGCCTTTTTCTTTCGGATAACCACTAAAAGGATCAATTACTAACTATAAACTGTTATCTATATTGTTGACACTTACCTCCGGCAATGATTTTCCGGCGCTTAAGTTATATATTTTCACGTTGTTTAAATCGGAGACTTGCATCTTGTTAGGTTAAATAAGAATTTTATGGAGCGTAACAAGAAAAGACAACCCACGTGCATGCGTCAGTTTCACTGAATATTGATTGTTGAAAATGTAGGATCCTAATGGAGGTATTATAATCGGTATGAGACAAGTGTAGCCACTGTGTAGTGTGGGACAGTGTGTTGCTGTTAGGTGCTGTTAGGTTATGTTGGTTATCCCATAGGACTCATAGGAGGTTACTTACATGTGCTGCCACCAATCACCTAAGTGTAAACGACTAGTAACTTGTCTCCGATACAGTGGCGGCTCGTGATCTAGAAAAATGGGGGTTGCAACTTTCAGGTACTATGCGCGCCAAAAAAAGTCGTACAGCTAATTTTGACATCATGTAATTCTGGCTTGTCAACTTAAGTGGCGGCCGGCGGGTCCAACAGCTGACCGACAGAGGCTTGGCTGTTTTTGATAAGTTTAGAGAAATCAGTCGAGAATTGGTCTTTGCGTGGGGATGTCGACGTTTTCGCTAAAGCTACTTTGGAACAAGATAGACTTTGATAACGTGCGGTCAACAGTATATGATCTAACGTCTTTAACGCTGTTTCAATTTATTTTTACACACGTAAGCAGGCTGTCTAGTGATTTTACAGCGTTACCAACATAACATGGTAGCTCTAAAAATTACTGTGATAAATTGTTGACATAACCGTGACATAACCTATGTGGAGAATGTGAGATATTTATCATATATTTATATGATAAATAACTTCAACATTTGTCTACGGTTTATGAAGTGATATATGCAAAAACACACGTACTATGAATATGTGGAATATTTGAAAGTGTATCGAGATTATGCGCACATATACATTTATACCTCCTAAAAAACAAACCCCGTACCAATAACTTTGGTCACAGATTACTTACTCTTGGTACGATAGATTATGCACTCATTTCTCAGCTGATAATACACTTATGCCTAGCTACTGAAAAACAAATACATATCGACCCATGCAACGAAGACTATCGTAACTAACAAACTAAATGTAGTTATTATAGTCTTTGTTGCACGGGTCGATATTACATACGTATGTACATCCACAGTACAGGGATCTGATGACGTATAAGAAAAACAAAACAGTTAATAAGTTATTCTTTATTTACCAATTTGTAATTCATATATGATTTATAAAAGACAAATAGACAACATAAGCTTTATTAATATTATATTATAATATCAAAATCACAAAAATGTTGATCCTCGCTATCATGAGACCACACGCATACAGGTCGTAATGCTTGTTCGGTTCTTCGGGACTAATTGCAATACTATCTGCGGTTTGTTGTGTTAAACGTAATTCTCCATACACTTTGCACTTGAGAAGAAAAACATCTGGAGTCAGTGGTTGACAAGTTGACTATGTCCCATTATACATTTCTCATATAATAATGTTAGTCGTCTTCCAGTAATATTACCAAAAAATTTGATAAAAAATCGGTAATCTTCAGCATACCTCGATAATTTTATTGTCAGTTTATGGAAATTATGAAAATTAGTAACCACATCTCTTGTCTAGAAATCTTCTTCGATCAACAAAATAGTACGTAAGGATTTTGATTCCTCGTAATGTGATTTGAATCCAATTACAAACCGCGTAATGAGCTATCTGCATCATACCATACTTGGAGCTTGAATTCCCTGGTAGTAGAATGGATAAAACAGCACTGTTTATATGTATATTCTGCTAACTAACCTAACAATTGAAAAGGAAATTTTAAAAAACAATAGTATACTTCTTTAGGCACAAACCTGATTGATGTCTGATATAATAGTAGAATTTTTATGTAATCTCCTAATTTCGATTAGAATACTTCTTTGTGCAGTGTCCCCAAGTTTTCTACATTTTCAGATTATATCGGATTTGTAGGTTAGAACCATGTTAGAACTGTGGTTAGAACTCTCGAAATATGTCCCAGTAATGTAAAGTATATGGTAGATAGAGATAGACCCACAGATAGACCCATTACTATCTTCGTCTAATGACGTCTAGTTCTCGACAACATCGTAGATGGCCACACTGTCCAGCCTCGAACATGGATGGAAAAATTGGGAAAATACGACGCCGATTTTTTAAAAGTGTGGCTTTATTTCGTTTTATTTATTGTAATTTTCACAAATATTACATTGACGTAAAGTGAAACTACGACGGACTTGACACAAAAAACATAATTACATTGTTATTCCTGAAATCACGACATCTAATTATACGTCTATTTTGAGCAGCAATTGTTTAAAATTGGGCATGGGTATAATAAATATCGAGCAAGTCCGACCAAGAAGAGTTAATTTAGATTGTTATAATCTCATAAGATGCTATCGTTATTCAATAATAAACCCACACGAGCACTAAACAGTTTGAATAATTGGACCAATAGGGGCCCACCAGAACAGACCTGAAGTTAGGCTGAATTCAATCCTTTTCATCCATTCTGCTAACAAAGTTGGGTTGCTTACGGGTAACCGAATCCTTGAAGTAGTTCTGTCGTCACATGTGGGTACACAGCACTTGTTGAGTACCATTTTTTCTAAAAATCAATTTTTCTAATTAATTCAATCTAAAATTGTTGTTTATAAGGTCTATCTAAAGTTTAGTTAATAAACGTTTTTTTTTGTTCTAATGAAAATCTTCAACCGTCAAAATAAATTACATAATTTGAAGAGAAAATGAACTGGTAAAGCTAAATATACTTATCATATTTATAATATATCACGTCCTCACTAGTAGTATACTTAGTTTTGGTAATGTTGATCCCTGATCAACGCTAAGATGTAACAACTTACAACAACGCAACAATTAACAACACTAATAACAACGCAACAATTAACAAGAAAAGCAATGGAACAATATAAAACTAACGACGCACTGAAAACTAAAGCAACTTTGACGTTATAGTAATGTTTTGGTCAAGTTTGGTAAACCACCGAAAGTAAACAGATTTCTATAAAAATACGGCGAAAAGCGTCCTCTATGGACTGGTTGTGCAAACAACACACGAATAACTTGGTTGTGGTGGGGGTAATGGGAGATAAACGCCCGTGTATATATTAAGGTACCGTTACACGGCGTGTGGAGTGTCGCGCCGCCTGTGGAGTGCCACGCCTGGACACGCCGCCACGCAAGTTGGCGATAGCGATCACACGACCTGCGGAGTGGCAAGTGTCGGCATTTCAACATGTCCGTTCGCCGAAAACGGATGCTCGGTTGCGCAGCAGCGTGCTATATTTTGTTGGACAGCGATGATTTGATTTTTCTCATCCAAGCATCATGCACAGCATTTCTGTCTTTGTGTTCAGTTTGTTTGGGGTTCCAAATTAATTGTTCTTGCTCGTATAGGCATAGAAATTCTGAAATTGCTTCGTTCGACCACGACATGTTGTCCCTTCAAGAGCTAAATATCAACTAAATCTAAAATTGACGTACACGCACGTCACGCCGTGTGACTGTATAGCACGCCACCCCACTCCGCGCGGCGCGTTTGCTCGCCAGTCCACGAGTCCCGACACGCCGCGCGAAAATCGACGCGCCGACCCAATCACACGGCGTGTGGCGCGACGGTTTACACTCCAGGCGCGTCGCGCCACAGGCCGTGTAAGGGTACCTTAAGCCATGTATATTAGGGTGGTCCAAAAAACGGACTTTTCGCTTGAGGGCAACGATCCCCCCCCCCAATCTGTTCCTTTTCTAGAAGAAAAAATTCCCCCCAAATTTGGGAACAATCGGTTAACGTTAACACGTGCCACCGAGCACCTCAAAATTCCCATTTAAAATACATTGCAAAAATGCATTTTTTTTTCCGTTTTTTTTTCACGTTTCGGATTTAGAAAAAAAGTTGCAGGAGATTATGAGAAATTGTTCAGAACACTCCAAGGAGCAAATCCACAACCACTATTTTTTTGTTCACCACCCCCACCCTCCCCATAGTACCCTAAATATGAGACAAAAGTATCTCCAAATTTTCAATTTTACAATGTTACGTGTTTTATTATTGTTTTTGGCAGAAGTGATTATTATTCGATTATTGACATATTTTTTTGTCGTTTATTAACTAATTTGAAATTGTTTAAACAATTAGCATTTGTTTAAACAAAAATATACGATGTTACGAACATATTTTTCCATTGTTTTTTTGCAGAAGTTATTAGATTATTGGCTTTTTTGTCATTTATTAACTAATTAGCAATTGTTTAAACAAATACCATTTGTTTAAAGTAATATATATACAATGTTGCGGACATATTTTCTATTTTTTTTAAAGGAAATTATTATTAGGTTATTGGCATTTTTTGGTCATTTGCTAACTAATTTGCAATTGTATAAACCAATACCATTTGTTTACAAAAATATACAATGTTACGGACACATTTTTCTTTTTTTATCAGAAATTATAATTAGATTGTTGGCATTTTTTGGTCATTTGCTAACTAGTTTGCAATTGTTTAAATAAATACCATTTGTTTAAACAAAAATATACAATGGTACTGACATAACTTTTTGACGAAAATTATTATTATATTTCTTATCTTTTTTTTCTTGCCAAATTTTTTTAATAATTTTCAATTATAACCTAATAGTATATAACCTAATACTGTTGCAACAACATTACTTATTAACACTTATTAATACTTATTAATAATTTTTGTCAAGAAATACGTACCAACATTGAATATTATTGTTTAAACAAATTTATTTGTTCAAACAATTGCATATTAAGTAACAAATTACAAAAAAATTGCCAACAATGTAACAATATAATTTCTACAAGAGGAAAAACAAAAAAACATGGTAAATCTTTGTTTAAAAAATTGGTAATTGTTTAAAGAATTGCAAATTGGTTAATAAATGACAAAAAATGCCAATAATTTAATAATAGTTTCTGCAATAAAATATAAAAAATATGTTCGTAACAATATATATTTTTGCATAATTACAAATTAGTTAATAAATGTCCAAAAACTGCCAATAATCTAATACTAATTCATGCAAAAACATATAGAAAATTATGCCCATTACAATGTATTTATTTGTTTAAACAATTGCAAGTTAAATGACACACACACACACACACACACACACACACACACACACACACACACACACACACACACACACACACACACACACACACACACACACACACACACACACACACACACACACACACACACACACACACACACACACACACACACACACACACACACACACACACACACACACACACACACACACACACAGCCGCAGCCGCCCCGCGCGCAGCCGCCCCGCGCGCAGCCGCCCCGCGCGCAGCCGCCCCGCGCGCAGCCGCCGCGCGCAGCCGCCGCGCGCAGCCGCCGCGCGCAGCCGCCGCGCGCAGCCGCCGCGCGCAGCCGCCGCGCGCAGCCGCCGCGCGCAGCCGCCGCGCGCAGCCGCCGCGCGCAGCCGCCGCGCGCAGCCGCCGCGCGCAGCCGCCGCGCGCAGCCGCCGCGCGCAGCCGCCGCGCGCAGCCGCCGCGCGCAGCCGCCGCGCGCAGCCGCCCCGCGCGCAGCCGCCCCGCGCGCAGCCGCCCCGCGCGCAGCCGCCCCGCGCGCAGCCGCCCCGCGCGCAGCCGCCCCGCGCGCAGCCGCCCCGCGCGCAGCCGCCCCGCGCGCAGCCGCCCCGCGCGCAGCCGCCCCGCGCGCAGCCGCCCCGCGCGCAGCCGCCCCGCGCGCAGCCGCCCCGCGCGCAGCCGCCCCGCGCGCAGCCGCCCCGCGCGCAGCCGCCCCGCGCGCAGCCGCCCCGCGCGCAGCCGCCCCGCGCGCAGCCGCCCCGCGCGCAGCCGCCCCGCGCGCAGCCGCCCCGCGCGCAGCCTCCCCGCGCGCAGCCGCCCCGCGCGCACGCACACACCCGCGCGCGCGCGCACGCACACACACACACGTTCTACTGGTCGTAACGGAAGGAGACACCAGTGCGCAATTGATTACTGTACAAAATTACAATTGCGAATTCCAACAACGACAAACGTAACCGTTTGTCAACGATAGAACTGAACGCATCACTCTTTTCAGGTTGAGTATTTATACTAAAAGGTGATGTGAATTGGGATTAGCACTTACCAGCGCCATCTACCAGTCGCTAGGCGTACTACCTAACATGCACATTTTATGGATAAACTGTTCTCAATGAAATTATTGATGTTGTAAAAGTATGTTGTATTAATGTATATGTTACGGTTAAAGTGATAAGTGGTTTGTATCATTTGGTCAATCATTTGGTCAATGTGATTAGAAACACTTAAATAATCACATGGACCGGCTATTATTAATAAATTCCTACCGGGTACGGTAAAAGGATAAAAACGTTACTTTTTACTAAAGATCTTTTGTATACAGTCTTCAAAGAAGTTAGCTAAGTTATTTTGATTACTATGTAAGCTATTATATTTATTTACTCGACGCAAATCATCAGTACGGCTAGCCCAATGACCAAAATTACGAATAATACAAAACATTGATAATTGATAATACAGAATGTTTTCTTTTGTATCCCTTGTACTTTAGAAACTACTGGATATAATTGGTAATGATATTTGGTATACACCCAAGGACGGCTCAATGACGAAAACATAAAAAGAACATTTTATACAGTGTTCAAAAAAGTTAACCATTTTATTATCGATAGCACCCATTTTTAATGCATGTGGGTAGTTTTATGTAAATGTACAATTACAATTTATTAAGTAAATTCTCAAATCCCAATTATCTTTAAATTTTGCACATTTAAGGGTGCCGAAACGGACAGCTGAACGTACTGTCCCTAAAAAGTTCAGCAAATGGGGTAAACGTACTTCGTACCGATCTTTTAATTTTGTTTTTAAATGAGATTTTTTGCACTCAAAGGGTATTAATTGAATGTAGCTACAGCATACGAACAGTACAACGATAACTAAAAAGACAATACATACCGAAAATTGGTCAGAATTGAACAATAGACAATAACTTGCAATTTTCTTTTTGGATTAATAAATCCTTGCTTCATACAATGCATAGTAAAAACACCTATCTATACATGCAGTAAAATATCCAAAAAATGATTTTAGTTAGACAATCGGTACGAAGCAGCAAAACCAACGATTTTTGTGCGTTTGAACGGAGAGTGGGAATTCCATAGTTCAGCAGTTTTCGGATAGATGGCGCCACCGTCGTTCACAACATAATCGTTCACCACGAATTAATACTGTTTGAATTATACAAACAAGTCAGATTATTGTGCCCGCTCACAAATTTACCAGGTCTTATTATACTGTGCATACGGAATTGATACTTATTTGCAGTTGTGTTTGCAGTGACAGGTATAAGTTATATTATAACAGTAACACTATTAATTATTATTGTTGGTCTTTTTCATTTTCCCTGGTCTTACAAATAATTTATCCGTTTGTCCAATTTTTGATACTAATTCCTGAACTTCTACGTGTCACTGTTACAGTGGCCGTGACACTATATAATTTATTGTTGGACATTTTTATTGGAATCCATTATTAATATGTATATTTCAGTTAAATTAACTAAACCATAAGATTTTCTATTGATAGTACTTCTAATGGTGATATTACATTAAACCTATGAATCAAATGAATAGGTAATAAAATAATACTTTTGCTAACATATTTATTACATTAGAATATATAAATTTTTACATCCAAAACGTTGTTTCATTTATTAACAAATATTTTACCTTTACGTCAACTAAAATAAACATGGATAAAAACACGCAAAAACACAATTTATTTTCATCACAGATAATATATTAAGTTAGTTACAAGATAAATATTACACGTAGCTTTAAAATCATAAATAAAGTAGATATATAATAAGGGAGAAATTGCGTATTAAAAATACCGAATAAATAATTTTTAAATTGCTCAAATATTGACCTCCATAACGTATTGCACATTTATTTATTAGCGATCCAAATACAAAGAGATAAACTAAGTAGATAAAACATGCAAACCAATTTTTATTAGACAACGCATGCAGCAGGTATCACCACTTTAACCGTAAGAACTTATGTATTTCTATCACATATATTATCATTCACATATAATTGTATCACAACTTTAACTACAGAACATACAACTTATTTATTTTACAGATATTATCATTCAGATATAATTGTTATCACGTCATCTTTGAGATGCAGTTAATCACTTCAAATAAGAATTTAGTAATGATGTCCCAGTTCTATTGGTGTATTATACCTATATAATGTTAATAGCGGTCAGTCATCTAATGTAACTTTTTAATAAGTAACAACGTGTCAGCTGACTTTGCTTTGCCAGTGTACTCTTGCGGCCTTGCGCTTTCCCACTGTACTCGTGTCAGCAAAACAAAAGTCATGGAAAAAGTTTTCTGTGCTCACCATGGCAAATGGGAGTCGGAGACATATGCGTTGCAATATTAGGTTGGCTAAATTAAAAACCTCGTGTACAAAACCAGTACTACCAATTTGCCCTAATTCACCAAGTTACTTCTCAAAACTCAAGGTCTATAAAGAGAGAGGTTATCCAGTTTGCTATCTTTCCTATAGTCCACTTTATATACCCCCCTCAGATTCCTATATGCTCTACTTTCGTGACGTCACTAGAGTCCCGGCACGCTTCGCATCACGTCGCGTACATCGCTCGTTTAGTTTGTTCAAAGATACGTTTAATTATTGCCAGCTCAGCGCGTTATAGATTTTTTAGTGAATTAGAAAGGTTGCCTTTGTTCGTGTTTAATCGTTATTCTGCGTTTATATTGTTATATTCAATAGTTGATAGTTTTACGTTATTGGTTGTTTTATTAGTGTAGTATTTTATGAAAGAATTAAGTTAGTAAAGGTAAGATATTAATTTATATTGGAAATTACATTATTCTAAATCATGTATCAATTTTAGATGCCTATGGTTTGCTCCGTACCGGGTTGCGGTATGAGGTATAACATTTCAACAGTGATTGGATTAACAATATCATATTTTACTTTTCCACGTGATCAAAGTTTAAAGCAGAACTCATCCACAATTGGGACATTACTCATACGAAGACCAGCAAGAGCACCCATACTCCCTTCCATCCTGGATACGTCATTTATCTTTTGACGGACTAATAAATCCGTCGGAAGAATTTAAACGCTTGTTTAATAAAATGAATTAGCAAGTTCGAAAGACTTAAGGGGGATGGGATTAATAATTCGAAAAGAATTAGCAGTAAATTAAGAAGAGAACTTTTAAAACAAGATCCAATTATTGATACCATACTTTTGAAAGCTTTTGTCGAGCAAAGAATATATGTACGGATAAATTTTTTTAAATTTTACTTTTCAACAGCAAAAAAATCTAAATATTTAACGAAGAGTAGCTGAATTAAAAATAAAATTACAACAAAGATGAGAAAATTTGTACAATAAAGCTTCTTTCTGATTTTTTATTTTTTCTTTGTACGTATGTTCTAACCAAATATTGTAATCAGGACAAGCCAATGAGTGGTTTAATAAGCAAGTTGTACCAATACTACCAATACCGATTTAGTTATAGTTTTTCTATTTATTTATCTGTAGAGTCGGTAAACCAAACATTCGACTTCAATTCCTGATAATTTTAGTGTTTCAACCCCCAATTTGCATGGTTGCAAAAATATGTGGTTGCCGTTATACCACCTTCGACTCCGGCTCTTGATTTTGTTTGTAGATTGACTCCACTCACTGAATTTCTGCTAAATTTTGATTCCAACTGCAGAGACCTGGTTTAGCACAACACATTTCTTTAATCGGACATACATTACATACTAATGTACTTATTCAGCATTATTAACAAATTATTGAAATAGCATGTTGTGATAATCACATTCGTCATTTTTTTTTTCATCTTAATCATTTAAAAATGATCACAATAAAGATGCATTTATTTTTTCAATATAATTATGCACCTACTTAACCTAAATCATACAACGAAATGATCATTCAAATTGGTGGCAGCGCACGACTCTAGTGACGTCACGATCTCCCTTTACCCCTCAAACTGAGAAATCTCGTACTTGGATAACCTTACTACTTTATAGACCTTGCTCAAAACTGACAAGTATAATTTTTAGTTTAGAGTACCACTGTTGGTAATCCGAATCCATTTTTGCGCACTCCAATATGACTCCAATGTGGACTACCAAGGTGTTGTAGGGCGTTCGGACTACATGGTAGTACGGATTACTGAGAGTACCTATACTGTATGGATGATGTTCTGAACGTGCTCACCGAGTGCTGTGTTGTATTTACATACCCACAAGACCACTCACCATGCCTCGTCTCACGAGAGACTACCCACCGAGGTGGCAGTATCGCAAAATGTGGCGCAGAAGGACAAAAGCCGCCACCCTACAGTTTTGTCACGCAACGTCTGTGGGCAATCTTAACAATAGAGTTACACCGTGCCCATGAAAGACAATAATAACTAAACGCTGATATTGCATATTTACTCTATATAAGCTTTGCATTGTTAATGGTAATCTCAGTTCTGCCCATAACAAACACACGCGTATAATCTGTATTGTCACTGCAGTCTATATTTAGAACTCCGCGTATAATATACAGTGTATTTTTATTATACGTGAAATAAAGTCGCTTTTTAAAAAACCTGCTTTTCATCCAAAAACGATAATTATAGTTGGCAAAAGGTGTTCTTCATAAAATCTACATGACTTCGGTAACAAATACTCGTACCATCATTTTTCTTCCATCCTATTTTAATCCATACAAAGTGGACGTTCACCTCAGGATACATGTCTGAAGACCTGCCGCTATGCGAGTTGCCTCTCATTAGGGGCGCTAGAAATATACAAAATATTAGTTTAGTATCGTCAATAAATAAAAAAAATTCAATTTGTATATAATAAATTATTTTTGTAACTGTATTTTCTTGTTTAAGAGGATAATAATATAATAATATCTCAGTACCTACTATACAATTTTTTAGAATAATGAAAATCAAATTTTAACTACAGTTAAATTCAGAAGTCAGAACAATAATCTCAAGCAAAATAATTGATAAAAAAAATATAATAATATCTAATAATAAATTATTTTTTGTGAATATGTAATATCTATTTTATTATTCTTAATGTAGCATAATAACATAACAATATGTTTTTTAAGATAAAATACATGATTTGAATCGAACGTATATTCATACATTTGTAACAATTTATTTCTGAACGTGAGATGAATCCATACGTTCGATAAATCTCAATTACGTCTGTACAGTTTCTGTATAGGTGGCTTAAAGTTAGGATTATACCTGTTGTAATTTTGTGTTTTAAAAACTGAACCGAATCAGAACTAAGTAATAACTAAATAAAGTCAGACAAAATATGTTGTAAAATACAAGCAGCACCATAATAAGAAAAGATACAGCTGCCGCCGAAAAATCAACACAGTGCACTGCCGGGTCTGCCTGGCAACAAAATCATAAATGTGGCATCGCATTCCCGCTATCAAATATGTTATGTGAGAGAGGGACGACAGCGGCAAGGAGTTCGACTGGCCCTATGCTTTGCAATCTTTGCGTACCATACAGGAAATAAAACTACGCTAGAGTATTAGAAATAGCGGGTAGTCCCGCGCGACCAAATGTAGGAGAGAGAGGAGAGCGGTAAGGGGTCTTAGAGTATCGCTGTAGAACGGGGTTCACAAAAACTGTCCGCGACGATGTAATTTGAAATATTGTAGGAGAAAATCATGAGAAAATACGATATAGAGTGAAAAATAAATAAAGAAATAATAAATGAAAAACAAACTAATTGATTTGAACAATAGTAGTGTTCGATTACCACTTGCTGTTCAGTTCAATTCAGTTCGCATTCAATCTAAGCCACGGTCAGCTGATTAGTGCCGTTCGATTACCACTTTGACGTCTATTCAAAAGTATACAATCAGTTCCCCCTTCACCCCTCGAGCACAACCCCGCAAAGCCGGTCAGTTGTGTTCAAGTCAGGCTGACTAAAACGCGTTCGATTACCGCGTTCAATAGTATCCAAATTGCACTCGAAATGATTGCGATCAATTTGAGTGCGACTGGTAATCGAACACTACTATACTCCAATACACTCAAGGTATGTTCGATTGCCGGCCGCGCTCAGTTGTACTCAGATCAATCTGAGCGCTTTGAAATACTTGCTTCCTATTATTGGAATCAGTTGAACAGAACTAATCGCAAGTATCGCAACTAAGCGCAGCCAGCAATCGAACACTACTTCGAGTACACAGTACACAGTAAACTCAATAAGTAAAAAATATGAAGTGCGCTTGCTTAAAAAAACGAACATAGTAGGTTTGTTCGAGCAGGAGTCAAAACAATTAGGGATCCTTCTACGCATACGCAATGCAGGTTTTTGAAGGGCAAAACCCCCAGTTGGCATGCGCAGGAGAAAGAATAAGTGCTTTATGCACTTATTTTGGTGCTGCTCGAACAAACCTATAGTGTTATATACATTTTGTATATACATTATGATAATTAAGTCAAGATCACCAAACATTTAGATCCTTAGAGTTTTCTTTAGAAAATCCGGCCATTTTTACACAAAAGTTTTTTTATTGACCTAATTTTGCGCCCATCTACTCGTGCGCCTGGAGCAGTTTTCTCCCACTGCTCCCCGTAGCTACGCCCCTGGGAGTAAGGTAACAAATAAATGCACGTCAAGTGTGTTAATGGAGTTACATTCAACCACTATACCGACTTGATATGTGTATAAGGTATAAGATACAGAAAATAATTAATATATAACCCCATGGATGTAATCCTCATATATGTACACCAATAGTTAATGAACTATTTGCTGATTTGTATAACTTTAACGATGAATTGAATAGCAAACCGTGCAGGAAATCGTACTATAGTTAATTAGGTTATGGATCTGTGGGTTATGTTTATTTAAATTACATCTCATCGTTTTCTTCTTTGATGAAGTATTTGTTGATTCGTTTGCGTATAATAACTTTAACAACGATGAATTGTTAGCGAACCGTGCAGGAAATCAAACTATAATTGAATCGCCGAGTTCGAAAACAATACATGTCCATAGGATATACTGTGGTCTTGTACTGTTTTCGAATTCAATTAATTAGGCTATTTACCTATGGGTTATGTTGTGATTATGTTTACCCAGTCCCTGCGTCTTTGTTTAAAAAGAATGTTTTTGTACGCTATGCGCAGACGCGCTGACAATTTGACCGCGAATTTTAAACAACACGGTTGTGGCCTAATTTGCGCATGCGCGTAGAGCTCACGCATGCGCGTTGGAATTGTAGAACGAAATAGAATAGAGTATCTTCCATTTCGCTTTGAATCGTGAACAACCTCTCTGTCTAGCCGCAATATAAGTATGTATTACATATATTTATTTACCACGATATTTACATTTTATGTCATCGACTTCTTCTACTTTAAAACCAAGGAATTTGGTGGTGCGTATGGCGGTTTTAATTTTATTAGGTTACTAAGTTTCGCCGTGGTCCCCTATTGGTCCAATTATTCAAATAGTTCAATGCTCCTGTGGGTTAATTATTGAATAATGATAGCATCTTATAAGATTACAACAATCTGAATGAACTATTCTAGTGCGCCACATCTCCATATTTATTATACCCATGCCCAATTTTAAACAATTGCTGCTCAAAGATAGACGTATAATTGGAGGACGGGTGATATCCTGATTTCAGGAATAACATTTCAATTATGTATTTTTGCGATGCGCCGCAGTAGTTCCACTTTGTCAATGTACAATTTGAAAAAATCCAATAAATGAAAAGAAATAAAGCCACACCTTTGAAGAATCGGCGTCGTATTTTCCCAATTTTTCCATTCATGTTCGAGTCTGAACAGTGTGTCCATCTACGGTGTTCTCGAGAACTAGTCGTCATTAGACGAAGATAATAGTAATGGGTCTATCTCTATCTACCATATACCACAAAAAAAGGCTGTTACTCGCTAAAATTCACATTGCGTGCGTTCTGCCACTTTAGGCGCTAACCGCTTGAACTCAGCGGACGGCGGCAATTGGGCAGCAACAACATGAACGCGACGGCCATTGGTTGCTGAGTTCAAGCGCTTAAGCGGCTTAAACTGGCAGAACGCACCCATTTATATCCATCATTTCCACGTTTGACAGAAACAGAGACGGCGTGACATCTTGCATCTCTCTTAATTTCATTGGGTGGAAAACAAAGCAAAAGCGCCATAAGAGATCATGTATTTCTGGCTTTCTAAATCAGCTTAAAATAAACCAATTGATACGATAGTGACTCAGCTTGGATTTTTTTCTGGGTGTGTGGACCTTATTGAATATGTTTTGAAGATAATAGTAGTGTTTGATTGCCGGCCGCGCTCAGTTCAATCTGAGCGCAAATTTGAAATACTTGCTTCCTATTGGTGGAATCAGTTGAACAGAACCATAAAAGAACTAACCACAACTAAGCGCGGCAGCAATCGAACACTACTAATTTTGGAATATTTCATGGTGAGTATTATACAAAACGATGTTAAAAAGTGACTTCAGAAAGTGAGGTTATATTTGAAACGCGTGTTTTTTGCAGGTTTATTATGGAAAATATTCAATTCAGTGAGGAGTTTAACCAACTAGGACATGCTTACTGTTATCAAATTACACATCGCCAATATTGACTTTGTTGTATGGTCCAAAAACGAACTTTTTCTGCATCGACTTTTTAGAGACGATCCACTCTGGGATTTTACATTTGTTTGCAGTATCACAAAACAATTGTCTTACCTGAAATTTTATGTAAAGAAGCCTGAAGGCAAGGGAGTAGTCGAGGTAGAATAAATCAATAAAACAATGATTGTAAATTAATAGATTTATTATTTAAAAAATCTGAAATGTATGTCGAATATGAGTAGAATAATGTGATAAGTACAATATTACACTTTATTTCCTAATTATATTTGACAGTTTTTGCACGAATGTCATGCAGGGCACTAGGGCTGTTCGAGCGCTCGTTTTTTCGTACCGAACACAAGTAGGTCTGCGTAACTATCATTTTGTCACGCTAAAATTTTGTTCTATCATACCACTGCTTGGATACAACCAATGCTTTGACGTTTATTCAAGCCAATATGCTTGATTACAAGTAATTGCTCGCTTTTGGTATTGAGACTCGCATTTTAACCGAACAAATGAGACCCAACTCGAAAAACCGGGTGCTCGGTTCGGAAAGAAACCAGATTTACTTAGCTCGAAATTCGAGACTTGAAGTGTTAGATAACTCGAACAGCCCTACGTTGCACCCAATCGGGATGGTCATCATTTCGAGCCCTCTTCGAGCTGGTTTACCTTAAAATGACACATTATAAACAAATATTTCACAACTATATTTCATACAACTCTTACCTGCAATAAAATGCATACTGCAAACCCTCCAATTTTGTAGTTGACCTTCAGAGAAGTTTGGATCTCTCTTAATGGCCTATAGCTATCGTTCCCTTCTAAAATGCGACAACAAACTGTTGGGATAATTTGGCTCGAGGACTTTTGGTAATAATATGAAAGGAAATTTCCTTATCTCGATGGCTTTTCGACCTGCAGTTAGCCACGCTACAAATTTTGCCCGTTTTAAAACTAACACTAAAGCAAAAACACGCGTTTGAAACATAACCTCATTTTCGAAGTCACTTTTAAACATCGTTTTGAATAATATTCACTGTGAAATATTCCAAATGCAGCTTCAAATCTTATTCAATAAGGTTCACACACCCAGAAAAAAATCCAAGCTGAATCACTTTCGCACCAAATGGTTTATTTTAAGGTGATTTAGAAAGCCAGAAATACATGATCTCTTATGGCGCTTTTGCTTTGTTTTCCACCCAATGAAATTAAGAGAGATGCAAGATGTCACGCCGTCTCTGTTTCTGTCAAACGTGGAAATGATGGATTTACTGGGACAGATTTCGAGAGTTCTAACCTACAAATCCGATGTAATCTGAAAATGTAGAAAACTTGGGGACACTGCACAAAGAAGTATTCTAATCGCCCCGCGCGCAGCCGCCCCGCGCGCAGCCGCCCCGCGCGCAGCCGCCCCGCGCGCACGCACACACCCGCGCGCGCGCGCACGCACACACACGTTCTACTGGTCGTAACGGAAGGAGACACCAGTGCGCAATTGATTACTGTAAAAAATTACAATTGCGAATTCCAACAACGACAAACGTAACCGTTTGTCAACGATAGAACTGAACGCATCACTCTTTTCAGGTTGAGTATTTATACTAAAAGGTGATGTGAATTGGGATTAGCACTTACCAGCGCCATCTACCAGTCGCTAGGCGTACTACCTAACATGCACATTTTATGGATAAACTGTTCTCAATGAAATTATTGATGTTGTAAAAGTATGTTGTATTAATGTATATGTTACGGTTAAAGTGATAAGTGGTTTGTATCATTTGGTCAATCATTTGGTCAATGTGATTAGAAACACTTAAATAATCACATGGACCGGCTATTATTAATAAATTCCTACCGGGTACGGTAAAAGGATAAAAACGTTACTTTTTACTAAAGATCTTTTGTATACAGTCTTCAAAGAAGTTAGCTAAGTTATTTTGATTACTATGTAAGCTATTATATTTATTTACTCGACGCAAATCATCAGTACGGCTAGCCCAATGACCAAAATTACGAATAATACAAAACATTGATAATTGATAATACAGAATGTTTTCTTTTGTATCCCTTGTACTTTAGAAACTACTGGATATAATTGGTAATGATATTTGGTATACACCCAAGGACGGCTCAATGACGAAAACATAAAAAGAACATTTTATACAGTGTTCAAAAAAGTTAACCATTTTATTATCGATAGCACCCATTTTTAATGCATGTGGGTAGTTTTATGTAAATGTACAATTACAATTTATTAAGTAAATTCTCAAATCCCAATTATCTTTAAATTTTGCACATTTAAGGGTGCCGAAACGGACAGCTGAACGTACTGTCCCTAAAAAGTTCAGCAAATGGGGTAAACGTACTTCGTACCGATCTTTTAATTTTGTTTTTAAATGAGATTTTTTGCACTCAAAGGGTATTAATTGAATGTAGCTACAGCATACGAACAGTACAACGATAACTAAAAAGACAATACATACCGAAAATTGGTCAGAATTGAACAATAGACAATAACTTGCAATTTTCTTTTTGGATTAATAAATCCTTGCTTCATACAATGCATAGTAAAAACACCTATCTATACATGCAGTAAAATATCCAAAAAATGATTTTAGTTAGACAATCGGTACGAAGCAGCAAAACCAACGATTTTTGTGCGTTTGAACGGAGAGTGGGAATTCCATAGTTCAGCAGTTTTCGGATAGATGGCGCCACCGTCGTTCACAACATAATCGTTCACCACGAATTAATACTGTTTGAATTATACAAACAAGTCAGATTATTGTGCCCGCTCACAAATTTACCAGGTCTTATTATACTGTGCATACGGAATTGATACTTATTTGCAGTTGTGTTTGCAGTGACAGGTATAAGTTATATTATAACAGTAACACTATTAATTATTATTGTTGGTCTTTTTCATTTTCCCTGGTCTTACAAATAATTTATCCGTTTGTCCAATTTTTGATACTAATTCCTGAACTTCTACGTGTCACTGTTACAGTGGCCGTGACACTATATAATTTATTGTTGGACATTTTTATTGGAATCCATTATTAATATGTATATTTCAGTTAAATTAACTAAACCATAAGATTTTCTATTGATAGTACTTCTAATGGTGATATTACATTAAACCTATGAATCAAATGAATAGGTAATAAAATAATACTTTTGCTAACATATTTATTACATTAGAATATATAAATTTTTACATCCAAAACGTTGTTTCATTTATTAACAAATATTTTACCTTTACGTCAACTAAAATAAACATGGATAAAAACACGCAAAAACACAATTTATTTTCATCACAGATAATATATTAAGTTAGTTACAAGATAAATATTACACGTAGCTTTAAAATCATAAATAAAGTAGATATATAATAAGGGAGAAATTGCGTATTAAAAATACCGAATAAATAATTTTTAAATTGCTCAAATGTTGACCTCCATAACGTATTGCACATTTATTTATTAGCGATCCAAATACAAAGAGATAAACTAAGTAGATAAAACATGCAAACCAATTTTTATTAGACAACGCATGCAGCAGGTATCACCACTTTAACCGTAAGAACTTATGTATTTCTATCACATATATTATCATTCACATATAATTGTATCACAACTTTAACTACAGAACATACAACTTATTTATTTTACAGATATTATCATTCAGATATAATTGTTATCACGTCATCTTTGAGATGCAGTTAATCACTTCAAATAAGAATTTAGTAATGATGTCCCAGTTCTATTGGTGTATTATACCTATATAATGTTAATAGCGGTCAGTCATCTAATGTAACTTTTTAATAAGTAACAACGTGTCAGCTGACTTTGCTTTGCCAGTGTACTCTTGCGGCCTTGCGCTTTCCCACTGTACTCGTGTCAGCAAAACAAAAGTCATGGAAAAAGTTTTCTGTGCTCACCATGGCAAATGGGAGTCGGAGACATATGCGTTGCAATATTAGGTTGGCTAAATTAAAAACCTCGTGTACAAAACCAGTACTACCAATTTGCCCTAATTCACCAAGTTACTTCTCAAAACTCAAGGTCTATAAAGAGAGAGGTTATCCAGTTTGCTATCTTTCCTATAGTCCACTTTATATACCCCCCTCAGATTCCTATATGCTCTACTTTCGTGACGTCACTAGAGTCCCGGCACGCTTCGCATCACGTCGCGTACATCGCTCGTTTAGTTTGTTCAAAGATACGTTTAATTATTGCCAGCTCAGCGCGTTATAGATTTTTTAGTGAATTAGAAAGGTTGCTTTTGTTCGTGTTTAATCGTTATTCTGCGTTTATATTGTTATATTCAATAGTTGATAGTTTTACGTTATTGGTTGTTTTATTAGTGTAGTATTTTATGAAAGAATTAAGTTAGTAAAGGTAAGATATTAATTTATATTGGAAATTACATTATTCTAAATCATGTATCAATTTTAGATGCCTATGGTTTGCTCCGTACCGGGTTGCGGTATGAGGTATAACATTTCAACAGTGATTGGATTAACAATATCATATTTTACTTTTCCACGTGATCAAAGTTTAAAGCAGAACTCATCCACAATTGGGACATTACTCATACGAAGACCAGCAAGAGCACCCATACTCCCTTCCATCCTGGATACGTCATTTATCTTTTGACGGACTAATAAATCCGTCGGAAGAATTTAAACGCTTGTTTAATAAAATGAATTAGCAAGTTCGAAAGACTTAAGGGGGATGGGATTAATAATTCGAAAAGAATTAGCAGTAAATTAAGAAGAGAACTTTTAAAACAAGATCCAATTATTGATACCATACTTTTGAAAGCTTTTGTCGAGCAAAGAATATATGTACGGATAAATTTTTTTAAATTTTACTTTTCAACAGCAAAAAAATCTAAATATTTAACGAAGAGTAGCTGAATTAAAAATAAAATTACAACAAAGATGAGAAAATTTGTACAATAAAGCTTCTTTCTGATTTTTTATTTTTTCTTTGTACGTATGTTCTAACCAAATATTGTAATCAGGACAAGCCAATGAGTGGTTTAATAAGCAAGTTGTACCAATACTACCAATACCGATTTAGTTATAGTTTTTCTATTTATTTATCTGTAGAGTCGGTAAACCAAACATTCGACTTCAATTCCTGATAATTTTAGTGTTTCAACCCCCAATTTGCATGGTTGCAAAAATATGTGGTTGCCGTTATACCACCTTCGACTCCGGCTCTTGATTTTGTTTGTAGATTGACTCCACTCACTGAATTTCTGCTAAATTTTGATTCCAACTGCAGAGACCTGGTTTAGCACAACACATTTCTTTAATCGGACATACATTACATACTAATGTACTTATTCAGCATTATTAACAAATTATTGAAATAGCATGTTGTGATAATCACATTCGTCATTTTTTTTTTCATCTTAATCATTTAAAAATGATCACAATAAAGATGCATTTATTTTTTCAATATAATTATGCACCTACTTAACCTAAATCATACAACGAAATGATCATTCAAATTGGTGGCAGCGCACGACTCTAGTGACGTCACGATCTCCCTTTACCCCTCAAACTGAGAAATCTCGTACTTGGATAACCTTACTACTTTATAGACCTTGCTCAAAACTGACAAGTATAATTTTTAGTTTAGAGTACCACTGTTGGTAATCCGAATCCATTTTTGCGCACTCCAATATGACTCCAATGTGGACTACCAAGGTGTTGTAGGGCGTTCGGACTACATGGTAGTACGGATTACTGAGAGTACCTATACTGTATGGATGATGTTCTGAACGTGCTCACCGAGTGCTGTGTTGTATTTACATACCCACAAGACCACTCACCATGCCTCGTCTCACGAGAGACTACCCACCGAGGTGGCAGTATCGCAAAATGTGGCGCAGAAGGACAAAAGCCGCCACCCTACAGTTTTGTCACGCAACGTCTGTGGGCAATCTTAACAATAGAGTTACACCGTGCCCATGAAAGACAATAATAACTAAACGCTGATATTGCATATTTACTCTATATAAGCTTTGCATTGTTAATGGTAATCTCAGTTCTGCCCATAACAAACACACGCGTATAATCTGTATTGTCACTGCAGTCTATATTTAGAACTCCGCGTATAATATTGTGAAGGGACGCCTACAGACTCACCCTGTATACCAAGAGCCTATGGACTCACCCAGTATAGTAAACCGAGGACGAACACGGGAGACGCCGAAGCGACAGCCGTAACTGCTGATCAAGCTGTTTGGTGCGGGGACCGGGGGGGAACCGCCAACGGTCACCGCATCGGACGCGAACATTATTACATTACGATTACGACTATCAATTAAGACGTGGGTACCAAGTCACGTATTATAGATACACTGTCGATATACGAATAAAACCATTTAAGACGATGTAGTTGTTGTCTGTGCTACGCCACCCCACATACCATCCCCGCCCGTACAATTATCTGAGGTCTCGCAGGAACATCACAATTGGTGGAGGCACGCCGCGTATTCCGAGTAAAAAGGTCTATGGTGAAGACAAGGAGTCAAGTAAGAGAAGCAGAAGAACCGAAGAATACAGCGAAAAACATGAGCGACACAAGTGATACGGAAGACGAAAAAATCCCGATGGTGAGGCCAACGAAATTTGCGGGCGGAGCAAAAGAAAATGTAGAGCAGTTTTTGAAGATTTATTCAAGAGCGGCAAAGGCAAATAAATGGACAGAAAATACAAAGGCACTCCAATTACCATGCTATCTGGAGGGAGCAGCCCTGAATTGGTACGAGACAAATGAAGACAATCAAGGTATGGACGACTACGTCCAGGTGTCCCAAAAGCTGAAGGACGCGTTTAAGAATCCAATCATCAATTCCCAGCTGCAGTACGAACTTTCAACGAGGACCCAAGGACAGACGGAGGAGGTGTGGAATTATTTTCATGCCGTTCTCAACTTGTGTCACCAGGTCAAACCTGACATGGCGGAAGCGGAGAAAGTAAGGTACATTTTAAGAGGACTCAAACCAAACATCATTGAGAGGGTTAACATGCTAAAAAACGATACCGTGGAGGAGCTCAGAAGAAACCTACGACAAGGTGAGGCCACGTCATACCTGTTAGCGGAACGAAGAGGAGGCAGTTCGGAGGACCAGTCAGCAGGACATAGTGGTGCCCAACCGAGGAATAAGAGGAGGAACACCGAACAGGAGGAAATGGAGGAGCTGAGACGAAGAATCGAGGACCTCCAATGGCAACTCCAGCAAAAAGGTAGGTCTCAACCTATAAATAATTCAAATAGACAGAGGAACAATTTACCGAGTAGGACACCTGATGGTCGCGTAATTTGCTATCATTGTCGTAAACCAGGACATTATGCTCGGGACTGTTGGTCAAAAAACGGTCCACAGTAAAAACGTTTCAGAAAAATAGGGTTAGGCAGAGAAAGCATTGTTATTTTTGTAAAAGTAGTACTCATAAGAAAATAAATTGTAGAGTTAGAAAAAGAATACTGAAAAATTTGGGACCAAATAGTTGTGCAACAGTTACGTCGATAGAATTAGTCAAAATAAAAGGAAAAGTGAACGATAGAGAAGTAAATTTTTTGATAGATACAGGAGCAGGTATTAGTTTAATTCATTCTAAGTTCATAACAAATAAAAATTCGATTGTTCCATCAAATTATATGCAAATAAAATCTGCTTCTGGTCATTGCTTATGGATTTTAGGTAAAGTTAATGTTAATTTCACTGTAGATTCTTTAGAATTTTCGCATACGTTTTTAGTTATAAAAAATTTTGAACTCGAAGCAATTCTTGGAAATGATTTCAACAGTCGTTATGGCGTCAATATTAATTTCTTAACACGTAGTCTTCAGCTACTTGTTAACGGTGAAACTGCAATTCTGCATTTTGACACAAAGGAAAATACGTGTGTGGAAAGTGTTGCAGACACAACAATTTCAAGTCGTGTCACACCACGAGAACGTATCATGCTACAACCTATGACGACACAAAAAATAGAGGTACAGTATTCTGCGAAATTGCCAGCGCACTGTTATTTTGAACCCAATACGAATTTATTTAAATGCAATGCCATTAAGATCAACGAACGTTTTTACTTGACACCAATTCCCTATATTTATGTAACGAATATGAGCGATAGAACAATTATAGTAGAGATTTTTGCCAAATTAGGAACCATGATAGAGATTTGTGATAAACCATACTTACAGTTAGATAAAATAGGCCTTTCTGCCCACCTTTCGGTTGGCAACGATCAGGATAACTGTGTATCAAAATCATTATCAATAAAAGAGTTCGAGTCGGATCTAAATGTAAATCCTAGGTTAGATAGAGAGCAGCAAAATCAATTGCAAACTTTATTACGAAATTACAAAGACATTTTTGCGCGTAGTAATTATGAGTTAGGTAGAACAAACGTTTGTGAACAAACAATAGAAACGGGAGACGCAAAACCAGTTCACCAACCACCATACAGGGTGGCGCATAAAGAAAGACAAATAGTTCGGGACCAAGTACGTGAAATGTTGGATGCAGGTATAATTAGACACTCTTATAGCCCATTCTGTAGTCCGGTAGTATTAGTAAAAAAGAAGACAGGCGAGTGGAGATTTTGTGTGGATTATAGAAAATTAAATAAAATTATTAAATTAGATGCATATCCGTTACCAGTAATTGACGACATTTTGTTTTATTTAGAAGGGGCGCATTTCTTTTCAACCCTAGATTTATTTTCAGGATATTGGCAAATTAATATTGCTGGAAAACATAGACATAAGACGGCTTTTGTGACATCAGACGGACTATTTGAATTTAATGTCTTACCATTTGGCTTGGCCTCAAGTCCGGCTTGTTTTCAGAGGTGTATGGACGAAGTCCTAGCGGGATTAAAGTGGATATCGTGCTTAGTTTATTTGGACGACGTAGTAGTTAAAGCTGATAATTTTGAGACACATTGTAAAAATTTAGAGGAAGTTTTTAATAGATTAAGGCAGGCAAGTTTAAAATTAAAACCATCAAAGTGTACGTTTGGATACCAAGAAATAAAAATATTAGGTTATGTGGCTTCGTGTAAGGGACTGTCACCAGACCCTGACAAGATAGTAGCAGTATCAAACTTCCCTACACCAAAAAGCGTAAAAGATATACAATCATTTTTAGGACTAGCTAATTACTACAGAAAATTCATTAAAGATTTTGCCAACATCGCGCGACCATTGACTCAATTGACTCGAAAAAATATTAAATTTTGTTGGAACGAAACAGAGCAAGAAGCTTTTGACAACCTAAAAGAACGCTTAATTAATTATCCCGTGTTACGTCATTTTAAACTGGACTTACCTACAGAATTGCATACTGATGCGAGTGGATATGGTTTGGGGGCTGTTTTATTGCAGACCGATGGTACGGAAACGTATCCGATCGCATACGCCTCTAAACGATTATCTGACGCGGAAATGAAATACAATACAACAGAAAAAGAATGTCTTTCACTGGTTTGGGCAATGGCCCATTATAGAAATTACCTTTGGGGTAGAAAATTTCGGGTAGTGACTGACCACCACGCGCTGTGCTGGCTCCATAAACAACAAAATATGACATCGAGGTTAGGACGTTGGGTTATTAAGTTACAGGATTTTGACTATGACATTGTGCATAAGAGTGGTAAACATCATACTGACGCGGATAGTTTATCACGTAATCCTATTCTGGATCCGAGTGACTCAGATACTCATGAAATTTCTGTGTTAAGTATGATTCCGATGGACATTGCGGATTTACAGAGACAAGATCCCAACCTGTTAGAATTATTAGAAGCCATACAAACTCCTGATTCCGCTGATAATAGAACTTGCAAAAAATCACGTAGCTATTTAGTTGAGAATAACATTTTATACAAAAAGAATTTTACACCGTCCGGACAAAATAAACTATTGGTAATACCAGAAAATTTGAAATCAGAAATCTTATTTGGAGCTCACGATGACCCATTAAGCGGAGGTCACTTAGGTCTTGCAAAAACGATGGGAAAAATTAAAGTTAGGTATTTCTGGGAAAATATGAATAACGAAATTGAAACTTATGTAAAGACATGTCTTTCTTGTCAGCAAAGAAAACATCCGCATCAAGGCCCTTCAGGTCTAATGCAGCCGTTAAAAGTAGGAAAACCGTTCGACCGAATTGGTATAGATCTTCTAGGTCCTTTCCCAAAATCGGAAAGTGGAAATACATTCATTATAGCCGCTCTAGATTACGCGACAAAGTGGGCCGAAACAAAAGCGATTCCAACAGGCACCGCTAAGTGTGTGAGTGATTTTTTGGTAGAAAATATAATTTGTCGTCATGGATGTCCGATTGAACTCCTAAGCGATCGAGGTAAATGTTTTATGGCTAACTTGGTTACTGAACTTACTAGAAGTTTAGGTACGCGCTCAACATTCACTACCGCGTATCATCCACAGACCAACGGTTTAACAGAACATTTTAATGGTACATTAGCAACTATGCTTGCCATGTATACGAGAACTGATCAGAAAAATTGGGATTCCTATGTACCCTTAGTTACGTTCGCATACAATACATCTAAACAAGCCACTACTAAAGAGTCACCCTTCATGCTTATGTACGGTCGAGAAGCTAAGTTACCATTCGATGCTGCTTTAGGTATTGATGTGTGTAAGGATGAAACTGTAAGAGAATTTTTAGAAAGAATAGAAAATGTTAGGACTACCGCATTAGTAAGAATAAATAATGAACAAGTTATACAAAAGGGACGATACGATCAGGGCCGTAAGTCAGTGGATTATGAGGAAAACGAAGAAGTACTCATTTTTACACCGTTTCGTAAAGTAGGCAAATCAGAGAAATTATTAACGAGATGGCATGGGCCTTATAAAGTCAATAGAAAAATTAATGAGGTGAATTACGAAATAAAAATGAAAAAAGCCAACAAAAATGTTTTAGATACAGTGCACGTAAGTCGCATGAAGAAATACCACGCTCGCGCTTTGTAAGTAGGTTATAGAAACAAATCATGCTGAATAAGGTAAATTGAACGATAGGCACACATAAAGGAAAATATTTTGAATTAAGTATTTAATAATTGATAACCAAAACTTTTGTTTATTACCGAGAGTAAGTGACGTAGAGATTAGCAATGTAGATTGTTTTACAAAGTTAGCTTTGGGTGCATCCGTTTCAGACCTGGTAGCTTCCTGTATAATGTCCTGTTATCAAAATAATAAAACACTGGTCCAACAAGTGGCTCCCGAAAAATTTGTTATAGTTCAAGCAAGAGGTAATCTGACACTCGAATGTGCCAATTACCCTGGCCGAGTAATCGACACGCAAGAGTTTGGATTACACGGAGCGTTACAACTCCAAGTTCCCTGTTCCTGTTCTTTAAAGCAATTGTCAGTTACGTTGATTCATAAAGTGTTTCCATGTGATTTTGCAGGCAGCAAAGCATTTCAAATCTACCACATTCTACCAGCTTTATGGTCGAAATTACAAACACTGTATGTCCCGCCGATTAATCATTTAAACCAGCTGTCCTATAGGAACGCATCAGAATGCTTAAACCTAAAATGGAACGTCAGCGTTCCGCACTTTAATTTCATTCCTAAGTTTAATGAGCAACCTGATTCAAATGAGGAGCAATCTTATTCGTTTATACATCATTACAGTCAACATTCAATCAATCTTTTTCAGTGTATCAATATTCTTACGACAAGTTGTGTTTTAATTATATTATTTCGAAACCCAGCACTGATTGGACTAGGTGTCGTACATGCAGTAAGAGCAATCAGTGTGTCCGATTCGATCAATTGTTTCAGTAATGTCATCATTATAGGTTTGGCGAGTGTTTTTGTCTTTTGGTTAGTATACCAATGTATTAAGAAAAGTCGAGTAAAGAAAGAAATAGAAATAAAGTTAGAATCCGTGGAAGCTCAGTCTTCACAAGATGAGATACCGACCATAGAGGTCAAAGAGCGAAAGTGTAAAGTTACGCGTAACGCAGCAAAGAATTAAGATAGAAAGATAACTTAGAATTCCCTATTTTGTAGGAAAGAATTATTGCAGAAAAAAAGAGAGAGTATAAGTGTTATAACTGAAGTATTAGTATTGTATAAATTCGTCTGCAGACATGTGTAAGTTTTGTGAATGATAAAGAAATTGTTAGAGGAGGAGCGCTCAAATAATTTTAGAAACCATGGTTTAATAGTTTAATTTTTTAATGTTGTATGCTTAAGGTTTAATGTCAAATGTTTTAGAATTTTACGAAAGTTTAGATTGCATTTTTTACTATAAGAATGACCTTTTGTTTCCAGCACTAGATGCTGAGGGTCGCAAGTTTTTTAAATATAAGTACATACGTAAATACGTATCATGAGTATAAGTTGGATTAGGGATAGAAATTCAGTTTTGTTAATTCTAGATGTAAGGTTAATGTGTAAAGAAAGGATACTGGTTTTGTTTTGAATTTGCAGGATGCACGAACGGATGCCGCTGAGGGACCTCTGGTGTTGCTGATCCTCTACATCGGGGTCCGATGTTTTTAACAAGGGGGAGTGTGAAGGGACGCCTACAGACTCACCCTGTATACCAAGAGCCTATGGACTCACCCAGTATAGTAAACCGAGGACGAACACGGGAGACGCCGAAGCGACAGCCGTAACTGCTGATCAAGCTGTTTGGTGCGGGGACCGGGGGGGAACCGCCAACGGTCACCGCATCGGACGCGAACATTATTACATTACGATTACGACTATCAATTAAGACGTGGGTACCAAGTCACGTATTATAGATACACTGTCGATATACGAATAAAACCATTTAAGACGATGTAGTTGTTGTCTGTGCTACGCCACCCCACATACCATCCCCGCCCGTACAATTATCTGAGGTCTCGCAGGAACATCACAATATACAGTGTATTTTTATTATACGTGAAATAAAGTCGCTTTTTAAAAAACCTGCTTTTCATCCAAAAACGATAATTATAGTTGGCAAAAGGTGTTCTTCATAAAATCTACATGACTTCGGTAACAAATACTCGTACCATCATTTTTCTTCCATCCTATTTTAATCCATACAAAGTGGACGTTCACCTCAGGATACATGTCTGAAGACCTGCCGCTATGCGAGTTGCCTCTCATTAGGGGCGCTAGAAATATACAAAATATTAGTTTAGTATCGTCAATAAATAAAAAAAATTCAATTTGTATATAATAAATTATTTTTGTAACTGTATTTTCTTGTTTAAGAGGATAATAATATAATAATATCTCAGTACCTACTATACAATTTTTTAGAATAATGAAAATCAAATTTTAACTACAGTTAAATTCAGAAGTCAGAACAATAATCTCAAGCAAAATAATTGATAAAAAAAATATAATAATATCTAATAATAAATTATTTTTTGTGAATATGTAATATCTATTTTATTATTCTTAATGTAGCATAATAACATAACAATATGTTTTTTAAGATAAAATACATGATTTGAATCGAACGTATATTCATACATTTGTAACAATTTATTTCTGAACGTGAGATGAATCCATACGTTCGATAAATCTCAATTACGTCTGTACAGTTTCTGTATAGGTGGCTTAAAGTTAGGATTATACCTGTTGTAATTTTGTGTTTTAAAAACTGAACCGAATCAGAACTAAGTAATAACTAAATAAAGTCAGACAAAATATGTTGTAAAATACAAGCAGCACCATAATAAGAAAAGATACAGCTGCCGCCGAAAAATCAACACAGTGCACTGCCGGGTCTGCCTGGCAACAAAATCATAAATGTGGCATCGCATTCCCGCTATCAAATATGTTATGTGAGAGAGGGACGACAGCGGCAAGGAGTTCGACTGGCCCTATGCTTTGCAATCTTTGCGTACCATACAGGAAATAAAACTACGCTAGAGTATTAGAAATAGCGGGTAGTCCCGCGCGACCAAATGTAGGAGAGAGAGGAGAGCGGTAAGGGGTCTTAGAGTATCGCTGTAGAACGGGGTTCACAAAAACTGTCCGCGACGATGTAATTTGAAATATTGTAGGAGAAAATCATGAGAAAATACGATATAGAGTGAAAAATAAATAAAGAAATAATAAATGAAAAACAAACTAATTGATTTGAACAATAGTAGTGTTCGATTACCACTTGCTGTTCAGTTCAATTCAGTTCGCATTCAATCTAAGCCACGGTCAGCTGATTAGTGCCGTTCGATTACCACTTTGACGTCTATTCAAAAGTATACAATCAGTTCCCCCTTCACCCCTCGAGCACAACCCCGCAAAGCCGGTCAGTTGTGTTCAAGTCAGGCTGACTAAAACGCGTTCGATTACCGCGTTCAATAGTATCCAAATTGCACTCGAAATGATTGCGATCAATTTGAGTGCGACTGGTAATCGAACACTACTATACTCCAATACACTCAAGGTATGTTCGATTGCCGGCCGCGCTCAGTTGTACTCAGATCAATCTGAGCGCTTTGAAATACTTGCTTCCTATTATTGGAATCAGTTGAACAGAACTAATCGCAAGTATCGCAACTAAGCGCAGCCAGCAATCGAACACTACTTCGAGTACACAGTACACAGTAAACTCAATAAGTAAAAAATATGAAGTGCGCTTGCTTAAAAAAACGAACATAGTAGGTTTGTTCGAGCAGGAGTCAAAACAATTAGGGATCCTTCTACGCATACGCAATGCAGGTTTTTGAAGGGCAAAACCCCCAGTTGGCATGCGCAGGAGAAAGAATAAGTGCTTTATGCACTTATTTTGGTGCTGCTCGAACAAACCTATAGTGTTATATACATTTTGTATATACATTATGATAATTAAGTCAAGATCACCAAACATTTAGATCCTTAGAGTTTTCTTTAGAAAATCCGGCCATTTTTACACAAAAGTTTTTTTATTGACCTAATTTTGCGCCCATCTACTCGTGCGCCTGGAGCAGTTTTCTCCCACTGCTCCCCGTAGCTACGCCCCTGGGAGTAAGGTAACAAATAAATGCACGTCAAGTGTGTTAATGGAGTTACATTCAACCACTATACCGACTTGATATGTGTATAAGGTATAAGATACAGAAAATAATTAATATATAACCCCATGGATGTAATCCTCATATATGTACACCAATAGTTAATGAACTATTTGCTGATTTGTATAACTTTAACGATGAATTGAATAGCAAACCGTGCAGGAAATCGTACTATAGTTAATTAGGTTATGGATCTGTGGGTTATGTTTATTTAAATTACATCTCATCGTTTTCTTCTTTGATGAAGTATTTGTTGATTCGTTTGCGTATAATAACTTTAACAACGATGAATTGTTAGCGAACCGTGCAGGAAATCAAACTATAATTGAATCGCCGAGTTCGAAAACAATACATGTCCATAGGATATACTGTGGTCTTGTACTGTTTTCGAATTCAATTAATTAGGCTATTTACCTATGGGTTATGTTGTGATTATGTTTACCCAGTCCCTGCGTCTTTGTTTAAAAAGAATGTTTTTGTACGCTATGCGCAGACGCGCTGACAATTTGACCGCGAATTTTAAACAACACGGTTGTGGCCTAATTTGCGCATGCGCGTAGAGCTCACGCATGCGCGTTGGAATTGTAGAACGAAATAGAATAGAGTATCTTCCATTTCGCTTTGAATCGTGAACAACCTCTCTGTCTAGCCGCAATATAAGTATGTATTACATATATTTATTTACCACGATATTTACATTTTATGTCATCGACTTCTTCTACTTTAAAACCAAGGAATTTGGTGGTGCGTATGGCGGTTTTAATTTTATTAGGTTACTAAGTTTCGCCGTGGTCCCCTATTGGTCCAATTATTCAAATAGTTCAATGCTCCTGTGGGTTAATTATTGAATAATGATAGCATCTTATAAGATTACAACAATCTGAATGAACTATTCTAGTGCGCCACATCTCCATATTTATTATACCCATGCCCAATTTTAAACAATTGCTGCTCAAAGATAGACGTATAATTGGAGGACGGGTGATATCCTGATTTCAGGAATAACATTTCAATTATGTATTTTTGCGATGCGCCGCAGTAGTTCCACTTTGTCAATGTACAATTTGAAAAAATCCAATAAATGAAAAGAAATAAAGCCACACCTTTGAAGAATCGGCGTCGTATTTTCCCAATTTTTCCATTCATGTTCGAGTCTGAACAGTGTGTCCATCTACGGTGTTCTCGAGAACTAGTCGTCATTAGACGAAGATAATAGTAATGGGTCTATCTCTATCTACCATATACCACAAAAAAAGGCTGTTACTCGCTAAAATTCACATTGCGTGCGTTCTGCCACTTTAGGCGCTAACCGCTTGAACTCAGCGGACGGCGGCAATTGGGCAGCAACAACATGAACGCGACGGCCATTGGTTGCTGAGTTCAAGCGCTTAAGCGGCTTAAACTGGCAGAACGCACCCATTTATATCCATCATTTCCACGTTTGACAGAAACAGAGACGGCGTGACATCTTGCATCTCTCTTAATTTCATTGGGTGGAAAACAAAGCAAAAGCGCCATAAGAGATCATGTATTTCTGGCTTTCTAAATCAGCTTAAAATAAACCAATTGATACGATAGTGACTCAGCTTGGATTTTTTTCTGGGTGTGTGGACCTTATTGAATATGTTTTGAAGATAATAGTAGTGTTCGATTGCCGGCCGCGCTCAGTTCAATCTGAGCGCAAATTTGAAATACTTGCTTCCTATTGGTGGAATCAGTTGAACAGAACCATAAAAGAACTAACCACAACTAAGCGCGGCAGCAATCGAACACTACTAATTTTGGAATATTTCATGGTGAGTATTATACAAAACGATGTTAAAAAGTGACTTCAGAAAGTGAGGTTATATTTGAAACGCGTGTTTTTTGCAGGTTTATTATGGAAAATATTCAATTCAGTGAGGAGTTTAACCAACTAGGACATGCTTACTGTTATCAAATTACACATCGCCAATATTGACTTTGTTGTATGGTCCAAAAACGAACTTTTTCTGCATCGACTTTTTAGAGACGATCCACTCTGGGATTTTACATTTGTTTGCAGTATCACAAAACAATTGTCTTACCTGAAATTTTATGTAAAGAAGCCTGAAGGCAAGGGAGTAGTCGAGGTAGAATAAATCAATAAAACAATGATTGTAAATTAATAGATTTATTATTTAAAAAATCTGAAATGTATGTCGAATATGAGTAGAATAATGTGATAAGTACAATATTACACTTTATTTCCTAATTATATTTGACAGTTTTTGCACGAATGTCATGCAGGGCACTAGGGCTGTTCGAGCGCTCGTTTTTTCGTACCGAACACAAGTAGGTCTGCGTAACTATCATTTTGTCACGCTAAAATTTTGTTCTATCATACCACTGCTTGGATACAACCAATGCTTTGACGTTTATTCAAGCCAATATGCTTGATTACAAGTAATTGCTCGCTTTTGGTATTGAGACTCGCATTTTAACCGAACAAATGAGACCCAACTCGAAAAACCGGGTGCTCGGTTCGGAAAGAAACCAGATTTACTTAGCTCGAAATTCGAGACTTGAAGTGTTAGATAACTCGAACAGCCCTACGTTGCACCCAATCGGGATGGTCATCATTTCGAGCCCTCTTCGAGCTGGTTTACCTTAAAATGACACATTATAAACAAATATTTCACAACTATATTTCATACAACTCTTACCTGCAATAAAATGCATACTGCAAACCCTCCAATTTTGTAGTTGACCTTCAGAGAAGTTTGGATCTCTCTTAATGGCCTATAGCTATCGTTCCCTTCTAAAATGCGACAACAAACTGTTGGGATAATTTGGCTCGAGGACTTTTGGTAATAATATGAAAGGAAATTTCCTTATCTCGATGGCTTTTCGACCTGCAGTTAGCCACGCTACAAATTTTGCCCGTTTTAAAACTAACACTAAAGCAAAAACACGCGTTTGAAACATAACCTCATTTTCGAAGTCACTTTTAAACATCGTTTTGAATAATATTCACTGTGAAATATTCCAAATGCAGCTTCAAATCTTATTCAATAAGGTTCACACACCCAGAAAAAAATCCAAGCTGAATCACTTTCGCAACAAATGGTTTATTTTAAGGTGATTTAGAAAGCCAGAAATACATGATCTCTTATGGCGCTTTTGCTTTGTTTTCCACCCAATGAAATTAAGAGAGATGCAAGATGTCACGCCGTCTCTGTTTCTGTCAAACGTGGAAATGATGGATTTACTGGGACAGATTTCGAGAGTTCTAACCTACAAATCCGATGTAATCTGAAAATGTAGAAAACTTGGGGACACTGCACAAAGAAGTATTCTAATCGCCCCGCGCGCAGCCGCCCCGCGCGCAGCCGCCCCGCGCGCAGCCGCCCCGCGCGCAGCCGCCCCGCGCGCAGCCGCCCCGCGCGCAGCCGCCCCGCGCGCAGCCGCCCCGCGCGCACGCACACACCCGCGCGCGCGCGCACGCACACACACACACGTTCTACTGGTCGTAACGGAAGGAGACACCAGTGCGCAATTGATTACTGTAAAAAATTACAATTGCGAATTCCAACAACGACAAACGTAACCGTTTGTCAACGATAGAACTGAACGCATCACTCTTTTCAGGTTGAGTATTTATACTAAAAGGTGATGTGAATTGGGATTAGCACTTACCAGCGCCATCTACCAGTCGCTAGGCGTACTACCTAACATGCACATTTTATGGATAAACTGTTCTCAATGAAATTATTGATGTTGTAAAAGTATGTTGTATTAATGTATATGTTACGGTTAAAGTGATAAGTGGTTTGTATCATTTGGTCAATCATTTGGTCAATGTGATTAGAAACACTTAAATAATCACATGGACCGGCTATTATTAATAAATTCCTACCGGGTACGGTAAAAGGATAAAAACGTTACTTTTTACTAAAGATCTTTTGTATACAGTCTTCAAAGAAGTTAGCTAAGTTATTTTGATTACTATGTAAGCTATTATATTTATTTACTCGACGCAAATCATCAGTACGGCTAGCCCAATGACCAAAATTACGAATAATACAAAACATTGATAATTGATAATACAGAATGTTTTCTTTTGTATCCCTTGTACTTTAGAAACTACTGGATATAATTGGTAATGATATTTGGTATACACCCAAGGACGGCTCAATGACGAAAACATAAAAAGAACATTTTATACAGTGTTCAAAAAAGTTAACCATTTTATTATCGATAGCACCCATTTTTAATGCATGTGGGTAGTTTTATGTAAATGTACAATTACAATTTATTAAGTAAATTCTCAAATCCCAATTATCTTTAAATTTTGCACATTTAAGGGTGCCGAAACGGACAGCTGAACGTACTGTCCCTAAAAAGTTCAGCAAATGGGGTAAACGTACTTCGTACCGATCTTTTAATTTTGTTTTTAAATGAGATTTTTTGCACTCAAAGGGTATTAATTGAATGTAGCTACAGCATACGAACAGTACAACGATAACTAAAAAGACAATACATACCGAAAATTGGTCAGAATTGAACAATAGACAATAACTTGCAATTTTCTTTTTGGATTAATAAATCCTTGCTTCATACAATGCATAGTAAAAACACCTATCTATACATGCAGTAAAATATCCAAAAAATGATTTTAGTTAGACAATCGGTACGAAGCAGCAAAACCAACGATTTTTGTGCGTTTGAACGGAGAGTGGGAATTCCATAGTTCAGCAGTTTTCGGATAGATGGCGCCACCGTCGTTCACAACATAATCGTTCACCACGAATTAATACTGTTTGAATTATACAAACAAGTCAGATTATTGTGCCCGCTCACAAATTTACCAGGTCTTATTATACTGTGCATACGGAATTGATACTTATTTGCAGTTGTGTTTGCAGTGACAGGTATAAGTTATATTATAACAGTAACACTATTAATTATTATTGTTGGTCTTTTTCATTTTCCCTGGTCTTACAAATAATTTATCCGTTTGTCCAATTTTTGATACTAATTCCTGAACTTCTACGTGTCACTGTTACAGTGGCCGTGACACTATATAATTTATTGTTGGACATTTTTATTGGAATCCATTATTAATATGTATATTTCAGTTAAATTAACTAAACCATAAGATTTTCTATTGATAGTACTTCTAATGGTGATATTACATTAAACCTATGAATCAAATGAATAGGTAATAAAATAATACTTTTGCTAACATATTTATTACATTAGAATATATAAATTTTTACATCCAAAACGTTGTTTCATTTATTAACAAATATTTTACCTTTACGTCAACTAAAATAAACATGGATAAAAACACGCAAAAACACAATTTATTTTCATCACAGATAATATATTAAGTTAGTTACAAGATAAATATTACACGTAGCTTTAAAATCATAAATAAAGTAGATATATAATAAGGGAGAAATTGCGTATTAAAAATACCGAATAAATAATTTTTAAATTGCTCAAATGTTGACCTCCATAACGTATTGCACATTTATTTATTAGCGATCCAAATACAAAGAGATAAACTAAGTAGATAAAACATGCAAACCAATTTTTATTAGACAACGCATGCAGCAGGTATCACCACTTTAACCGTAAGAACTTATGTATTTCTATCACATATATTATCATTCACATATAATTGTATCACAACTTTAACTACAGAACATACAACTTATTTATTTTACAGATATTATCATTCAGATATAATTGTTATCACGTCATCTTTGAGATGCAGTTAATCACTTCAAATAAGAATTTAGTAATGATGTCCCAGTTCTATTGGTGTATTATACCTATATAATGTTAATAGCGGTCAGTCATCTAATGTAACTTTTTAATAAGTAACAACGTGTCAGCTGACTTTGCTTTGCCAGTGTACTCTTGCGGCCTTGCGCTTTCCCACTGTACTCGTGTCAGCAAAACAAAAGTCATGGAAAAAGTTTTCTGTGCTCACCATGGCAAATGGGAGTCGGAGACATATGCGTTGCAATATTAGGTTGGCTAAATTAAAAACCTCGTGTACAAAACCAGTACTACCAATTTGCCCTAATTCACCAAGTTACTTCTCAAAACTCAAGGTCTATAAAGAGAGAGGTTATCCAGTTTGCTATCTTTCCTATAGTCCACTTTATATACCCCCCTCAGATTCCTATATGCTCTACTTTCGTGACGTCACTAGAGTCCCGGCACGCTTCGCATCACGTCGCGTACATCGCTCGTTTAGTTTGTTCAAAGATACGTTTAATTATTGCCAGCTCAGCGCGTTATAGATTTTTTAGTGAATTAGAAAGGTTGCTTTTGTTCGTGTTTAATCGTTATTCTGCGTTTATATTGTTATATTCAATAGTTGATAGTTTTACGTTATTGGTTGTTTTATTAGTGTAGTATTTTATGAAAGAATTAAGTTAGTAAAGGTAAGATATTAATTTATATTGGAAATTACATTATTCTAAATCATGTATCAATTTTAGATGCCTATGGTTTGCTCCGTACCGGGTTGCGGTATGAGGTATAACATTTCAACAGTGATTGGATTAACAATATCATATTTTACTTTTCCACGTGATCAAAGTTTAAAGCAGAACTCATCCACAATTGGGACATTACTCATACGAAGACCAGCAAGAGCACCCATACTCCCTTCCATCCTGGATACGTCATTTATCTTTTGACGGACTAATAAATCCGTCGGAAGAATTTAAACGCTTGTTTAATAAAATGAATTAGCAAGTTCGAAAGACTTAAGGGGGATGGGATTAATAATTCGAAAAGAATTAGCAGTAAATTAACAAGAGAACTTTTAAAACAAGATCCAATTATTGATACCATACTTTTGAAAGCTTTTGTCGAGCAAAGAATATATGTACGGATAAATTTTTTTAAATTTTACTTTTCAACAGCAAAAAAATCTAAATATTTAACGAAGAGTAGCTGAATTAAAAATAAAATTACAACAAAGATGAGAAAATTTGTACAATAAAGCTTCTTTCTGATTTTTTATTTTTTCTTTGTACGTATGTTCTAACCAAATATTGTAATCAGGACAAGCCAATGAGTGGTTTAATAAGCAAGTTGTACCAATACTACCAATACCGATTTAGTTATAGTTTTTCTATTTATTTATCTGTAGAGTCGGTAAACCAAACATTCGACTTCAATTCCTGATAATTTTAGTGTTTCAACCCCCAATTTGCATGGTTGCAAAAATATGTGGTTGCCGTTATACCACCTTCGACTCCGGCTCTTGATTTTGTTTGTAGATTGACTCCACTCACTGAATTTCTGCTAAATTTTGATTCCAACTGCAGAGACCTGGTTTAGCACAACACATTTCTTTAATCGGACATACATTACATACTAATGTACTTATTCAGCATTATTAACAAATTATTGAAATAGCATGTTGTGATAATCACATTCGTCATTTTTTTTTTCATCTTAATCATTTAAAAATGATCACAATAAAGATGCATTTATTTTTTCAATATAATTATGCACCTACTTAACCTAAATCATACAACGAAATGATCATTCAAATTGGTGGCAGCGCACGACTCTAGTGACGTCACGATCTCCCTTTACCCCTCAAACTGAGAAATCTCGTACTTGGATAACCTTACTACTTTATAGACCTTGCTCAAAACTGACAAGTATAATTTTTAGTTTAGAGTACCACTGTTGGTAATCCGAATCCATTTTTGCGCACTCCAATATGACTCCAATGTGGACTACCAAGGTGTTGTAGGGCGTTCGGACTACATGGTAGTACGGATTACTGAGAGTACCTATACTGTATGGATGATGTTCTGAACGTGCTCACCGAGTGCTGTGTTGTATTTACATACCCACAAGACCACTCACCATGCCTCGTCTCACGAGAGACTACCCACCGAGGTGGCAGTATCGCAAAATGTGGCGCAGAAGGACAAAAGCCGCCACCCTACAGTTTTGTCACGCAACGTCTGTGGGCAATCTTAACAATAGAGTTACACCGTGCCCATGAAAGACAATAATAACTAAACGCTGATATTGCATATTTACTCTATATAAGCTTTGCATTGTTAATGGTAATCTCAGTTCTGCCCATAACAAACACACGCGTATAATCTGTATTGTCACTGCAGTCTATATTTAGAACTCCGCGTATAATATACAGTGTATTTTTATTATACGTGAAATAAAGTCGCTTTTTAAAAAACCTGCTTTTCATCCAAAAACGATAATTATAGTTGGCAAAAGGTGTTCTTCATAAAATCTACATGACTTCGGTAACAAATACTCGTACCATCATTTTTCTTCCATCCTATTTTAATCCATACAAAGTGGACGTTCACCTCAGGATACATGTCTGAAGACCTGCCGCTATGCGAGTTGCCTCTCATTAGGGGCGCTAGAAATATACAAAATATTAGTTTAGTATCGTCAATAAATAAAAAAAATTCAATTTGTATATAATAAATTATTTTTGTAACTGTATTTTCTTGTTTAAGAGGATAATAATATAATAATATCTCAGTACCTACTATACAATTTTTTAGAATAATGAAAATCAAATTTTAACTACAGTTAAATTCAGAAGTCAGAACAATAATCTCAAGCAAAATAATTGATAAAAAAAATATAATAATATCTAATAATAAATTATTTTTTGTGAATATGTAATATCTATTTTATTATTCTTAATGTAGCATAATAACATAACAATATGTTTTTTAAGATAAAATACATGATTTGAATCGAACGTATATTCATACATTTGTAACAATTTATTTCTGAACGTGAGATGAATCCATACGTTCGATAAATCTCAATTACGTCTGTACAGTTTCTGTATAGGTGGCTTAAAGTTAGGATTATACCTGTTGTAATTTTGTGTTTTAAAAACTGAACCGAATCAGAACTAAGTAATAACTAAATAAAGTCAGACAAAATATGTTGTAAAATACAAGCAGCACCATAATAAGAAAAGATACAGCTGCCGCCGAAAAATCAACACAGTGCACTGCCGGGTCTGCCTGGCAACAAAATCATAAATGTGGCATCGCATTCCCGCTATCAAATATGTTATGTGAGAGAGGGACGACAGCGGCAAGGAGTTCGACTGGCCCTATGCTTTGCAATCTTTGCGTACCATACAGGAAATAAAACTACGCTAGAGTATTAGAAATAGCGGGTAGTCCCGCGCGACCAAATGTAGGAGAGAGAGGAGAGCGGTAAGGGGTCTTAGAGTATCGCTGTAGAACGGGGTTCACAAAAACTGTCCGCGACGATGTAATTTGAAATATTGTAGGAGAAAATCATGAGAAAATACGATATAGAGTGAAAAATAAATAAAGAAATAATAAATGAAAAACAAACTAATTGATTTGAACAATAGTAGTGTTCGATTACCACTTGCTGTTCAGTTCAATTCAGTTCGCATTCAATCTAAGCCACGGTCAGCTGATTAGTGCCGTTCGATTACCACTTTGACGTCTATTCAAAAGTATACAATCAGTTCCCCCTTCACCCCTCGAGCACAACCCCGCAAAGCCGGTCAGTTGTGTTCAAGTCAGGCTGACTAAAACGCGTTCGATTACCGCGTTCAATAGTATCCAAATTGCACTCGAAATGATTGCGATCAATTTGAGTGCGACTGGTAATCGAACACTACTATACTCCAATACACTCAAGGTATGTTCGATTGCCGGCCGCGCTCAGTTGTACTCAGATCAATCTGAGCGCTTTGAAATACTTGCTTCCTATTATTGGAATCAGTTGAACAGAACTAATCGCAAGTATCGCAACTAAGCGCAGCCAGCAATCGAACACTACTTCGAGTACACAGTACACAGTAAACTCAATAAGTAAAAAATATGAAGTGCGCTTGCTTAAAAAAACGAACATAGTAGGTTTGTTCGAGCAGGAGTCAAAACAATTAGGGATCCTTCTACGCATACGCAATGCAGGTTTTTGAAGGGCAAAACCCCCAGTTGGCATGCGCAGGAGAAAGAATAAGTGCTTTATGCACTTATTTTGGTGCTGCTCGAACAAACCTATAGTGTTATATACATTTTGTATATACATTATGATAATTAAGTCAAGATCACCAAACATTTAGATCCTTAGAGTTTTCTTTAGAAAATCCGGCCATTTTTACACAAAAGTTTTTTTATTGACCTAATTTTGCGCCCATCTACTCGTGCGCCTGGAGCAGTTTTCTCCCACTGCTCCCCGTAGCTACGCCCCTGGGAGTAAGGTAACAAATAAATGCACGTCAAGTGTGTTAATGGAGTTACATTCAACCACTATACCGACTTGATATGTGTATAAGGTATAAGATACAGAAAATAATTAATATATAACCCCATGGATGTAATCCTCATATATGTACACCAATAGTTAATGAACTATTTGCTGATTTGTATAACTTTAACGATGAATTGAATAGCAAACCGTGCAGGAAATCGTACTATAGTTAATTAGGTTATGGATCTGTGGGTTATGTTTATTTAAATTACATCTCATCGTTTTCTTCTTTGATGAAGTATTTGTTGATTCGTTTGCGTATAATAACTTTAACAACGATGAATTGTTAGCGAACCGTGCAGGAAATCAAACTATAATTGAATCGCCGAGTTCGAAAACAATACATGTCCATAGGATATACTGTGGTCTTGTACTGTTTTCGAATTCAATTAATTAGGCTATTTACCTATGGGTTATGTTGTGATTATGTTTACCCAGTCCCTGCGTCTTTGTTTAAAAAGAATGTTTTTGTACGCTATGCGCAGACGCGCTGACAATTTGACCGCGAATTTTAAACAACACGGTTGTGGCCTAATTTGCGCATGCGCGTAGAGCTCACGCATGCGCGTTGGAATTGTAGAACGAAATAGAATAGAGTATCTTCCATTTCGCTTTGAATCGTGAACAACCTCTCTGTCTAGCCGCAATATAAGTATGTATTACATATATTTATTTACCACGATATTTACATTTTATGTCATCGACTTCTTCTACTTTAAAACCAAGGAATTTGGTGGTGCGTATGGCGGTTTTAATTTTATTAGGTTACTAAGTTTCGCCGTGGTCCCCTATTGGTCCAATTATTCAAATAGTTCAATGCTCCTGTGGGTTAATTATTGAATAATGATAGCATCTTATAAGATTACAACAATCTGAATGAACTATTCTAGTGCGCCACATCTCCATATTTATTATACCCATGCCCAATTTTAAACAATTGCTGCTCAAAGATAGACGTATAATTGGACGACGGGTGATATCCTGATTTCAGGAATAACATTTCAATTATGTATTTTTGCGATGCGCCGCAGTAGTTCCACTTTGTCAATGTACAATTTGAAAAAATCCAATAAATGAAAAGAAATAAAGCCACACCTTTGAAGAATCGGCGTCGTATTTTCCCAATTTTTCCATTCATGTTCGAGTCTGAACAGTGTGTCCATCTACGGTGTTCTCGAGAACTAGTCGTCATTAGACGAAGATAATAGTAATGGGTCTATCTCTATCTACCATATACCACAAAAAAAGGCTGTTACTCGCTAAAATTCACATTGCGTGCGTTCTGCCACTTTAGGCGCTAACCGCTTGAACTCAGCGGACGGCGGCAATTGGGCAGCAACAACATGAACGCGACGGCCATTGGTTGCTGAGTTCAAGCGCTTAAGCGGCTTAAACTGGCAGAACGCACCCATTTATATCCATCATTTCCACGTTTGACAGAAACAGAGACGGCGTGACATCTTGCATCTCTCTTAATTTCATTGGGTGGAAAACAAAGCAAAAGCGCCATAAGAGATCATGTATTTCTGGCTTTCTAAATCAGCTTAAAATAAACCAATTGATACGATAGTGACTCAGCTTGGATTTTTTTCTGGGTGTGTGGACCTTATTGAATATGTTTTGAAGATAATAGTAGTGTTCGATTGCCGGCCGCGCTCAGTTCAATCTGAGCGCAAATTTGAAATACTTGCTTCCTATTGGTGGAATCAGTTGAACAGAACCATAAAAGAACTAACCACAACTAAGCGCGGCAGCAATCGAACACTACTAATTTTGGAATATTTCATGGTGAGTATTATACAAAACGATGTTAAAAAGTGACTTCAGAAAGTGAGGTTATATTTGAAACGCGTGTTTTTTGCAGGTTTATTATGGAAAATATTCAATTCAGTGAGGAGTTTAACCAACTAGGACATGCTTACTGTTATCAAATTACACATCGCCAATATTGACTTTGTTGTATGGTCCAAAAACGAACTTTTTCTGCATCGACTTTTTAGAGACGATCCACTCTGGGATTTTACATTTGTTTGCAGTATCACAAAACAATTGTCTTACCTGAAATTTTATGTAAAGAAGCCTGAAGGCAAGGGAGTAGTCGAGGTAGAATAAATCAATAAAACAATGATTGTAAATTAATAGATTTATTATTTAAAAAATCTGAAATGTATGTCGAATATGAGTAGAATAATGTGATAAGTACAATATTACACTTTATTTCCTAATTATATTTGACAGTTTTTGCACGAATGTCATGCAGGGCACTAGGGCTGTTCGAGCGCTCGTTTTTTCGTACCGAACACAAGTAGGTCTGCGTAACTATCATTTTGTCACGCTAAAATTTTGTTCTATCATACCACTGCTTGGATACAACCAATGCTTTGACGTTTATTCAAGCCAATATGCTTGATTACAAGTAATTGCTCGCTTTTGGTATTGAGACTCGCATTTTAACCGAACAAATGAGACCCAACTCGAAAAACCGGGTGCTCGGTTCGGAAAGAAACCAGATTTACTTAGCTCGAAATTCGAGACTTGAAGTGTTAGATAACTCGAACAGCCCTACGTTGCACCCAATCGGGATGGTCATCATTTCGAGCCCTCTTCGAGCTGGTTTACCTTAAAATGACACATTATAAACAAATATTTCACAACTATATTTCATACAACTCTTACCTGCAATAAAATGCATACTGCAAACCCTCCAATTTTGTAGTTGACCTTCAGAGAAGTTTGGATCTCTCTTAATGGCCTATAGCTATCGTTCCCTTCTAAAATGCGACAACAAACTGTTGGGATAATTTGGCTCGAGGACTTTTGGTAATAATATGAAAGGAAATTTCCTTATCTCGATGGCTTTTCGACCTGCAGTTAGCCACGCTACAAATTTTGCCCGTTTTAAAACTAACACTAAAGCAAAAACACGCGTTTGAAACATAACCTCATTTTCGAAGTCACTTTTAAACATCGTTTTGAATAATATTCACTGTGAAATATTCCAAATGCAGCTTCAAATCTTATTCAATAAGGTTCACACACCCAGAAAAAAATCCAAGCTGAATCACTTTCGCACCAAATGGTTTATTTTAAGGTGATTTAGAAAGCCAGAAATACATGATCTCTTATGGCGCTTTTGCTTTGTTTTCCACCCAATGAAATTAAGAGAGATGCAAGATGTCACGCCGTCTCTGTTTCTGTCAAACGTGGAAATGATGGATTTACTGGGACAGATTTCGAGAGTTCTAACCTACAAATCCGATGTAATCTGAAAATGTAGAAAACTTGGGGACACTGCACAAAGAAGTATTCTAATCGCCCCGCGCGCAGCCGCCCCGCGCGCAGCCGCCCCGCGCGCACGCACACACACACACGTTCTACTGGTCGTAACGGAAGGAGACACCAGTGCGCAATTGATTACTGTAAAAAATTACAATTGCGAATTCCAACAACGACAAACGTAACCGTTTGTCAACGATAGAACTGAACGCATCACTCTTTTCAGGTTGAGTATTTATACTAAAAGGTGATGTGAATTGGGATTAGCACTTACCAGCGCCATCTACCAGTCGCTAGGCGTACTACCTAACATGCACATTTTATGGATAAACTGTTCTCAATGAAATTATTGATGTTGTAAAAGTATGTTGTATTAATGTATATGTTACGGTTAAAGTGATAAGTGGTTTGTATCATTTGGTCAATCATTTGGTCAATGTGATTAGAAACACTTAAATAATCACATGGACCGGCTATTATTAATAAATTCCTACCGGGTACGGTAAAAGGATAAAAACGTTACTTTTTACTAAAGATCTTTTGTATACAGTCTTCAAAGAAGTTAGCTAAGTTATTTTGATTACTATGTAAGCTATTATATTTATTTACTCGACGCAAATCATCAGTACGGCTAGCCCAATGACCAAAATTACGAATAATACAAAACATTGATAATTGATAATACAGAATGTTTTCTTTTGTATCCCTTGTACTTTAGAAACTACTGGATATAATTGGTAATGATATTTGGTATACACCCAAGGACGGCTCAATGACGAAAACATAAAAAGAACATTTTATACAGTGTTCAAAAAAGTTAACCATTTTATTATCGATAGCACCCATTTTTAATGCATGTGGGTAGTTTTATGTAAATGTACAATTACAATTTATTAAGTAAATTCTCAAATCCCAATTATCTTTAAATTTTGCACATTTAAGGGTGCCGAAACGGACAGCTGAACGTACTGTCCCTAAAAAGTTCAGCAAATGGGGTAAACGTACTTCGTACCGATCTTTTAATTTTGTTTTTAAATGAGATTTTTTGCACTCAAAGGGTATTAATTGAATGTAGCTACAGCATACGAACAGTACAACGATAACTAAAAAGACAATACATACCGAAAATTGGTCAGAATTGAACAATAGACAATAACTTGCAATTTTCTTTTTGGATTAATAAATCCTTGCTTCATACAATGCATAGTAAAAACACCTATCTATACATGCAGTAAAATATCCAAAAAATGATTTTAGTTAGACAATCGGTACGAAGCAGCAAAACCAACGATTTTTGTGCGTTTGAACGGAGAGTGGGAATTCCATAGTTCAGCAGTTTTCGGATAGATGGCGCCACCGTCGTTCACAACATAATCGTTCACCACGAATTAATACTGTTTGAATTATACAAACAAGTCAGATTATTGTGCCCGCTCACAAATTTACCAGGTCTTATTATACTGTGCATACGGAATTGATACTTATTTGCAGTTGTGTTTGCAGTGACAGGTATAAGTTATATTATAACAGTAACACTATTAATTATTATTGTTGGTCTTTTTCATTTTCCCTGGTCTTACAAATAATTTATCCGTTTGTCCAATTTTTGATACTAATTCCTGAACTTCTACGTGTCACTGTTACAGTGGCCGTGACACTATATAATTTATTGTTGGACATTTTTATTGGAATCCATTATTAATATGTATATTTCAGTTAAATTAACTAAACCATAAGATTTTCTATTGATAGTACTTCTAATGGTGATATTACATTAAACCTATGAATCAAATGAATAGGTAATAAAATAATACTTTTGCTAACATATTTATTACATTAGAATATATAAATTTTTACATCCAAAACGTTGTTTCATTTATTAACAAATATTTTACCTTTACGTCAACTAAAATAAACATGGATAAAAACACGCAAAAACACAATTTATTTTCATCACAGATAATATATTAAGTTAGTTACAAGATAAATATTACACGTAGCTTTAAAATCATAAATAAAGTAGATATATAATAAGGGAGAAATTGCGTATTAAAAATACCGAATAAATAATTTTTAAATTGCTCAAATGTTGACCTCCATAACGTATTGCACATTTATTTATTAGCGATCCAAATACAAAGAGATAAACTAAGTAGATAAAACATGCAAACCAATTTTTATTAGACAACGCATGCAGCAGGTATCACCACTTTAACCGTAAGAACTTATGTATTTCTATCACATATATTATCATTCACATATAATTGTATCACAACTTTAACTACAGAACATACAACTTATTTATTTTACAGATATTATCATTCAGATATAATTGTTATCACGTCATCTTTGAGATGCAGTTAATCACTTCAAATAAGAATTTAGTAATGATGTCCCAGTTCTATTGGTGTATTATACCTATATAATGTTAATAGCGGTCAGTCATCTAATGTAACTTTTTAATAAGTAACAACGTGTCAGCTGACTTTGCTTTGCCAGTGTACTCTTGCGGCCTTGCGCTTTCCCACTGTACTCGTGTCAGCAAAACAAAAGTCATGGAAAAAGTTTTCTGTGCTCACCATGGCAAATGGGAGTCGGAGACATATGCGTTGCAATATTAGGTTGGCTAAATTAAAAACCTCGTGTACAAAACCAGTACTACCAATTTGCCCTAATTCACCAAGTTACTTCTCAAAACTCAAGGTCTATAAAGAGAGAGGTTATCCAGTTTGCTATCTTTCCTATAGTCCACTTTATATACCCCCCTCAGATTCCTATATGCTCTACTTTCGTGACGTCACTAGAGTCCCGGCACGCTTCGCATCACGTCGCGTACATCGCTCGTTTAGTTTGTTCAAAGATACGTTTAATTATTGCCAGCTCAGCGCGTTATAGATTTTTTAGTGAATTAGAAAGGTTGCTTTTGTTCGTGTTTAATCGTTATTCTGCGTTTATATTGTTATATTCAATAGTTGATAGTTTTACGTTATTGGTTGTTTTATTAGTGTAGTATTTTATGAAAGAATTAAGTTAGTAAAGGTAAGATATTAATTTATATTGGAAATTACATTATTCTAAATCATGTATCAATTTTAGATGCCTATGGTTTGCTCCGTACCGGGTTGCGGTATGAGGTATAACATTTCAACAGTGATTGGATTAACAATATCATATTTTACTTTTCCACGTGATCAAAGTTTAAAGCAGAACTCATCCACAATTGGGACATTACTCATACGAAGACCAGCAAGAGCACCCATACTCCCTTCCATCCTGGATACGTCATTTATCTTTTGACGGACTAATAAATCCGTCGGAAGAATTTAAACGCTTGTTTAATAAAATGAATTAGCAAGTTCGAAAGACTTAAGGGGGATGGGATTAATAATTCGAAAAGAATTAGCAGTAAATTAAGAAGAGAACTTTTAAAACAAGATCCAATTATTGATACCATACTTTTGAAAGCTTTTGTCGAGCAAAGAATATATGTACGGATAAATTTTTTTAAATTTTACTTTTCAACAGCAAAAAAATCTAAATATTTAACGAAGAGTAGCTGAATTAAAAATAAAATTACAACAAAGATGAGAAAATTTGTACAATAAAGCTTCTTTCTGATTTTTTATTTTTTCTTTGTACGTATGTTCTAACCAAATATTGTAATCAGGACAAGCCAATGAGTGGTTTAATAAGCAAGTTGTACCAATACTACCAATACCGATTTAGTTATAGTTTTTCTATTTATTTATCTGTAGAGTCGGTAAACCAAACATTCGACTTCAATTCCTGATAATTTTAGTGTTTCAACCCCCAATTTGCATGGTTGCAAAAATATGTGGTTGCCGTTATACCACCTTCGACTCCGGCTCTTGATTTTGTTTGTAGATTGACTCCACTCACTGAATTTCTGCTAAATTTTGATTCCAACTGCAGAGACCTGGTTTAGCACAACACATTTCTTTAATCGGACATACATTACATACTAATGTACTTATTCAGCATTATTAACAAATTATTGAAATAGCATGTTGTGATAATCACATTCGTCATTTTTTTTTTCATCTTAATCATTTAAAAATGATCACAATAAAGATGCATTTATTTTTTCAATATAATTATGCACCTACTTAACCTAAATCATACAACGAAATGATCATTCAAATTGGTGGCAGCGCACGACTCTAGTGACGTCACGATCTCCCTTTACCCCTCAAACTGAGAAATCTCGTACTTGGATAACCTTACTACTTTATAGACCTTGCTCAAAACTGACAAGTATAATTTTTAGTTTAGAGTACCACTGTTGGTAATCCGAATCCATTTTTGCGCACTCCAATATGACTCCAATGTGGACTACCAAGGTGTTGTAGGGCGTTCGGACTACATGGTAGTACGGATTACTGAGAGTACCTATACTGTATGGATGATGTTCTGAACGTGCTCACCGAGTGCTGTGTTGTATTTACATACCCACAAGACCACTCACCATGCCTCGTCTCACGAGAGACTACCCACCGAGGTGGCAGTATCGCAAAATGTGGCGCAGAAGGACAAAAGCCGCCACCCTACAGTTTTGTCACGCAACGTCTGTGGGCAATCTTAACAATAGAGTTACACCGTGCCCATGAAAGACAATAATAACTAAACGCTGATATTGCATATTTACTCTATATAAGCTTTGCATTGTTAATGGTAATCTCAGTTCTGCCCATAACAAACACACGCGTATAATCTGTATTGTCACTGCAGTCTATATTTAGAACTCCGCGTATAATATACAGTGTATTTTTATTATACGTGAAATAAAGTCGCTTTTTAAAAAACCTGCTTTTCATCCAAAAACGATAATTATAGTTGGCAAAAGGTGTTCTTCATAAAATCTACATGACTTCGGTAACAAATACTCGTACCATCATTTTTCTTCCATCCTATTTTAATCCATACAAAGTGGACGTTCACCTCAGGATACATGTCTGAAGACCTGCCGCTATGCGAGTTGCCTCTCATTAGGGGCGCTAGAAATATACAAAATATTAGTTTAGTATCGTCAATAAATAAAAAAAATTCAATTTGTATATAATAAATTATTTTTGTAACTGTATTTTCTTGTTTAAGAGGATAATAATATAATAATATCTCAGTACCTACTATACAATTTTTTAGAATAATGAAAATCAAATTTTAACTACAGTTAAATTCAGAAGTCAGAACAATAATCTCAAGCAAAATAATTGATAAAAAAAATATAATAATATCTAATAATAAATTATTTTTTGTGAATATGTAATATCTATTTTATTATTCTTAATGTAGCATAATAACATAACAATATGTTTTTTAAGATAAAATACATGATTTGAATCGAACGTATATTCATACATTTGTAACAATTTATTTCTGAACGTGAGATGAATCCATACGTTCGATAAATCTCAATTACGTCTGTACAGTTTCTGTATAGGTGGCTTAAAGTTAGGATTATACCTGTTGTAATTTTGTGTTTTAAAAACTGAACCGAATCAGAACTAAGTAATAACTAAATAAAGTCAGACAAAATATGTTGTAAAATACAAGCAGCACCATAATAAGAAAAGATACAGCTGCCGCCGAAAAATCAACACAGTGCACTGCCGGGTCTGCCTGGCAACAAAATCATAAATGTGGCATCGCATTCCCGCTATCAAATATGTTATGTGAGAGAGGGACGACAGCGGCAAGGAGTTCGACTGGCCCTATGCTTTGCAATCTTTGCGTACCATACAGGAAATAAAACTACGCTAGAGTATTAGAAATAGCGGGTAGTCCCGCGCGACCAAATGTAGGAGAGAGAGGAGAGCGGTAAGGGGTCTTAGAGTATCGCTGTAGAACGGGGTTCACAAAAACTGTCCGCGACGATGTAATTTGAAATATTGTAGGAGAAAATCATGAGAAAATACGATATAGAGTGAAAAATAAATAAAGAAATAATAAATGAAAAACAAACTAATTGATTTGAACAATAGTAGTGTTCGATTACCACTTGCTGTTCAGTTCAATTCAGTTCGCATTCAATCTAAGCCACGGTCAGCTGATTAGTGCCGTTCGATTACCACTTTGACGTCTATTCAAAAGTATACAATCAGTTCCCCCTTCACCCCTCGAGCACAACCCCGCAAAGCCGGTCAGTTGTGTTCAAGTCAGGCTGACTAAAACGCGTTCGATTACCGCGTTCAATAGTATCCAAATTGCACTCGAAATGATTGCGATCAATTTGAGTGCGACTGGTAATCGAACACTACTATACTCCAATACACTCAAGGTATGTTCGATTGCCGGCCGCGCTCAGTTGTACTCAGATCAATCTGAGCGCTTTGAAATACTTGCTTCCTATTATTGGAATCAGTTGAACAGAACTAATCGCAAGTATCGCAACTAAGCGCAGCCAGCAATCGAACACTACTTCGAGTACACAGTACACAGTAAACTCAATAAGTAAAAAATATGAAGTGCGCTTGCTTAAAAAAACGAACATAGTAGGTTTGTTCGAGCAGGAGTCAAAACAATTAGGGATCCTTCTACGCATACGCAATGCAGGTTTTTGAAGGGCAAAACCCCCAGTTGGCATGCGCAGGAGAAAGAATAAGTGCTTTATGCACTTATTTTGGTGCTGCTCGAACAAACCTATAGTGTTATATACATTTTGTATATACATTATGATAATTAAGTCAAGATCACCAAACATTTAGATCCTTAGAGTTTTCTTTAGAAAATCCGGCCATTTTTACACAAAAGTTTTTTTATTGACCTAATTTTGCGCCCATCTACTCGTACGCCTGGAGCAGTTTTCTCCCACTGCTCCCCGTAGCTACGCCCCTGGGAGTAAGGTAACAAATAAATGCACGTCAAGTGTGTTAATGGAGTTACATTCAACCACTATACCGACTTGATATGTGTATAAGGTATAAGATACAGAAAATAATTAATATATAACCCCATGGATGTAATCCTCATATATGTACACCAATAGTTAATGAACTATTTGCTGATTTGTATAACTTTAACGATGAATTGAATAGCAAACCGTGCAGGAAATCGTACTATAGTTAATTAGGTTATGGATCTGTGGGTTATGTTTATTTAAATTACATCTCATCGTTTTCTTCTTTGATGAAGTATTTGTTGATTCGTTTGCGTATAATAACTTTAACAACGATGAATTGTTAGCGAACCGTGCAGGAAATCAAACTATAATTGAATCGCCGAGTTCGAAAACAATACATGTCCATAGGATATACTGTGGTCTTGTACTGTTTTCGAATTCAATTAATTAGGCTATTTACCTATGGGTTATGTTGTGATTATGTTTACCCAGTCCCTGCGTCTTTGTTTAAAAAGAATGTTTTTGTACGCTATGCGCAGACGCGCTGACAATTTGACCGCGAATTTTAAACAACACGGTTGTGGCCTAATTTGCGCATGCGCGTAGAGCTCACGCATGCGCGTTGGAATTGTAGAACGAAATAGAATAGAGTATCTTCCATTTCGCTTTGAATCGTGAACAACCTCTCTGTCTAGCCGCAATATAAGTATGTATTACATATATTTATTTACCACGATATTTACATTTTATGTCATCGACTTCTTCTACTTTAAAACCAAGGAATTTGGTGGTGCGTATGGCGGTTTTAATTTTATTAGGTTACTAAGTTTCGCCGTGGTCCCCTATTGGTCCAATTATTCAAATAGTTCAATGCTCCTGTGGGTTAATTATTGAATAATGATAGCATCTTATAAGATTACAACAATCTGAATGAACTATTCTAGTGCGCCACATCTCCATATTTATTATACCCATGCCCAATTTTAAACAATTGCTGCTCAAAGATAGACGTATAATTGGAGGACGGGTGATATCCTGATTTCAGGAATAACATTTCAATTATGTATTTTTGCGATGCGCCGCAGTAGTTCCACTTTGTCAATGTACAATTTGAAAAAATCCAATAAATGAAAAGAAATAAAGCCACACCTTTGAAGAATCGGCGTCGTATTTTCCCAATTTTTCCATTCATGTTCGAGTCTGAACAGTGTGTCCATCTACGGTGTTCTCGAGAACTAGTCGTCATTAGACGAAGATAATAGTAATGGGTCTATCTCTATCTACCATATACCACAAAAAAAGGCTGTTACTCGCTAAAATTCACATTGCGTGCGTTCTGCCACTTTAGGCGCTAACCGCTTGAACTCAGCGGACGGCGGCAATTGGGCAGCAACAACATGAACGCGACGGCCATTGGTTGCTGAGTTCAAGCGCTTAAGCGGCTTAAACTGGCAGAACGCACCCATTTATATCCATCATTTCCACGTTTGACAGAAACAGAGACGGCGTGACATCTTGCATCTCTCTTAATTTCATTGGGTGGAAAACAAAGCAAAAGCGCCATAAGAGATCATGTATTTCTGGCTTTCTAAATCAGCTTAAAATAAACCAATTGATACGATAGTGACTCAGCTTGGATTTTTTTCTGGGTGTGTGGACCTTATTGAATATGTTTTGAAGATAATAGTAGTGTTCGATTGCCGGCCGCGCTCAGTTCAATCTGAGCGCAAATTTGAAATACTTGCTTCCTATTGGTGGAATCAGTTGAACAGAACCATAAAAGAACTAACCACAACTAAGCGCGGCAGCAATCGAACACTACTAATTTTGGAATATTTCATGGTGAGTATTATACAAAACGATGTTAAAAAGTGACTTCAGAAAGTGAGGTTATATTTGAAACGCGTGTTTTTTGCAGGTTTATTATGGAAAATATTCAATTCAGTGAGGAGTTTAACCAACTAGGACATGCTTACTGTTATCAAATTACACATCGCCAATATTGACTTTGTTGTATGGTCCAAAAACGAACTTTTTCTGCATCGACTTTTTAGAGACGATCCACTCTGGGATTTTACATTTGTTTGCAGTATCACAAAACAATTGTCTTACCTGAAATTTTATGTAAAGAAGCCTGAAGGCAAGGGAGTAGTCGAGGTAGAATAAATCAATAAAACAATGATTGTAAATTAATAGATTTATTATTTAAAAAATCTGAAATGTATGTCGAATATGAGTAGAATAATGTGATAAGTACAATATTACACTTTATTTCCTAATTATATTTGACAGTTTTTGCACGAATGTCATGCAGGGCACTAGGGCTGTTCGAGCGCTCGTTTTTTCGTACCGAACACAAGTAGGTCTGCGTAACTATCATTTTGTCACGCTAAAATTTTGTTCTATCATACCACTGCTTGGATACAACCAATGCTTTGACGTTTATTCAAGCCAATATGCTTGATTACAAGTAATTGCTCGCTTTTGGTATTGAGACTCGCATTTTAACCGAACAAATGAGACCCAACTCGAAAAACCGGGTGCTCGGTTCGGAAAGAAACCAGATTTACTTAGCTCGAAATTCGAGACTTGAAGTGTTAGATAACTCGAACAGCCCTACGTTGCACCCAATCGGGATGGTCATCATTTCGAGCCCTCTTCGAGCTGGTTTACCTTAAAATGACACATTATAAACAAATATTTCACAACTATATTTCATACAACTCTTACCTGCAATAAAATGCATACTGCAAACCCTCCAATTTTGTAGTTGACCTTCAGAGAAGTTTGGATCTCTCTTAATGGCCTATAGCTATCGTTCCCTTCTAAAATGCGACAACAAACTGTTGGGATAATTTGGCTCGAGGACTTTTGGTAATAATATGAAAGGAAATTTCCTTATCTCGATGGCTTTTCGACCTGCAGTTAGCCACGCTACAAATTTTGCCCGTTTTAAAACTAACACTAAAGCAAAAACACGCGTTTGAAACATAACCTCATTTTCGAAGTCACTTTTAAACATCGTTTTGAATAATATTCACTGTGAAATATTCCAAATGCAGCTTCAAATCTTATTCAATAAGGTTCACACACCCAGAAAAAAATCCAAGCTGAATCACTTTCGCACCAAATGGTTTATTTTAAGGTGATTTAGAAAGCCAGAAATACATGATCTCTTATGGCGCTTTTGCTTTGTTTTCCACCCAATGAAATTAAGAGAGATGCAAGATGTCACGCCGTCTCTGTTTCTGTCAAACGTGGAAATGATGGATTTACTGGGACAGATTTCGAGAGTTCTAACCTACAAATCCGATGTAATCTGAAAATGTAGAAAACTTGGGGACACTGCACAAAGAAGTATTCTAATCGCCCCGCGCGCAGCCGCCCCGCGCGCAGCCGCCCCGCGCGCAGCCGCCCCGCGCGCAGCCGCCCCGCGCGCAGCCGCCCCGCGCGCAGCCGCCCCGCGCGCAGCCGCCCCGCGCGCAGCCGCCCCGCGCGCACGCACACACCCGCGCGCGCGCGCACGCACACACACACACGTTCTACTGGTCGTAACGGAAGGAGACACCAGTGCGCAATTGATTACTGTAAAAAATTACAATTGCGAATTCCAACAACGACAAACGTAACCGTTTGTCAACGATAGAACTGAACGCATCACTCTTTTCAGGTTGAGTATTTATACTAAAAGGTGATGTGAATTGGGATTAGCACTTACCAGCGCCATCTACCAGTCGCTAGGCGTACTACCTAACATGCACATTTTATGGATAAACTGTTCTCAATGAAATTATTGATGTTGTAAAAGTATGTTGTATTAATGTATATGTTACGGTTAAAGTGATAAGTGGTTTGTATCATTTGGTCAATCATTTGGTCAATGTGATTAGAAACACTTAAATAATCACATGGACCGGCTATTATTAATAAATTCCTACCGGGTACGGTAAAAGGATAAAAACGTTACTTTTTACTAAAGATCTTTTGTATACAGTCTTCAAAGAAGTTAGCTAAGTTATTTTGATTACTATGTAAGCTATTATATTTATTTACTCGACGCAAATCATCAGTACGGCTAGCCCAATGACCAAAATTACGAATAATACAAAACATTGATAATTGATAATACAGAATGTTTTCTTTTGTATCCCTTGTACTTTAGAAACTACTGGATATAATTGGTAATGATATTTGGTATACACCCAAGGACGGCTCAATGACGAAAACATAAAAAGAACATTTTATACAGTGTTCAAAAAAGTTAACCATTTTATTATCGATAGCACCCATTTTTAATGCATGTGGGTAGTTTTATGTAAATGTACAATTACAATTTATTAAGTAAATTCTCAAATCCCAATTATCTTTAAATTTTGCACATTTAAGGGTGCCGAAACGGACAGCTGAACGTACTGTCCCTAAAAAGTTCAGCAAATGGGGTAAACGTACTTCGTACCGATCTTTTAATTTTGTTTTTAAATGAGATTTTTTGCACTCAAAGGGTATTAATTGAATGTAGCTACAGCATACGAACAGTACAACGATAACTAAAAAGACAATACATACCGAAAATTGGTCAGAATTGAACAATAGACAATAACTTGCAATTTTCTTTTTGGATTAATAAATCCTTGCTTCATACAATGCATAGTAAAAACACCTATCTATACATGCAGTAAAATATCCAAAAAATGATTTTAGTTAGACAATCGGTACGAAGCAGCAAAACCAACGATTTTTGTGCGTTTGAACGGAGAGTGGGAATTCCATAGTTCAGCAGTTTTCGGATAGATGGCGCCACCGTCGTTCACAACATAATCGTTCACCACGAATTAATACTGTTTGAATTATACAAACAAGTCAGATTATTGTGCCCGCTCACAAATTTACCAGGTCTTATTATACTGTGCATACGGAATTGATACTTATTTGCAGTTGTGTTTGCAGTGACAGGTATAAGTTATATTATAACAGTAACACTATTAATTATTATTGTTGGTCTTTTTCATTTTCCCTGGTCTTACAAATAATTTATCCGTTTGTCCAATTTTTGATACTAATTCCTGAACTTCTACGTGTCACTGTTACAGTGGCCGTGACACTATATAATTTATTGTTGGACATTTTTATTGGAATCCATTATTAATATGTATATTTCAGTTAAATTAACTAAACCATAAGATTTTCTATTGATAGTACTTCTAATGGTGATATTACATTAAACCTATGAATCAAATGAATAGGTAATAAAATAATACTTTTGCTAACATATTTATTACATTAGAATATATAAATTTTTACATCCAAAACGTTGTTTCATTTATTAACAAATATTTTACCTTTACGTCAACTAAAATAAACATGGATAAAAACACGCAAAAACACAATTTATTTTCATCACAGATAATATATTAAGTTAGTTACAAGATAAATATTACACGTAGCTTTAAAATCATAAATAAAGTAGATATATAATAAGGGAGAAATTGCGTATTAAAAATACCGAATAAATAATTTTTAAATTGCTCAAATGTTGACCTCCATAACGTATTGCACATTTATTTATTAGCGATCCAAATACAAAGAGATAAACTAAGTAGATAAAACATGCAAACCAATTTTTATTAGACAACGCATGCAGCAGGTATCACCACTTTAACCGTAAGAACTTATGTATTTCTATCACATATATTATCATTCACATATAATTGTATCACAACTTTAACTACAGAACATACAACTTATTTATTTTACAGATATTATCATTCAGATATAATTGTTATCACGTCATCTTTGAGATGCAGTTAATCACTTCAAATAAGAATTTAGTAATGATGTCCCAGTTCTATTGGTGTATTATACCTATATAATGTTAATAGCGGTCAGTCATCTAATGTAACTTTTTAATAAGTAACAACGTGTCAGCTGACTTTGCTTTGCCAGTGTACTCTTGCGGCCTTGCGCTTTCCCACTGTACTCGTGTCAGCAAAACAAAAGTCATGGAAAAAGTTTTCTGTGCTCACCATGGCAAATGGGAGTCGGAGACATATGCGTTGCAATATTAGGTTGGCTAAATTAAAAACCTCGTGTACAAAACCAGTACTACCAATTTGCCCTAATTCACCAAGTTACTTCTCAAAACTCAAGGTCTATAAAGAGAGAGGTTATCCAGTTTGCTATCTTTCCTATAGTCCACTTTATATACCCCCCTCAGATTCCTATATGCTCTACTTTCGTGACGTCACTAGAGTCCCGGCACGCTTCGCATCACGTCGCGTACATCGCTCGTTTAGTTTGTTCAAAGATACGTTTAATTATTGCCAGCTCAGCGCGTTATAGATTTTTTAGTGAATTAGAAAGGTTGCTTTTGTTCGTGTTTAATCGTTATTCTGCGTTTATATTGTTATATTCAATAGTTGATAGTTTTACGTTATTGGTTGTTTTATTAGTGTAGTATTTTATGAAAGAATTAAGTTAGTAAAGGTAAGATATTAATTTATATTGGAAATTACATTATTCTAAATCATGTATCAATTTTAGATGCCTATGGTTTGCTCCGTACCGGGTTGCGGTATGAGGTATAACATTTCAACAGTGATTGGATTAACAATATCATATTTTACTTTTCCACGTGATCAAAGTTTAAAGCAGAACTCATCCACAATTGGGACATTACTCATACGAAGACCAGCAAGAGCACCCATACTCCCTTCCATCCTGGATACGTCATTTATCTTTTGACGGACTAATAAATCCGTCGGAAGAATTTAAACGCTTGTTTAATAAAATGAATTAGCAAGTTCGAAAGACTTAAGGGGGATGGGATTAATAATTCGAAAAGAATTAGCAGTAAATTAAGAAGAGAACTTTTAAAACAAGATCCAATTATTGATACCATACTTTTGAAAGCTTTTGTCGAGCAAAGAATATATGTACGGATAAATTTTTTTAAATTTTACTTTTCAACAGCAAAAAAATCTAAATATTTAACGAAGAGTAGCTGAATTAAAAATAAAATTACAACAAAGATGAGAAAATTTGTACAATAAAGCTTCTTTCTGATTTTTTATTTTTTCTTTGTACGTATGTTCTAACCAAATATTGTAATCAGGACAAGCCAATGAGTGGTTTAATAAGCAAGTTGTACCAATACTACCAATACCGATTTAGTTATAGTTTTTCTATTTATTTATCTGTAGAGTCGGTAAACCAAACATTCGACTTCAATTCCTGATAATTTTAGTGTTTCAACCCCCAATTTGCATGGTTGCAAAAATATGTGGTTGCCGTTATACCACCTTCGACTCCGGCTCTTGATTTTGTTTGTAGATTGACTCCACTCACTGAATTTCTGCTAAATTTTGATTCCAACTGCAGAGACCTGGTTTAGCACAACACATTTCTTTAATCGGACATACATTACATACTAATGTACTTATTCAGCATTATTAACAAATTATTGAAATAGCATGTTGTGATAATCACATTCGTCATTTTTTTTTTCATCTTAATCATTTAAAAATGATCACAATAAAGATGCATTTATTTTTTCAATATAATTATGCACCTACTTAACCTAAATCATACAACGAAATGATCATTCAAATTGGTGGCAGCGCACGACTCTAGTGACGTCACGATCTCCCTTTACCCCTCAAACTGAGAAATCTCGTACTTGGATAACCTTACTACTTTATAGACCTTGCTCAAAACTGACAAGTATAATTTTTAGTTTAGAGTACCACTGTTGGTAATCCGAATCCATTTTTGCGCACTCCAATATGACTCCAATGTGGACTACCAAGGTGTTGTAGGGCGTTCGGACTACATGGTAGTACGGATTACTGAGAGTACCTATACTGTATGGATGATGTTCTGAACGTGCTCACCGAGTGCTGTGTTGTATTTACATACCCACAAGACCACTCACCATGCCTCGTCTCACGAGAGACTACCCACCGAGGTGGCAGTATCGCAAAATGTGGCGCAGAAGGACAAAAGCCGCCACCCTACAGTTTTGTCACGCAACGTCTGTGGGCAATCTTAACAATAGAGTTACACCGTGCCCATGAAAGACAATAATAACTAAACGCTGATATTGCATATTTACTCTATATAAGCTTTGCATTGTTAATGGTAATCTCAGTTCTGCCCATAACAAACACACGCGTATAATCTGTATTGTCACTGCAGTCTATATTTAGAACTCCGCGTATAATATACAGTGTATTTTTATTATACGTGAAATAAAGTCGCTTTTTAAAAAACCTGCTTTTCATCCAAAAACGATAATTATAGTTGGCAAAAGGTGTTCTTCATAAAATCTACATGACTTCGGTAACAAATACTCGTACCATCATTTTTCTTCCATCCTATTTTAATCCATACAAAGTGGACGTTCACCTCAGGATACATGTCTGAAGACCTGCCGCTATGCGAGTTGCCTCTCATTAGGGGCGCTAGAAATATACAAAATATTAGTTTAGTATCGTCAATAAATAAAAAAAATTCAATTTGTATATAATAAATTATTTTTGTAACTGTATTTTCTTGTTTAAGAGGATAATAATATAATAATATCTCAGTACCTACTATACAATTTTTTAGAATAATGAAAATCAAATTTTAACTACAGTTAAATTCAGAAGTCAGAACAATAATCTCAAGCAAAATAATTGATAAAAAAAATATAATAATATCTAATAATAAATTATTTTTTGTGAATATGTAATATCTATTTTATTATTCTTAATGTAGCATAATAACATAACAATATGTTTTTTAAGATAAAATACATGATTTGAATCGAACGTATATTCATACATTTGTAACAATTTATTTCTGAACGTGAGATGAATCCATACGTTCGATAAATCTCAATTACGTCTGTACAGTTTCTGTATAGGTGGCTTAAAGTTAGGATTATACCTGTTGTAATTTTGTGTTTTAAAAACTGAACCGAATCAGAACTAAGTAATAACTAAATAAAGTCAGACAAAATATGTTGTAAAATACAAGCAGCACCATAATAAGAAAAGATACAGCTGCCGCCGAAAAATCAACACAGTGCACTGCCGGGTCTGCCTGGCAACAAAATCATAAATGTGGCATCGCATTCCCGCTATCAAATATGTTATGTGAGAGAGGGACGACAGCGGCAAGGAGTTCGACTGGCCCTATGCTTTGCAATCTTTGCGTACCATACAGGAAATAAAACTACGCTAGAGTATTAGAAATAGCGGGTAGTCCCGCGCGACCAAATGTAGGAGAGAGAGGAGAGCGGTAAGGGGTCTTAGAGTATCGCTGTAGAACGGGGTTCACAAAAACTGTCCGCGACGATGTAATTTGAAATATTGTAGGAGAAAATCATGAGAAAATACGATATAGAGTGAAAAATAAATAAAGAAATAATAAATGAAAAACAAACTAATTGATTTGAACAATAGTAGTGTTCGATTACCACTTGCTGTTCAGTTCAATTCAGTTCGCATTCAATCTAAGCCACGGTCAGCTGATTAGTGCCGTTCGATTACCACTTTGACGTCTATTCAAAAGTATACAATCAGTTCCCCCTTCACCCCTCGAGCACAACCCCGCAAAGCCGGTCAGTTGTGTTCAAGTCAGGCTGACTAAAACGCGTTCGATTACCGCGTTCAATAGTATCCAAATTGCACTCGAAATGATTGCGATCAATTTGAGTGCGACTGGTAATCGAACACTACTATACTCCAATACACTCAAGGTATGTTCGATTGCCGGCCGCGCTCAGTTGTACTCAGATCAATCTGAGCGCTTTGAAATACTTGCTTCCTATTATTGGAATCAGTTGAACAGAACTAATCGCAAGTATCGCAACTAAGCGCAGCCAGCAATCGAACACTACTTCGAGTACACAGTACACAGTAAACTCAATAAGTAAAAAATATGAAGTGCGCTTGCTTAAAAAAACGAACATAGTAGGTTTGTTCGAGCAGGAGTCAAAACAATTAGGGATCCTTCTACGCATACGCAATGCAGGTTTTTGAAGGGCAAAACCCCCAGTTGGCATGCGCAGGAGAAAGAATAAGTGCTTTATGCACTTATTTTGGTGCTGCTCGAACAAACCTATAGTGTTATATACATTTTGTATATACATTATGATAATTAAGTCAAGATCACCAAACATTTAGATCCTTAGAGTTTTCTTTAGAAAATCCGGCCATTTTTACACAAAAGTTTTTTTATTGACCTAATTTTGCGCCCATCTACTCGTACGCCTGGAGCAGTTTTCTCCCACTGCTCCCCGTAGCTACGCCCCTGGGAGTAAGGTAACAAATAAATGCACGTCAAGTGTGTTAATGGAGTTACATTCAACCACTATACCGACTTGATATGTGTATAAGGTATAAGATACAGAAAATAATTAATATATAACCCCATGGATGTAATCCTCATATATGTACACCAATAGTTAATGAACTATTTGCTGATTTGTATAACTTTAACGATGAATTGAATAGCAAACCGTGCAGGAAATCGTACTATAGTTAATTAGGTTATGGATCTGTGGGTTATGTTTATTTAAATTACATCTCATCGTTTTCTTCTTTGATGAAGTATTTGTTGATTCGTTTGCGTATAATAACTTTAACAACGATGAATTGTTAGCGAACCGTGCAGGAAATCAAACTATAATTGAATCGCCGAGTTCGAAAACAATACATGTCCATAGGATATACTGTGGTCTTGTACTGTTTTCGAATTCAATTAATTAGGCTATTTACCTATGGGTTATGTTGTGATTATGTTTACCCAGTCCCTGCGTCTTTGTTTAAAAAGAATGTTTTTGTACGCTATGCGCAGACGCGCTGACAATTTGACCGCGAATTTTAAACAACACGGTTGTGGCCTAATTTGCGCATGCGCGTAGAGCTCACGCATGCGCGTTGGAATTGTAGAACGAAATAGAATAGAGTATCTTCCATTTCGCTTTGAATCGTGAACAACCTCTCTGTCTAGCCGCAATATAAGTATGTATTACATATATTTATTTACCACGATATTTACATTTTATGTCATCGACTTCTTCTACTTTAAAACCAAGGAATTTGGTGGTGCGTATGGCGGTTTTAATTTTATTAGGTTACTAAGTTTCGCCGTGGTCCCCTATTGGTCCAATTATTCAAATAGTTCAATGCTCCTGTGGGTTAATTATTGAATAATGATAGCATCTTATAAGATTACAACAATCTGAATGAACTATTCTAGTGCGCCACATCTCCATATTTATTATACCCATGCCCAATTTTAAACAATTGCTGCTCAAAGATAGACGTATAATTGGAGGACGGGTGATATCCTGATTTCAGGAATAACATTTCAATTATGTATTTTTGCGATGCGCCGCAGTAGTTCCACTTTGTCAATGTACAATTTGAAAAAATCCAATAAATGAAAAGAAATAAAGCCACACCTTTGAAGAATCGGCGTCGTATTTTCCCAATTTTTCCATTCATGTTCGAGTCTGAACAGTGTGTCCATCTACGGTGTTCTCGAGAACTAGTCGTCATTAGACGAAGATAATAGTAATGGGTCTATCTCTATCTACCATATACCACAAAAAAAGGCTGTTACTCGCTAAAATTCACATTGCGTGCGTTCTGCCACTTTAGGCGCTAACCGCTTGAACTCAGCGGACGGCGGCAATTGGGCAGCAACAACATGAACGCGACGGCCATTGGTTGCTGAGTTCAAGCGCTTAAGCGGCTTAAACTGGCAGAACGCACCCATTTATATCCATCATTTCCACGTTTGACAGAAACAGAGACGGCGTGACATCTTGCATCTCTCTTAATTTCATTGGGTGGAAAACAAAGCAAAAGCGCCATAAGAGATCATGTATTTCTGGCTTTCTAAATCAGCTTAAAATAAACCAATTGATACGATAGTGACTCAGCTTGGATTTTTTTCTGGGTGTGTGGACCTTATTGAATATGTTTTGAAGATAATAGTAGTGTTCGATTGCCGGCCGCGCTCAGTTCAATCTGAGCGCAAATTTGAAATACTTGCTTCCTATTGGTGGAATCAGTTGAACAGAACCATAAAAGAACTAACCACAACTAAGCGCGGCAGCAATCGAACACTACTAATTTTGGAATATTTCATGGTGAGTATTATACAAAACGATGTTAAAAAGTGACTTCAGAAAGTGAGGTTATATTTGAAACGCGTGTTTTTTGCAGGTTTATTATGGAAAATATTCAATTCAGTGAGGAGTTTAACCAACTAGGACATGCTTACTGTTATCAAATTACACATCGCCAATATTGACTTTGTTGTATGGTCCAAAAACGAACTTTTTCTGCATCGACTTTTTAGAGACGATCCACTCTGGGATTTTACATTTGTTTGCAGTATCACAAAACAATTGTCTTACCTGAAATTTTATGTAAAGAAGCCTGAAGGCAAGGGAGTAGTCGAGGTAGAATAAATCAATAAAACAATGATTGTAAATTAATAGATTTATTATTTAAAAAATCTGAAATGTATGTCGAATATGAGTAGAATAATGTGATAAGTACAATATTACACTTTATTTCCTAATTATATTTGACAGTTTTTGCACGAATGTCATGCAGGGCACTAGGGCTGTTCGAGCGCTCGTTTTTTCGTACCGAACACAAGTAGGTCTGCGTAACTATCATTTTGTCACGCTAAAATTTTGTTCTATCATACCACTGCTTGGATACAACCAATGCTTTGACGTTTATTCAAGCCAATATGCTTGATTACAAGTAATTGCTCGCTTTTGGTATTGAGACTCGCATTTTAACCGAACAAATGAGACCCAACTCGAAAAACCGGGTGCTCGGTTCGGAAAGAAACCAGATTTACTTAGCTCGAAATTCGAGACTTGAAGTGTTAGATAACTCGAACAGCCCTACGTTGCACCCAATCGGGATGGTCATCATTTCGAGCCCTCTTCGAGCTGGTTTACCTTAAAATGACACATTATAAACAAATATTTCACAACTATATTTCATACAACTCTTACCTGCAATAAAATGCATACTGCAAACCCTCCAATTTTGTAGTTGACCTTCAGAGAAGTTTGGATCTCTCTTAATGGCCTATAGCTATCGTTCCCTTCTAAAATGCGACAACAAACTGTTGGGATAATTTGGCTCGAGGACTTTTGGTAATAATATGAAAGGAAATTTCCTTATCTCGATGGCTTTTCGACCTGCAGTTAGCCACGCTACAAATTTTGCCCGTTTTAAAACTAACACTAAAGCAAAAACACGCGTTTGAAACATAACCTCATTTTCGAAGTCACTTTTAAACATCGTTTTGAATAATATTCACTGTGAAATATTCCAAATGCAGCTTCAAATCTTATTCAATAAGGTTCACACACCCAGAAAAAAATCCAAGCTGAATCACTTTCGCACCAAATGGTTTATTTTAAGGTGATTTAGAAAGCCAGAAATACATGATCTCTTATGGCGCTTTTGCTTTGTTTTCCACCCAATGAAATTAAGAGAGATGCAAGATGTCACGCCGTCTCTGTTTCTGTCAAACGTGGAAATGATGGATTTACTGGGACAGATTTCGAGAGTTCTAACCTACAAATCCGATGTAATCTGAAAATGTAGAAAACTTGGGGACACTGCACAAAGAAGTATTCTAATCGAAATTAGGAGATTACATAAAAATTCTACTATTATATCAGACATCAATCAGGTTTGTGCCTAAAGAAGTATACTATTGTTATTTAAAATTTCCTTTTCAATTGTTAGGTTAGTTAGCAGAATATACATACAAACAGTGCTGTTTTATCCATTCTACTACCAGAGAATTCAAGCTCCAAGTATGGTATGATGCAGATAGCTCATTACGGGTTTTGTAATTGGATTCAAATAATAATAATAATAATAATAATTGTCTTTATTCATACATAAAAGGAAATTGTATAAAAAAAAAATAAGCTACATTCTGTGCGAAAATTTGTATGAAATGGCGAGGTTCAGTGCTCCTTAATTGAAGAGAACTGCTCTTACACCTAACCAACTTAATCTAACATAAATTAATGTACACAAAATCAAATACATACTACGCAAACATTACTACATATATTGAGAAAAAAAACAAAATTCAATGAACATTTACTATCTTACCATCATCACCCTAATTCCGCGACAAGCAATTCACTGCATCAGATAACAAATCAAAAAATAATAAAATCAAAAACAAATCAAATCAAACTCAGACCCCCACAGATCCCGTACGCACTGCAACCTCCACATCAGTCTGTTACTGTTACCAAAACTGGCGGGAATAAAGATCATCAAACAATTTTCTTCTATATAAACAGAGACTCAAAGATTTGATTTCCGGAGCAATAGAATTGTAATGGAAAGCAATCTGATACCGAAACGACCTACTACAAAACGCAGTCTTACGGAGAGGTGGTGTGAGCATGCCCCGAAACCGTAAGTTCAGGTTGTGCACATCTGTTCGGAATTCTACTTTTCTGTACAAATAAGAAGGCGCTCGATTGATCATAAGCTTTTTATAAAATACATAGGCATGAAGCAATCGCCTATTGTTCATACGCAACCAACCACTATCCCTCAGTTTATGTGAGATGCGCTGATACTTCCTTATGCCATAAATAAATCGCAAACAGGAATTCTGCACACGCTGGATCCGATTCGCATCAGCCGCTGTCAAGCAAGGTCCGTAGACCACATCACAAAAATTAAAATTGCTTAAAACCAGCGCATCACACAACCTTATTTTAGCCGCTTGAGAAAGAATGTGCCTCGCATTGTAATACTGCTTCAACTTAGAGTACGCTCTTCGTACACAGCCAACAACATGTTTTCTGAATCTTAGGTCCGGTTCAAACATAACTCCAAGATTCCTAGCCTCATCCACAACTTCTATGGGTGCACCATTTATATTAATAGTGATTGTGGCCTTACAGAGCTCCACATCTTTCCCCCTACCAAACAACATAACCTTTGATTTCAACGGATTCAATTGCATACGAGGAAATCACATTACGAGGAATTAAAATCCGTAGGTACTATTTTGTTGATCGAAGAGGATTTCTAGACAAGAGATGTGATTACTAATTTTCATAATTTCCATGAACAGACAATAAAATTATCGAGGTATGCTGAAGATTACCGATTTTTTATCACATTTTTTGGTAATATTACTGGAAGACGTCTATAACATTATTATATGAGAAATGTATAATGGGACATAGTCGACTTGTCAACCACTGACTCCAGATGTTTTTCGTCTCAAGTGCAAAGTGTATTAATTACGTTTAACACAACAAACCGCAGATAGTATTGCAATTAGCCCCGAAGAACCGAACAAGCATTACGACCCGTATGCGTGTGGTCTCATGATAGCGAGGATCAACATTTTTGTGATTGTGATATTATAATATAATATTAATAAAGCTATATAATATTATAAAGCTTATGTTGTCTAATTGTCTTTTATAAATAATATATGAATTACAGATTGGTATAACTTAAATAAATAACTTAAATAAAGAATAACTTATTAACTGTTTTGTTTTTCTTATACGTCATCAGATCCCTGTGCTGTGGATGTACCTACGTATGTAATATCGACCCATGCAACAAAGACTATAGTAACTACATTTAGTTTGTTAGTTACGATAGTCTTCGTTGCATGGGTCGATATGTATTTTGTTTAGTTGTGTATTGTTGTCGGTTACTTTTCTCGTCGATCGGTAGGTCAATTTCGTTAATGATAATGCTGCACTTAACTACTAAACCTTTATTAAATATCTAAATGAAATACATGTTCACTCTTTGATGGTTATATCGACTCTCTGGCTCTCAAGTGCTCTCAAGCGAAGCACATGCTTGCATGAAAGGCATAAACGATGACGACGGTAAATACTATAATCTAAACAAGATATTAAATCACTAGCGCCACTCAAAGGCACTAAATAAAAAATACGTTCTAAGAATAATAAACTGCCATATTTGTTTTTCAGTAGCTCATAAGTGTATTATCGGCTGAGAAATGAGTGCATAATCTATCGTACCAAGAGTAAGTAATCTGTGACCTGTGACCAAAGTTATTGGTACGGGGTTTGTTTTTTAGGAGGTAAAAATGTATATGGGCGCATAATCTCAATACACTTTCAAATATTCCACATATTCATAGTACGTGTGCGTGTATTCATAGTACGTGTGTTTTTGCATATATCACTTCATAAACCGTAGACAAATGTTGAAGTTATTTATCATATAAATATATGATAAATATCTCACATTCTCCACATAGGTTATGTCACGGTTATGTCAACAATTTATCACAGTAATTTTTAGAGCTACCATGTTATGTTGGTCAGCGTTGTAAAATCACTAGACAGCCTGCTTACGTGTGCAAAAATAAATTGAAACAGCGTTAAAGACGTTAGATCATATAATGTTGACCGCACGTCGGCAAAGTCTATCTTGTTCCAAAGTAGCTTTAGCGAAAACGTCGACATCCCCACGCAAAGACCAATTCTCGACTGATTTTTCTAAACTTATCAAAACCAGCCAAGCCTCTGTCGATCAGCTGTTGGACAACGTTCTTAACAGTTGGTGCATGTTTCATGCCCAGGGTTGCCAGATTAGTCTCACAAGAATGCCTGAGATGATGGGGGGAGGTATAGTCAACAAAATTACAAAAAAATATAAAATGAATAATTGTTAAAAGAATTATTTTTAAAATGAAAATATTAAAATAATTGATGTGTTTGTCATAAACTTGATTCTGTGGTTAAAAAAATCAGGTTGTTTCACCTCGCATGTGCCAAACCCAAACAAGTCTAAAAACTCAACAAAGAATTGATCATAAGTGCCTTTGCAGTTTCCATTTCCAAAAGCCACGTTCGCCATGATTGCAGTTATTATGCGCTTTTTAATTTTGTTTCTTCTTAAATTTTCTTATACGGTGAAGAAAAACCTCTTGTCTATGAATACGTCGATCTTTTACTATCAAAATACACATTCTGATGTAATGGCAACCCCATATTTTTCATAGTGATTTTAATATAACTTTTAATTGTCTTAATGGTAGCGGAAGAAAATTAAAAAAAAACCATTGAACGTCAAAAATTTAGTTTGTGTGTACATATTCTGATAATTCAAACCCGAGTTTTTTTTTTTAATGACAAACCGTTTGAGATTTTGTCATGTTTCAATACTTTGCGTTCTCACTGTATAATAGTGGGTTTACACTATCAGCATTTGGCCACAATTAATTCGTGCTTCAATAAAATATACATAACAAATAGTTAGCCACTTTTACCATTTTACCTTTAAGCCGGCGATATATTATTGACAAGAATGTAAAACTATTTCCTTCATGTTTGATTTTGCCGGAGATGTTTGAATGGGAGACCCGAGATGAGCCTCAAATGCCGTAGACTCCGGCGCAATGCCGGAGACCTGGCAACCCTGTAATCATGCCTATGATTAATGTCAGAATGACAGCGTATAGGTTATAAAAGTACCATTTACAAAGCTACACGGTGTACGACTTTTTTTTTGGCGCGCATAGTACCTACCAGTTTTATATGACATATCAGTCATAGATTCCAAAATATCTGTTTTTGTCCACTAAACGATGACTAATTCTTATTCTTAAATACTCTAATTTTAAATTTTAATTATCTTTGGCTGCTACGTGAGCTACGTCCCATGGGTCTTAAATCCCTGTTATTCTGTAGTACTATACACGGTGTCCCACTTTTTTCCCGCAAAACATTTTTTCAGATAGTAAATGTTCATACCGACACAAAAGTTTCATATGGACTTATAAGTTTTTTCATTGTTTTTTCAAGTGTCAACTGTCTACAACCTGCAATGCAATAATGTACGTCGCCAGTCGCGTAAGCATGACGTCGCTTCGCTTCTAGACACCACTGGGGGCGTGGTCCAGTCGTTCTGGTGTACTGGTTACTTGCAACCATTTCAGAGTAAACGAACCAATCGACGCCGACGCGGCAAAATTCGCTCGCTCGTGGGCTTGAATTGCGCTTGGAATTCTCGCGAAAATTCTCGAAATTTTATTAAACTATATGTTATAGATCGTTGCATATTGACTATTACACTATTATCCTTGATTATATATACAATATAGATGGTCAACCAAAGCGCCTCCACCAAATTCTGCTCGCTGCATAGTGGCGCACCTAGCGGGAAATATGCGAAGTAATAGTTATCAATGAAACCCGAAATAATATGCATATGCAACCAAATTAGCTCGGGTATTGTGAATGTATTGAAGTACGATTGAAGACATTTTAATAAGATTGAATATAAGAAACTGAAACTAACTAGACGTTATTTTAATAACTTAAAGTTCAAGATTTCATTATAATTTAAACAAACTTCATTTTGAAATACGAAATAAACTACTAACAAACTTAAGTTTAGTTACCTACCAGAATACTCGGTGATATTTTGCTATATAAAAGGTACGGTAAGTGGAAAAAGTCTCAAGCTGAAAAAGTTTATTAAATTTAGAAATAACACTACAAATTACAAGCAGAAAAACTTTATTAAATTTAGAAATAATACTACAAATACAAGTACTTCAAAATGTTAAAAATATGTTACACAACAGTAATTTCAAAGCTCTTTGTAAACCAACTATAATATTACATAAAAATGCTAAAATCATATCTGTCTATTGCGCCAAAACAGCTATTTTTATTGATTGTCCAATGTGTTTTAATGTTTTTTCGTAAGTCTTCAGTTTTTATTCTTATGCTCGTAGAATGATAGGTCATCTGCAGTATCCATCTACAGTAAAGTTCCCATATGTGGTCAGAGCAGGCTTTCAATCGATCTCTCGTAGGTCGTCCATGTCCATTATTCTGCCTTCCCTTCTAGACCACACTGTAGCCACTTTCCTGCACATTTAAAAATAAAACAACTTTGCCAATAAAAAAAGTTCTGGCAGCATTCAGACCAAGTGATATTTGTCAGGATTTTGTAGTGGATGGCAAAGCTAATCCATGTTTCCTAAATAGTATATGTAACACACTCCGACGAAAGGGACCTTATGACAAATCGGCACAAGGTCAAACCTCAAGCTAAACTACCTGCACAACGGAACATGACAAACCGTCACAAAGTCCATTTCTTCGGAGCGGGCATATATGCATCTGGAGATTTATAATGTAAACTGGCGAACTACCTTCTTTTCTGCCAGTGTGACTTGAGAATGAAGAAAACAATGATAAACGCCTTGTAGATGTCTCCTTAATCTTTCTGGAGAGACTAGCTTTTGCTGGCAAAGATAGCATGTTAATTATATCCTCAATAATAGAAAAAAATTCTAATTTGATATTCTCCTGTCTAACAAGCTTCCATAGTGGTGAAATTATACTGAATTTCATTTTCATTATTACGATCACATGATCAAGTTGGTGTTCTTTTCTTTTACTTCTCTACTTCTTCTATGCTGGATCCATATTTCCCATATTCTTCAGTAAGAAAATTGTAAGGTCTTGAAGGTGAAACGTGACTTATTTCCTATAAATAAAAGTCACATAAGAAACGTTACCACTACAATTATTTTCCAATTATGTTTGCAAAAAGTAAGATGTGATAAGGAAGAATTTTTTGTAATTAATTGCATTTGTTATTTATTTATTTACTATTATAACTTTATTTGTTACAAAATGTAACCAAAAAAAATAAGAAATATTGGAATTATATTATAATCTACACGTTGTCCCATAATTTGATGGACATAGCTTAAACATTCTTGGGACAATAGATGACAATGTATCTTGCAATTCCTTTTTATTTCTTTGTTAAACTGCTTCAAAGATTACTTTTCAAAACCAATTTTTTGATATAACAAAGTTCTAGTACAACCTTTATTCATAATTGGAACAATAAATTAGAAAGTATTTTGCAATGGCATTGAGTCTTGTCATTATACCATTAGTACACAAAGCCAGGGTGTCATGACAAAATACACGAAACCTTCTTTATTGCAGGAAGAAATATTTTGAACAATTCTTTCTGAAAGACAGATTTGTATGTGATATTTTTTGTATCCTTACAATTTTTGATAGGAGGAAAAATAAAAGGAATGTGATCATGAAACTTGATTTAGAATTTTATAGACCATATAACTTGATTTAGATTGTGTAATGAAATGAAACTATTTCTAAATTATTACTTTTTACAAAAATGAATCATTTACAATAACAATTTTTACATTTGTATTAAAAATATTATTTGCAATTTCATTCAATTAAACAATTTCCCTCCAAACCATACCAGATATCAAAAATTGCAAGAATTAAACAAATATATATTCTAAATAATAATCCTACCTTATATTTGAATCACTTATTATTATCCGGGACTAACTCATGCTATTTTCCTATGTAGTTAGTCCCTTTTAATAATAAGCGATTCATTTACTTTAGAGTTGATTGGTCATAACTCATAAATCAAGAATTTAGGATAGTGTTGAATTGTAGTTTTATTTATGAATTCATACCATAAAAACAAATAGAAAACTACTATAAAAAATTTAGCAGACAGCTGGTGATGTCTGATGTGTATTAAAAATTATGTTCAAATTTCAGATAACAATCTTATTGAATTCCTTTAACGCACCATGCATATTGTATAATATCAAAAACCTCATGGTAGGAGACTTTATTTTGAGCAAAATGGTTTACCTATCTTATATTATTTATTATTATTTTTCATATTATATTATACACATATCCAATCGGTGTTTGCTAAACAGTTCCATTTTTAATTCATTTTTTTATTTACATAAGGTATATAAATAGATGTTGTCAACACTTTATAATCGTCTATAAGAAAAACTTTCAGAATATAAGGTAAACTGACAAAGTGTGAACCTTTTTTCATAGATAACATAATCAACAATTTCAAAGTTGAGAATTAAATGTCAAAACTTAAAAATAACAAAAGGGTCTTACAGTAAACCTTAAACTTTGCACGAATATGTTTATCAATAATATTCTTGAATCAACGCTTCTTCAAGTGGTGCGTGTAGGCAGCCAAACAATTAAACAAATTCAAAATTGCTATAACTGGTCAACCAAGACTGATCGGACATTAGTTGTAATAAACGCTTGTTTTGTTTGACGACTGGAGCACGCAGGAGTACACCATCATGTTTTTTCACTATGCTTTTATATAAATATATGTATATTGCATCGGTGTGTGACATCAAAAGCAGTTTACTCAAAATGACATCCTCTATAATTTGTCTTTTGGCATAAGTCATAGATCACCTATATCCTATACTACGTGTTATATGTTGCATAATTGAGATAAGTATTCAAACCAAGAATTGGCTTAGAAAACTGCAAAAATGTGTACTACCGGAGTTAATAATCACCCATTCGTAACAATTTTCATCTTTAACAGGAATTGTAAACATTCGTAATGATGGAGTAGCAGGTTCCCTTTGTATTTGCCGTATATATTTGCACACAAAAAGTACGAACAACTTCCAATTTTCAAGTTGTACTGTAAAATGCACTACGAATATAAATATCAAGAATAAAATAAATAAATAAATATGAACTTACCTGTAATCGCATTACAATAACAAGAAAGCTTATTTTATAGGTTAGAAGTTAAGAACGCTTTCCGCCGCCGCAAGAATACGCGCGAATTTCAAAAATCCGCGGCCTCTCGCCGGTCCACCGAGGGCCCATCGACCGACGACAAATCAAGTAGGTAACATTTTATACGAAATAACGAGGATAACAGAAAAAAAAGGAGAAATAACGCGCGCTTATAAAAGACGGAGAAAACAAATCTGGTGGATCGATATTCTCATCACGACTAGACGGGAGAAAACACATATTATGCACAATATTATGCACATATTTGTTAAGTAGGCTATAGGCAACCCATCAATTACTATGGAATGCGCTGCGGACGTAAAGATTTACCCGCCAATTTTAATTTATGAATGAATCTTGCCAAAGGTCCGGCCCTCTGGATGTTAAGGCCCCAACTACCCCAGCTCTAACCATCTATATTGTATATATAATTAAGGCTATTATTTACATACAATTAAACACTTTTTGTTGCCTTGTTATTTTTGGGGGTTGCGCAAACCTGCAAACCAATGCACGAGCCGCCACTGATTTGAACTCAGTTTATGGTTTAAACTGGCATTGAAAAGTCTAGCCCTTAGCGCCCTTTTATTACGGCGCCTGTGTGCTTCGCACACGCCTCCCGCCGGCCCTGGATATCTCTATTTATTTACACGTGTAATTTACACGATAGAATACAATTAAAATTAGATACTTATCAATGAGTAACGACGATTGTTTGGTGCTGATTGGCGCAGATAAAAAGTGGCGAAATTACATTATTCTTTTCATTTCCAAGTTGGAGGAGACATCTTGTGATTAGTTTCGAAACTACATATACGGTATATCTCCGTCTATCAAATCCTCGGACCACTATTGGCGTCTCATTCCTACCTGTAGATTGTGTCGTGTACTCGTGTTGTCGTCAGATCGCGGTTTGACAGCTCCTGTTTTTCGCATTGACGGAATAAATAAATTTGACGTATGTTTTCGTAATTTTGAAAATTTGCGCCCGACTACGTGTTTATCGAAGAATGTGCAATCACTAATTTGTACAACCTTCATTAAATTTGCTACGTTTGTTGTTAGTGTGCAAACTAAATAAGTTTCATTTCGCGAAAACTAAAATTAGGTATAATACAATGGTGAAGTTATACTGGCTTAGTGTCTTGTACAAAGGGCCCAATTCCGCTTCCTGGTTGAAGTCAGCTCATGATTTACAAAGCTTTGGATACTTCCAAAGGGGTTCGGTCCAAGAATTTATGGCTTTTGTCAGCAAAACCATTGTAGAACGAACAATACTTGCTTCAAGACAATCTGTCAAAGAAGGAGGTAATTACCTATCCATGCTGAATGAAATTTCCATCGACTTAAATTTATATTAAGATAAGTTTAAGTTAACTTCTTTTCTTTGCTGTAGAATACATGTGTCACGTATACGTAAGAGGTGATGGCTTGGCAGGTGTCGTTATCTCTGATCACGAGTACCCATCTAGAGTGTCCCACACGCTTATTACAAAGATTCTCGATGAATTTGCGCAGAGAATTCCTCCTACAAGTTGGCCAAGTTTGATGGAAAAGGATGTTATTTTTCCACAGTTAAATACATACTTGGCAAAGTATCAGAACCCAAGGGAAGCTGATGCTATGACAAAGATACAGGATGACCTGGATGAAACAAAAATTATATTGGTGAGTTGACCTACATAATAGGGGTCTTGCACTATGTCTCAAAATTAAAAGTTAATATGCTCTATTAGAGCCAAATGTAGACCAGAACCGTCCGCAAACACTTCTTTTAAGAAAAAAAATCGGTTCTTACACAATTAATAATATTAAAATCGGTCTCATCTCTTTAAATATGACGCGCTGTGATGTACCATGCGTGGTCAAAGGCCGCGTGGCATGACCTAGTTACGATCCGATTGTCATGCCTTCACTTCTTTACGACATGTGAAACGAGTGACATTAACGTTGGACGTACGTCTTCTCAGACGACTGTGACTTTTGACAACACGCAAAGATCCCTTGACCTAACTATACTTATTCGTTAACACAACGCGCACAACGTCCTTCAGATACTATATATTCAACTCGATGCCGTTCTCGTGCCCGTAGGTCCTTTTTTTTCGGCCACTATCTAGGGCCTAGGCTCGCTGAGCTTCGTACCAATCTTATGACGGCACGGAGCGTTTTGGCGCGCTCTTAGTCCGGTTTAAACTTTATTGCTCAATAACAATTGAGTGCAACAATATTAAGCGGAAAAATTTTACACACGGTTTTCTTACCACCTAAGGATTTTGTATGTTAAGACAGGTAAAATCATGCAAGACCCCTATACTACTAGCATTTTCTTTCAGTAAAACTGTACACCCTGTTATTGTACTGACAATGTGCAAATTTAGAGAGTCCACACACATTGCATGTGCAATTCTAGTGTATACTAGTTTTACCAAAAGAAAATGTAATTGATAAATCCCCATTTATTTATTAAGAACTTAAATGTATGAAGGCACATTTAAAACGCATAGGGATTTTGTTCCCAGCTTAGATCTCAGCTCCCGCTAAATGGATATTCATGATTTTTGTTTTAAATATGTACCCCGTAACCAGTGGCGTACCTAGAGCTTTTGCCGTCTGGGGCGGTCACCAATTTGCCGCCCTTTCTAAGTAAATCAAAATTAAGTGATGGTGGTTATTAACATTACTGGACATTAACACAAATTTTATTAACAGTGATTATACTAGGCAGTGTAATAATGTAAGGTTGGATAATCCGGTAAAAAAGCCCAAATGGAAAATGATAGGCTATTTATGCCAGTTCATAGCTATCCCTGTATCTCTGAATCCATTTTAATTAAATTATTGTTAGTAAGTTTGTTGGATTTTTCTGAGAATTTGACATTTCTATTTTTTTATTTTATTTTGTATCTGCCCGTTGTCCTTGCGTTTTGCGTTTTTGTTCTAATTAAATTGAATGTTTGTGTTTGAAATTTTGTTTTGCGCACCAACTTGTATGTTTTCGATAGAGGACCAACCGCACACGTTTGTACAAAGGTTGACCTACCGTCTGACTATTCTCGTTTTATTGCGCGGATTCTAACTTTTAGTGCAGGCAATTTAACTGATTATAAGCCAAAACCGGTATTAATTGTAGACAGGAGTTTTATCATTGGAAATGGTAAAGGGGCTCATAGTGAACGTAAAAAAAGTAAATGCAGGTCATGGGGTGGTATAGTGTTTATTTGGGAGGGTTGAAAGCGGGTGCAAAGTATATTAATGCGTTTTCCTGGAAACTTGACGTTTTATCCAAAAACGTCCTATACTAAGTTGTAGATCATAAAAAAATCTACAACACTATATATATGGGTCACTTTTTACTATGACCTCAAAATTTTCGAGAAAAATGCGAATGCCAATGCCAAAACGAATTTTCTGTTTTTTTATTTTTCGTTGTGGCAACAATAATTCAATTTTAATCAAACTTTGTGAAAGAGTGCCTTTTTATACGTTAAATTAGCATACATTTTTTAATTACACAAAAAACAAGAAGTTTTGGAGATATTTCGTTTTTTCCGTCAAAATCAGACTTTTTTTGAAAAGAAATTCTGTGGTGAAAAATCATCGTACAGAGTTCTTCTGGGACTTATTTTTGTTGTTTTTACATGTACTTAATGACACAATAATAAAAATAATAGTCCCTATTTAACAACATGCTCAAAAATTGAAAAAAACTCAAAAGGTACTTTTGCAATAGTGAATTTTTCAGTAATTGTTCATTATTTGTTTTAATTTTTAAGAAAATTGCAATACTGGTTACGACATTCGATTGTACGGAAAAAAATACAAAGAAAACTGTCTCTCATTTCTATACTAATGCTATAACCATTAAATTAGAATAATAAATCTTCGGATAAGTAAGCAAAATAGTCAGTTTTTGTTTTAGAATCAATAAGTATCCAATACAAAAGTTGTAGGTCAAGAAAAAATATACAACTTTTGTAGAGGTTACTATATAACATAACCTTAAAACTTCCGAGAAAAATTCGAAAGATTCATTTTTTTTAGAATTTATAATTTTAATTTAGTTTTGACGAAACTTCTGAAAGTAAATTATTTATATCTTAAAAAATCACAAACAGTTTATGAAAAAATCTACTAAAGTAGTTAAAAATGTGACAACATCAATACAGTAGAAACAGTACTTTAATAATTGATAATAATAAATTACAAAAGTTAATATTGTAACACGCCCCTAATACCAGTGCGCTCCGCAATAGCGCTTTCGAGGTCGCCACCATGGCGCCATGACCAGCGAGGGCGTAGGAGCCCCCTTCCACTACGTGTCGACACACGACCTGGACCGAGCAGCATAAAGGACGGTACGCAACCCTGGCACATGAGTTCGCTCACCGGGCTGGAGGAAACTATTAACTTAGCGCACCTCGTCTCGATTCACGTTGTCGCCAAGGCCCTAGGTGACAACGTGGAATCCAGACGGTGAGACAGGCATCGCCAGTATACGACACGCTGCACCTACAGCGACTTGAATTTTCGAATATCTCTTTCCGAACGACCCCACCCAGTCAATATATATTTGCAGATTTACAAATAAAAAATGAAAAATATTTATTTTTCATTTTTTATTTGATTTTTATAGATTGGCATAGTTATTTAACTGTGCTAATCTTTGCCTTATTCGCAATTTTTCTCGGAAGTTTTGAGGTTATGTTATATAGTAACCTCTACAAAATTTGTAGATTTTTTCTTGACCTACAACTTTTGTATTGAATACTTTGTGATTCAAAGACAAAAACTGTTATTTTGCTTACTTATCTGAAGATTTTTTGTGCTAATTTAATGGTTCTAGCATTAGTGTAGAAATGAGCGCCAGTTTCCTTTGTATTTTTTTCCGTACAATTTAATGTCGTAACCAGTATTGCAATTTTCTTAAAAAATTAAGCAAATAATGAACAATTACTGAAAAATTCAGTGTTGCAAAAGTCGCTTTTGCGTCTTTTCAATTTTCGAGCATGTTGTTAAATAGGAACTATTGTTTTTATTATTGTATCAATAAGTACATATAAAAACAACAAAAATGAGTCCCAAAAGAACTCTGTACAATGATTTTTCACCACAGAATTTTTTTTTAAAAAAATGCTCATTTTGACGGAAAAAACTAAATATCTCAAAAACTTCTTGTTTTTTGTGTAATAAAAAAATGTATGCTTATTTAAGGTATAAAAAGGCACGCTTTCACAAAATTTTATTAAAATTGAATTATTGTTGCGACAACAAAAAATTAAAAACAGAAAATTCGTTTTGGCATTGGCGTTCGTATTTTTCTCGGAAATTTAGAGGTCATACTAAAAAGTGACCCATATGAATGTTGTAGATTATTTCATGACCTACAACTTAGTATAGGACGTTTTTTGATAAAACATCAAGTTTCGCCGAAAAGCGCAATAATATACTTTGCACCCGCTTTCAACCCCCCGAAATAAACATTATACCACCCCACGACCTGCATTTATTTTTTCTACGTTCACTATGAGCCCTTTTACCATTTCAAATGATAAAACTCCTGTCTACAATTAATACCCACTCTCAACTTAATTTGCCTGCACTATTTGTTTTGGACTGTTTACTACATCCTGTCGCTTTGTCATGTTACAATATTTTGTTTCGCTTTTGACGGCGTTTTGCGTCCGCCCTTGTTATTACTGCTGTTTGTAGTTGCCTGTTTGTTTTTAAATTCTTTTCCCTAAGTTGGAATCATTCACCATATTGGGTGCATTCAGCAGAATCTACCGGTACCGGACCGATACCAACCGATTTACGATACCGATCCGGAACAGTCTCGTATCTGCAGAATGGCGCTATAATGCACCAAAGTTTATATTTCATCCAATAGGAGGCGCTATATGAAAAACGCTGAACATAACCTCATTGTTCGCATAGAGGTATGCGTTATTTTGGTTATTTTGCTTTATTTGCCATTTATTTGGCTTTCACGACTCTCACATACCGTATATATGATATATTAAAACAATATTCTCTTTCTTCCATTTTAAATGTAAAATGACAGGTCTGCAACCAACACTGGTACAATCCACCGCTACCGCTAACCGTAAAAATTATATGATACCAAAAATGGCGTCTGATCCACCGTAAGTTGGTATCTACCGGTCAACAAAAGTGACATATAGCAGATTTTCGCTAACCTGTTACTTCACAGTTACCAACCGGAGTGATCTGCTGAATGCAACCATTGATTGCATTCACAGATCAAACTTTGGTGGATTATAGCGCCATTCAGCAGATACGAGACTGTTCCGGATCGGTATCGTAAATCGGTTGGTATCGGTAGATTCTGCTGAATGCACCCATTGATATTTACGTTACCATGTCAAATCATGTTCTCTAACCTTGGATAATTAACTGCTGTAATCCATGTTGTCCAACTTAATTGTTTCATTGCCACACTGGCAACAAGATGCAAATTGGACGGGGGACCACTGTATAGTGTCGGTTGTGTTCTCGATATTGCTACCGCTATTACGATACATGTCTCTCAACCCTTTTTTTACTCTAGATGGCTGATTCGCTGTTTGGTAGGCCTATTATGTTTTATTAGCTTGACTATTCTACCGTCACTCTTTGTACTTTTATGTTTTTTAGGTTCTGAAGATGCCTGTAATAGTAGGGGAAAGTACTCAACAATTTGAATAAATGCCATAAATAAGAAAAAACACACCTTTTTTCTATCATTTTCCATTTGGGCTTTTTTACCGGATTATCCAACCTGACAAATTTTATTTCTTTTTCTTAAACAGATTGTACCCATGGATTGTACAAATACAATATACCTATAATAATGTATATAACATGTAAGCGTTTTTATAAATTTATCTTTCATGCTTTTTTATTAAAGAATTCTTGAAGAACATAATCAAAACTTATAGTATTATCTGTTAGCTTTTTCTCTATAGAAACTATCGCTAGATTTCGCCATCTTAAATCATTCATTGTTGAACGGAGATAGTTTTTTATCAATTTTAGTTTGGAAAGCTGCTTTCACAACTGACGACACGGCTATTGTTAAGAAATTCGTATCAATATTACTATGTTTGGAACAGTGTTTCCTAGCCTGTATTTGTGAATGAATATTAAAAGTTGAAGAGGCCTTTCTGCAAGGACATGTAGTTGCTCAAAACGAACTGTTATTTCTTGGAGAACTCTATCCAGTGACAAAAACGTTTCCCGTTGTATCTCCTCTTCTAAAATATATCCTCACGTCTCGCGAATGTTCACCACTCATAATCTATTTCCTTCTAACTCGACGCACAGTGGAAATCTCCAACTCTTCACACATTTTTGTTTTGTTCCTTTGTCCACAACTACATTTGTAAAAAATCTGATGTGGCCAGGCACATGACTTTATCATACTATATATAAAATTACTAGTAAATGAGATTCTATTAGATCGGGGTCGGTCTTATCTGCATTAAAATAAACCTAGTTAACCAGGATTTGACAAATATTTTAATACAAAAAAAAGTGGTCGGATTCCTTATTTTTGTTTTATTTTAGCAATCGCTACATGTTTCGTGTCCTACTGGGCACTTCTTCAGGCACTGTAGGAAATGAGATATAAATTACACAATTGACAAACAAATCAAACTTCAAAAAGCACAATATGTTACATTGTTACATTTTTATTCAGGCACAAACTGTTGCAAACAAACGTATATGGGACTGCAGAACTGACTTTTGTTTAAGTAGTTTTGATACTATTGACAGTAGATATTGTCAAAACATCAACGTTTGACACTACCTACTGTCATGAGAATGATAATATTTGTCAAATCCTGGGTAATTAAGTTTTATATTAGTGCAGACACGACCGATCTCGATTAAATACAATTTGCTCATGCAGCTAAACTACTAACTTTACAAAAAAATGTCATAGACATAAATTATTCAGAATTTCGTCTACTTTTAATTATTATTTAACTGTTTTGCCGAAATTACAGAAATGGCGGCTCATTTGCAAAATCTCAAATTTTTTTTTCAGCATGATTACAATACTTTAGCATACTGGGTATATAATAATAATAATAATAAGCTATATAATAAATTGAGCTAGCACAGAAAAGAAAAAGATTCCAATGAGTGGAGTAATATTCCAGCGTCTGATCGTGTTTTAATATTTTTTGCCAGTTTCTCCAACGGACTTCAAATGTTTAAGAAATATTTTTTTTATTATTGTTACTACTTCTACTCTTGCGTTCCAACTAGTTTCTACACTGTGCTTAACAGATTGACCAGTGACAGAAAGTAAAATATCTCATCAATGAGTGGAAGACAAAAAAACGAAAACAAGTGTTCGATAGTATCAAAAGATGTTGAGGAATTTACGGTAGCAGAAGCTGTACGTACACTTGCCAAGTTTAAAGAACGATTTGTACATGCATAAGCATGCAGAAATTTCTTTTATTGCAACGTCTTTGACCGATAGAGTCGCTGTTTGCAATAACAACAAAGTTTCTAAAGAAATTATTAGCAGCTGAGTTGTTTATAATGATTGATTCTGTTCATAATATTATTATAGTATTTTTATTTTTAAATAAATTAGTCAGAAATATAAAAAATGCCGCCAAAAATATGTGCCCCCGGGGCGGACCTCCCCCCCTCTAGGTACGCCACTTTATTTAAAATATCAATTTCATATTGAGAAAAGGTAAAATATTAAGATAAAGTTCGAAAGTCTTTTGAAACACATGTGTTTTGATGTGTGTTTCAGCTCCCAATAAGCTGTAAAAATGCGTTTATTGATTAGAGGAAATGTAAACAAAATATTTTTGGGATTTAGGTTTTTTTTTCATGTTCTAGCATAATACTATTGAGGCTGTCCTACAACGTGGCGAGAAACTCGACGATCTGATATCGAAATCCGAAGGCTTAAGCATACAATCGAAGGCTTTTTACAAAACAGCGAGGAAAACAAACAGTTGTTGTACTTTCACTTAAATCCCTGCGACATTCCTATCCTCGAAAACAATTTAAGCAAAAAATTTCAGTGAACATTGCTGTCTTTACCAAAAGAAATTTGCGAATGTACTACCGTACTTTTGGAAAATGTAAACGTATGTTGTCTATATAATGTAACGTTTTATATGTGTCTATTTATTATAATATAATATATATAAATATGTACGTCACAGTAACTATTGTGAGGCTATTTTTTTTTCTACGTCTTGTGCATATTATTTTGCATTTTGTATATACTATAATATAGATACCTATATACAGAAATAACAGCTAACCTTGACGGCTAACCTGTATGTATATATATTTTATGTAGCTAAGTTTTTCTAGTATATTTTTTTTATGGGTGACCATTTTGTGTGAATTTATGGCCTGAATCTTTGTGCGTGAATTTATGTGCCTATATTGTATGCGGAACTATTGACAATTTAAACCTATAAATTGTATGCAGGGTGTTTTCACACTGTGAAAAATAAAGTTGTTAAATTGAGAGGTAAGGTGGATGTTATTATTACTATAGCCTCAAACATTTGCGGAGCTCTTGGCGATTATAGTATTTCTTCTATTAGATAAGGTGACCGACAATAATTATTGCTAAGAAATTTAACGACGTTTCCTAGTGGTTAGTTAGCAAGTTTTGGCGCATATGTCGCCTTAGGGGTCTGCATTTTCAAACTGGGTTCCTATTTACAATTTCTCGGCAGTTTTCTTTTGGTATTATTTACAACTGTTCCAAAGTTTTCATCAGTTCAAAAACGGACAAAAAAATTTCTAATAGTCTGATAATAAAGTATCTAAAGTTACATGTATATTCATATTATTAGATTGTTTATTTTTCACCAGACGTAATGACGAAAACAAAGCGACAACCACGGCTCATTTATTTGTGAGAGGTAAAGTAACGTATAATCACTGTGGTATATAACACAATAAACAAAAATCGAAAAGATAAGAAACATTGGGTTAATTCAAATGTTAACTAAAAGCCACGAACGGATGCACATTTTTCTGAACTTTGCCACATAACATTTCAATAATGATTGATTATGGTCGTATGTATTATGCCAATTATGTATGCCATTTTCTAATATTTTATTTCATGTAAGACGTCGACAGTTTTACATCAGTCTGAGGGCCCCTGAATACCTACCTGGCGCCTGTGTGCGCTGCACACATTGCACACGTGGGCGGCTCTGCCCTGCTTCAACCTGCTTCTTTATTGTCATCAAATATTAATATGTATAACTTCTTCTAACATTTATCACCACAAAATTTCAACAGGTCAGTATAAAATACAATGAACCTCCACTTCTTCGCAAATGTAATAAAAACTACAAATTAGACTTATTGGAACAACTCGAGATAGAACAACATAAAATAAACCACAACATAACATTATTATATGATCAATTGGACTTCCAACAAAAACCATTATTCATGTTTACTTTACATAAATTTAAAAAATAATGAATTTTAAGTTTTTCGCTATCCCTCTAGCTAACTTCTAGCTGTATGTCAATTATTTCGTCGTCATTCATACATGGGTCATGTATGACTTTGTTTATGTGTTAATTACCTGACCGTGAGTTATCTGTTAAATTATTGTTTACTTATTTACTGACCACCATTTTTTAATTGTAGATTTAGGCTGATGAGTGATGATGTTTGAAATAACAAAAATCGTACCTAAGAAATTTAATATATTGTACAAAGGAAAAGCATTTTTTTTTTTCGAGACTATTATTTTCAACTATAACAAAAGAAAATCCTTTAGTAGTGCATTTTTGGCAGTTTTAACAACGCCATCGTGTTCGTAGTTGTCAAAGCAGACCTGCGGGCCACGAGGGCAAAATTTGAAATTAGTTCTTTGATTTCGGCCTTAGTTTAGGAGATATGCGCCATTTTTTAAATTGCAAAAGGTTCCAGTTTGCACCACAATGTGAAATTAAAGATCCATCGATATTAAAAATTTAACAAATATAAAAATAACCAATAATGGTTTTATTAGACCAAAACAACCCAAATTTATGTAATGTCATAATTTGGATAATGGCAACATTAAAGATACCTAACGTTGATTTGTTTAATACTTCAATATAGTTTTAAATCAAAATTTAAAAGGCAGTATAACATCAGCGTTATATCGCATCATTAAATATGATAGATCAGCATAAGTTATGATGCTCTATTAAATTACGTCGTAAATTTTCAAAACTCTGAAGGTGACACGCTGTACAAAATGTATGCCGTGCTACTGCTTGGAGTGGGTTATGCTTCTCAGCGGTATTAGGTAAGAATGGTTGGTCGTGCAAAAAAAATGCATATGCCGTTTATTGTAGATGATTAAAAGATCTAGCAATATTATCCTAACTTTTACTCTTGCCAAACCATAGGAAAGAAGATATCGACAAAAAGAAAAATGGACAAAATCGTGGGTGACATTATGTTGCTTGCAATTGGTCTGGCGACAATAAAGGTTACCTTGAAATTTTGTACAATAAGTAATCTATTAATAATCTTCGTGTAAGAGTAAAGGACCAAGTGTAGTGACGTGACCGCACCGTAATAACGTAGCGCAAAAAGATCAATATAAGTAATTTCCACTCCGCGATTATAGTGAGTCTCCGTAAACCGTAAAGTTCGTTCTCGACCGTAACGAATTTCATCTCCTGCGTGTTTTTTTCTTACGTTTTCCTGCGTATGCGCGCGTATGGCGCCATCTGTATGTGTACGGGCGAGTGAATAGCAGTTTCCAGTAAGTTATAGTATTTTGATAGTTTGTGGCAACGAGAACACAGAACGAGAACGACTTCAGAATGAATTGCTGCTGCAACAAGCCCTTCGTCCATATTTTATTATATCTACCACGATCTACCACTGCTTAATACAAACTACAATAACACTGACATGTGAGGTTATGTGCCGTTGTGTATATACTTCTCCGCTAGATGCCGCTCAATTTGTTTGAGATCCTTGCGGCACTATAAATACTAATTTCGGCGTCCGGAACGGCATGCGGTACTGCACGTTACGGATTGCGTTTTTGCGGCACTATGGAACAACAATTTTTGGTACCAAAATCTACAGTTTTGTTTTAAGTGCCAACATATTTATACATTTTGATAAAAGAACCAATTCTTCAGATAAAAATGTGTTTCATATAAATAGCTGTCTTCTATGACATTTTTCCAAAACTACCCACTAAACAAAAAAATATTGCCGCAACATTTCTACAATATATTTCTGTGATTTTGTAATATTGGTTTTATGTATTATTTAATATAACTGTTATATCTAGGCAACCTCTTATGTCCTACCGCGGATACATAACAGTCAATTTTACTGAAACATCAAAGTTACATATTACATAGATTATTTGTAATATTTAAACGACCTTATAACGTTGTTTAAATGTTGCAAATAATGTTGTAAACTTGTATTTATAGCGTTGTTGAAATATTATAAAATCATTATTTCAACATCACAGGGATAAGTCGGTAACATCTTTTGTAATATTTATACAACATTTTAATTAGAAGCCATAATTTTTCTTTGTAATATATTGACCACGTTATATTTAAATGTAGTATTATTTTGTGCAATATTTGAAGGACACTATTAGCATACTTACGCGATTACGCAGGGCGTATGACGGTATCTATAGCTGGCAACAAACACGCCAGCAGTCTGTTTCAGGGACTTTGAGATCCGGGGACTTTCCCTCCTGTATGACAACACTGCTTTCAGCACAATCTGCAGTATTTATACTGAAGGATGACGGATTGAGATTAGCACTTACCAGCGCCATCTAACGCATGCTAGGCGTACTACCTAACTGATGCACTTCTGTAGATAAAATATTGTCAATAAAATGTTGTCTAGAGATTGTACAAACATGATGCATATATGTAGATAAAATGTTGTCTCGAGTTTGTAAAAATATGTAGATAAAATATTGTCAATACAATTTGGTCTCGATATTGTATGAATATGATACATTTATGTAGATAAAATGTGTCAATGTAATATTATCTCCATATTATGCAACATATGTTGCATTTATATAGCTAAAATGTTGTTATTGAATATTGTATTGATAATGTTAGACAAACATCGTAATAACATAACAAATACATTTACTCAAGTTACCTTCTTACAATATTACAGACAGTTGTCGCGATATTGCTTGTTTAGCGGGTAGTATCCTTTATCTACTAGCGTACAATTGAATACATATTACATAAGGTTTGTCGCATTTCCGCAAAAAGAAATGGCGGTATTACATAAGAAACTTCTTCTGACGGACATATTTCGGAAATGGTTAAGTTTTTACTGCATGCTATTGTTTGTCTTATTATAAAATATTATCCTTAATCATGTGTTCAAATACTTGGGATGCGAAGTATATAAATAGTACATAAATACGTGCGGTAAAATGCAAAAACTCCGATCTGCCTTGTTTTTCAGCATTGTAAATATATAAGAAGTATCACTGCAACACGTATTGATATTGGTTACAAACTAGCCGGAATTTCCGGAATTATAAATCAACGGTAAACATGCGGTTAAAACACAAGTACGTGTCCCTGGTGTCAAATCGATTCGATGATATAATTATAAATAATTGATCATCGGACGACCCTAATAATCTGTGAGAAAGCCACCAACTGAAACGCGTGTCCCTATTTGAATATTTACCAGAATTACATGATCATTACACTACATGGGAATCGACACCTTGTGCTGTTACTTTCCCACTGTTTTTCGTCCGAACGCACCACATTGCATATTCTTTGTATACCTGCCGGGTGTTGAATCTAAATTACAGCTACAATGTAAAGAGATCGTAGTAGCAATGGCAGTGTTGTAGAACTTAAGTATGTATAAAGACGATAGAAAAGGAAAATTATTTATGTTAATAGTCGACATACAGTAAGCGGCAAAAGGATGAAACACATTCTTTAAAATTGTAACTTTTTTGTATATTTAGCTTAAGGAAATTTCAAAAACAATGTTACAACTCAAAGTTACTTGTAAGTTACACTTCAAAATGTAAATTAATAACGCAAAACAAAATGGAAATGACTCATAGTATCGATGACAGTCAGGTTTTCTGTGGATTGGCGAGGTTTAATACAGTGTATGCCCTCCACGGGCACGAATCACTTCCTCACACCGGCGTAACATGCATCGCACTAGTCTCCGAAGAGATTCTTGGGGTATGCTTGCCCATTCCTCAATCAGGGCTTGTCAGGTCCTGTATGGTGAGTGGTGGATTAGGGCGCTTGCGAATACGTCGGTCAAGCTGATTCCACACGTGTTCAATAGGATTCAGCTCAGGACTTAACGCCGGCCATTCCATGACCTGAATTCCACGTTCTTGAAAAAAGTTTCTAGTGATGCCGGAGGTATGTGGGTTTGCATTAGGATGCAATTTTGACCGACACCATATGCACCAGGCACCACATGATCCTCCAAGATATTTTCGATGTAATTCATGGAATTTAGTCTATCCACTTCCTGTATAGTAGCGGCTGCGTAGCGTTCACCTGGACGCCTATATACACGTACTCGGCCGTCGCAGTCGCAACGAGTTAAACGAAATCTGTACTAGCCTGTAAAACTAAGATGTCTCATTTTACTTCTAATCAACGAAATTGACAACTGAATTCATTTGTCATCTTTAATAGGCTTTTTCATACGTGAATTCAAAGCATACTTGACATTTGTTCCATCTTGTTTGGCGTTATTAAGTACGTTTTAAGTGTAACAGAAGTTACTAAGAGTTTTGTAACATTGTTTTTGTAATTTTCTTTAGTTAAATATATGCCGTTGAAGTATACCAAATTTGATTTGGCTAGAACTATGATTTAAAAAGTTACAGGTTTCGAAAAAAGTGTTCTTCTAATTTTTTTGAGCAGTGTATATACAATAAATATAACAATTTCACTAATAGATTTTGAAAAGTATTGAAGAGCTTCAGGGCAAATTGATAGTACCGAGCTTTGTTGAATCGTAGGGTACTATTCCCTTTGCGGGACATCACTGCAGCTCAAGTAGTGATGCAAAATTGCTGGTATGTAATTAAAAAAAAAGAGAATATTACCGGTATCGCTACCGGTCAACCCAGTTATATTTCCTTTGCAACGGTACATTGCAAAGCAAAGAAAAACTGCAGAAAACATTGGCAGGGTTGTAAAATCAACTTTGAAAATGTGACAATCTTTTAGTGGTGTCCGTTAATTATTTTATGTGACGCGCAGTGTACCGATTTATTTAGTCCTGTGTCTTGTCAGAAAAAAAAAGTGGGACACCTGTGCGAGAAGAAATATTTTATAGGATTATATCGAATTATCGATACTGCGTGGATTGGAACGCAGTCGATAGGTTTATAATTGAATTTAAAGGTTATAAACTCGCAACATTTCGCCGCGTTTGGGAAACAATCACGAAACAAACGAATACGGCAGACTTATTTCAGAATAGCGATTACGGCATTTGTAGGGGCGAAGATCATGCGCTTCGATTTTTCTTTATCCGAGCGCGACAACAAATGAAACGCGAAACGGTCAGTTGAGTCAGTCGTCGTTTGTCAACTATCGTGGTGTGACACGATGCGATCCGTTCGGGCGGGATCGTAACGTCCGGCAAAGAAAAAACGAAAAATCAAAACAAGCTGTGATCCGTACTGTACGGTTGTGATATACATTATATTTTTTTGTCAGTCCTGTCACCGATTTTTTGAAAGTTGTGAAGGATGGCCCTGCCGATCTCATGTTCGAACAGGGTTACAGAGGCCCTAACAACCACAGGCATCGAGACAACTGCGTCGAATATTTTGGCCCCTGTGAAAACTGATAGGGATATTTTTGAAAATTCTATGCTCGAAGATGACCCGAATGCCAATTCTGAGATACACGTCAAGGAACAATATAGTGGCCCCAGGTGGGGTCCCCAACACAAGGGTGCCCAGGAATTGGCGAATTTATACAGTACTGGTAATACTCAAAATTTTCTGATTTCTCCTCAACGATATTTCGAAAAAGGACCAAGCAGTGTTTACATGTAAAAACAAAAGTCAGAAAGAAGGAAATATTCTATAAGTAGAAGCGAAAGGGATTATGCTGGAATAATTCATTCTTTACCTTTATTATAATAATTATTATCTTCAACGTTTAATCTTATTGGATTATATCGTAATTAGCACATTTGGCTTTATCTTTTGTTTCCACCTTTTTTTATAAGCAGTGGTACGAATATGATATGACCCACGCATGCTACAGAACAAAATTGCATAGGTAGGAAACTGTACAAATAAAGTTTATAGACTGTTATGGTATTGTTTGTACCATATATTTGCTAACCGGAAACAAAAATTAAAAACAATTGTATAGTCAACTACTTCCTTATATTTAATTGGAGATCTCTTTAATTTTTAGACTTTTTATGGGACATGTTAAAATATAATACCTGAAATAGAAATCTAACTAATATAATTTTACTGTTTATATTCTTGTTTGTGCTATTTTTATTGATACTATTCAAAAAGAAATATGCGCTAAATAGTCCAGTTAAATGGTGTTTTGGCCAGGAAAAAAATTAGATGTTTTTTACTTTCATGCTATATGTTTTTTGAGACGCTGAATCCGAATTTTAACTTTGCTACTTCCCACGGATATGGCTTCACAACGAAAATAGCAAAATTGCGAAAAAGTCATAAAACTATACTTTTCGATGTACATAGACCACTATATACAAAAATAAAGTACACTAAATTTCCTATCAAAGGCATCCTCAAGTGTATTTTTTGGTTGAATTGTTTGGCCGCTAGAGCGCGCAGAAAGGAGGCCAAATTTTCTTACTTTATGTAATGTAAATTTGCTCTTTTTAATTGATACCTAATGTATTATGTATTTTTTTGTAAAAAAAATCATAATCATAAACATTCGTGCTCTTGACTTACCGGCTTCGCTTAGCTCAATATGACAAAATATCAACCAGTTTTCGCGGCTACACGGTTTGGCCAAAATAAATGACTAAGATATGCAATTTGTAGGGCAATTAATGTAGTTTTAGCACAATCCTAGCCTTTGTACTAACTCGAAAAAACGGTTTTACACAAAGTAAAAATTTGGCCTTTTTTCAGCACGCTTTTTTCTTTGACCTGTTTGGCCGCTGCCAAACAGATCAACCAAAAATGCATTTCAGGGGTACTTTATTTTTTCATATGATGGTCTACCTCGAAAAGTGCATAGTTTCATCACTTTTTCGCAAAAAACTGAAAAAAAGGAAGAAATTTTTTAGTTCTTTTGCGAGTTTTGTTGTAAAGCCACATCCGTGGGAAGTAGCAAAGTTGAAATTCGGATTCAACATCCCAAGAAACATATAGAATGAGAGAAAAGAACTATATTTTTCCTGGACCAGGCACCCTCAGAAACACCTTCAATTTAAAAAATATCCCACATAAAAAATCCTTAATAATATCCATGGTCTTTATATTCTTCATTACAACATTTGGTGCGTTAAGATCAAAATCTCTTTATGTAATTTAACTTTTTTTATTTTAAAAAGTTAGGCTTATCTCTTATAATCGTATGTTTCAGATACATGTTCCAAAACTCTCATATCTCATTATGAGTTATAGGTGGAATTACTGCTACATTGATAGTGGTTAGAAGATATCATGGCTATCTTAATACTATTAAGACTTCGTATGTTTAAATTTTCAAATTTTTATATATTTTGATAAAATTTTACAATGAAGACATTTTTATAATTATTATTAATAACAACATGAACGAAAGCAAAATGATGCTTTGGATATTTTCTTCATTTGTGACACAAAATTTGAAATCTCTGATTCAATGCAAAATTTAAAATATTTTTTTTTGTTTATTTATTCAGTTTGATTTCGGTGATACTGCTTTGACTTAATAATATCCATGGTGTTTGAAAATATATGCTCATAAAATTAAGCACTTGTTATTTGTGTTTTCTGAGTAAACAATGTTAAGAGGGGCATTTATTCATATACCAGTTACATGTAAAACACGGGCGCATAACAAGCAGATCGGAGTCCAAACTATTGCACTGATGTGTAAAAGTAAGGTAGTGTTGGAATGTGTAAGCATAGGGCATTGTTCCGGGATAAATATAAAATTCAACCGCGGTTGCTTTAATCATGAACTTAATTAGAGAAAAGAAGCTAATTTTGACACAATAAACTGGTTGATTTAATATGCTTTCATGGTGATTAAGCCAATAGCATTAATTCCGGAACAGGAGCTAATTTACGGGTGACACTTTAAGACATAGCTCTTTAAAATTGACCCAGCCGTTGTCACGTTGATCTGCTTTTTGTGCAATTGTGTCGTATTACGACGAACTGTCACCGCGGAGCTCTGTAAAGAAGATTTCTGTAACAAAGTCCACAGACCGACACAAGGGAGAAGAGTACCAACAGCTCAGATCAATAATAACTAATGGTGGCTACACACCTAACTGCAAGCTTGGCAAGCATGCTTGATCAATCAATTTGTACTACAAGCATGCTGTAGCGTCTGTAGGATAATGTTGTGCAAGCATTATGATTATACAAGCCGCTTGATGATGGATTGAATTTGAATCATGCAAGTTTGTACAAAACCGTGCTTGCACAATTTATGGGTTCTTTTAAATGCTGTTAATCTTTCGTGGGGGGTTATAGCTTCTCTCATGATCGTATCCGTCTTTTTAATTAAATGTATTACGAGTGACAAAATCTTCAAAGTACCTTCATTAATTCTGAGATAATTATGCATAATTATGCCAATCACAAGGGTATATCTTCAATTTACTCTTGAATTTGAATCATGCAAGTTTGTACAAAACCGTGCTTGCACAATTTATGGGTTCTTTTAAATGCTGTTAATCTTTCGTGGGGGGTATAGCTTCTCTCATCATCGTATCCGTCTTTTAAATTAAATGTATTACGAGTGACAAAATCTTCAAAGTACCTTCATTAATTCTGAGATAATTATGCATAATTATGCCAATCACAAGGGTATATCTTCAATTTACTCAGTAAATTAATATGGGAGCACGTTTTTCTTTTCATCAACCACTCTTTACACCAAACATTCATAGCTTAAACATTCACCAGCTTCATATTACGCGTTTTCCTCTTGTGGATGAGGCAAAATGCAGCCACTGCCAGCGCGTCGTCGTCCGACATAGTGCAAGCACAAACTGGCGATTGTTAAAGCATACTTGTATCGTGTGGTGTCGAAGGGAAAATTTACGTGCTTGTGCAAAAGATTGATCAAACATGCTTGTCAAGCTTGCAGTTAGGTGTGTAGCCACCTTAACAGTTGACAACTTGACAACAAGTACAAAAGCTGCCTATTGGCAAAGGGCAGAAATCGGCTGAACAAATTAAGTATGTTTATCATACATAAAGACGATAGAGTACAACGGTTCACCGTTAGATGGAACCACATCCTTGGCGTACTACAGAGTCAAGGCCGACGTCGATCTCACTAGCATAAACGCCCCTCTTAATATTCTTTAACCGTTGACAATTGGGCAAACGTTTATTTTTTAATCAGAAACTTGAAAATAAGGTGCAAGTACACCTATTTTTGTAACGGGTGATCTAAAATGACTGAGGACAGGTTGAATTTCCCGCCACAGTTTTGAACTTATTTAGTGTTATTAAGATTGTATGCGTGCATGATACAGATTATGATCACTGTCAGATACCATAGTGAACTCGCCAGTAAGGGTTACGTTCCTCTGCAACGATATAAAGGATGTCATTTTATTATTTATTTAACCCACGGGAGTTAATTTGAATTGAAACTATATGTTTCAATTAATTCAGTTAATAGTTTCAATTTAATATACCTAATTATAATCAGAGAATGAATCCCTTTACAAGAAGGAACACCTACGCCACTGGACCAAAATAACAGCTGTCATTTGCAACCATTGCCAACATCACAATTATTCAAATTGGCGGGAAATTCAACCTGTCCTCAATCATTTTAGATCACTGTGTATGTTCTACCCTGGAAGGTCAAGGTAGACTTTCCACTGTATAATAATACATCAAAAAGCCACCGTAAACATTTCAAATCCATCCAACGCCTATTCACGCCAATATTCCGAATCTACGAAACACTTCCGGTAGACTACATCGTTAACAAGCCCTTAAACTGATGAACATATTATTTGAAACACCCGGTATATTATGCTGTTTCTAAACTCTAAAGTCAATTGAAGAATTGACCGTTTTTTTAGAGAATAAAGCACCCTGCAAAAGATGGAGATGTATTGAAGTATTATTTGAAGCATTACAAAAAGTACATTACATTGCCTTTTTACCGCATCTTCTTTCTAATGCAAATTTGCAAACAGAAAATTGGCATTTGGAAAATTAGACAAAACATCACTACAAAATTTGTATATGTTATTATTAATTAATAGGTTACCCTCGACCTATATCTGAATGATCTTTCCTCACCTATAAAAGAATACATTTATGTACTTAATAACTTGGTGTGCCTAGGCGCAATTGGTTGAAAGTGGTCCGCATACCGTCTTGGAGGGTAAAAACGCAAGAAATATGTACCTTCACCCAATATCAAGATAATATTTATAATATTTAAGGTCATTTTTATTTATATCATGTTTTTATAATTGGGAGAAGAGGTTATTCAGACACATTGTGACGGTATTGATATACATAACATTGTAGCCACTAGTTAGCCAGTAATTACACATTGTTTTGGCCAGAACTGCTTAATTGTATTTGACATATCCCTTTCTCCACATAATTTAATATCAATTCTAAACTGTTCGTAGTAATGTATTAAGAGGGTATGGTTTGTCGCGGGCTCTTGGGCTATATAATATGCTATACCCTATTTATACACTGCTCAAAAGAATTAGGGAAACACTTTTTTCGAAACCTGTAACTTTTTAAATAACAGTGCTAGGCATATAAAATTTGGTCTGCTTTAAGGGCATATATTTAACTAAAGAAAATTACATAAACAATGTTACAACTCTTAGTTACTTCTAAGTTACACTTAAAAATGTAAATTAATAACGCAAAACCAAATTGAAACTAGTAAGAAAATTATCTTCAAGTGAAGCGACGAACTTGTCCTTACTTTTTAAGAGATAAGCCTGCAAATTTCAGATCAAAATTACGGCATTTATCGTGTACACAGACGGACGGACAAACGGACATAGCAAAATCGATTCAGTTTTCAATTCTGATCAAATCCATATATACAAGGTATTCGGTAAAGGTGTTCCGAAAATTAGGGAACTGATAGAGGACGTCACTGCCATCCGAAAAGTGTATATGCACTTTTGGCTTTTGACGCTTCATTAAAAAATTATAGCTTTTTTATTTATCAGTTTTATATTTCCTTACAAATATAACTGATTACAAAATCGGCGTTGTTTATTTAACAGAAACAAAAAAAAACACTTACAAATAAGAAAAATAAATAAAAGAGTTTTGCAAATACTGCTCAAAATGTTGCCCTTCCAAGTGAATTCTCATTTCAGCACTTTTCCCAAATCCTGCCGGACTGTAGCAGAAATGCACTGCCACAGCGAATAAATGGTGCCTGCAATCGCAATCGAGAAACATCTGCAATTTTTCACAGAGTCCGCCAGTATTTGGGAAAAGTGCTGAAATGAGAATTCACTTGGAAGGGCAACATTTTGAGCAGTATTTGCAAATCTCTTTTATTTATTTTTGTTATTCGTAAGTGTTTTTTTTTTGTTTCTGTTAAATAAACAACGCCCACTTTGTAATCGGTTATATTTTTAAGGGAATATAAAACAGAAAAATAAAAAGCTAATAAGTTAATGAAGCGTCGAAAGGCAAAAGTGCATATACTCTTTTTGGATGGCAGTGACGTCCTCTATCAGCTCCCTAATTTTCGGAACACCTTTACCGGACGCCCTGTATAAGTCTATATCTGCCACGCCTCCTTAAGGGTGTTACAAATGTTGAATCAAACTCAATATACCCTCACCACATTAACTGTGGGTGGTATAAAAATGTCAAGTAAGCTTTGAATTCACGTATAAAAGCCTACTAAAGATGACAAATGAATTGATTTGTCAATGTTCGTTGATTAGAAATCTATGATTAGAAACGTCATTAGAAGTAAAATGAGGCATCTTGGTGAAGTGCAAGTTGCTCGTGCTGTCGGCCTTATTCAGCATGGCCACTATATTCGTTAGCAGGGACCTGCGAGTTTTCCCGTGCTGTTATTCAGCGTTTATGGAATCGGTTTCGGGAGACTGGCCAATATGTTAGAAGAGCTGGACAAGGTCTAAATCGATAAACTTGTCAAAATCAAGACCGATTTCTTGGCCTTTCCTCTCTACGTCAGCGTACTGCCACAGCACGAGACCTCCTAAACAAGCTAAGACGAGTACATGGAATAGAAATTTCTAATCAAACTGTTAGAAACAGATTAAAAGAAGCGAATTTGAAACCAAGAAGACCGGTCAGCATCAGTGTACGGCCACATTGGAGCAGCGCAACTAGTAGAGAGCCCAGCAACGCTGCTCGCGTCATTGTATTGTCAATTGTTATTGTCTGTTCGGAGGAGCGCTGCTAGGCTCTATAGAGTCTATAGTCTATACTAGTTGCGCTGCTCCGTTGTGGCCGTACACTAACGCAGCATCACAAAGCAGCACAAATGAGGTTTGCTTTGGATCACATAGATTAGCAACTTCGTCACTAGACGCCTGTACTGCTTACAGACGGGTCCAGATTTCTTTTAACTCGTTGCGACGGTCCAGTACCGTGTATATAGACGTCCTGGTGACTATAGGCTACTATACAGGAAGTGAATAGATTTGGTCGTGGATCTGTGATGGTTTGGGCTGGAATCAGTATAAACAACAGGACTGATCATGTGGTTCCGGGTAGAAGGTGGGTTCCTGGGCCATGAATTACATCGAAAACATCTTGGAGGACCATGTGGTGCCTGCTGCATATGGCGTCAGTCAAAATTTCATCCTAATGCAGGACAATGCAAAGCAACATACCGCCGGCATCACCAGAAACTTTTTACAAGAACGTGGAATTCAGGTCATGGAATGGCCGGCGTTAAGTTCTGACCTGAATCCTATTGAACACGTGTGGAATTAGCTTGACCGACGTGTTCGCAATCGCCCTAATCCACCACTAACCATACAAGAACTTATACAAACCCTGCTTGAGGAGTGGGAAAGCATATTCCAAGAATCTCTTCTCAGACTAGTGCGAAGCATTCCACGCAGGTGTGAGAAAGTGATTCGTGCTCGTGGAGGGCATACACTGTATTAAACCTCACCAATCCACAGAAAACTCGACTGTCATCGATACTATGATAGTCATTTCCATTTTGTTCTGCGTTATTAATTTACATTTCTAAGTGTAACTAAGAGAAGTAACTAAGAGTTGTAACATTATTTTTGTAACTTTCTTTAGTTAAATATATGCCGTTGAAGTAGACCAAAGTTGAAAAGTAACAGGTTTCGAAAAAAGTGTTTCCCTAATTTTTTTGAGCAGTGTATCATTGCGTATTTGAAAGAGGAAGACAAAAAATATAACAGCAATAAATTTTATAATTACACGAAATGTTCTGGCAAATTTCAGCTACAACAATTTCTTGATGAAATTTCACCATCGCTTCAGTTGATATTTCTGCCATTCTGAAATTCTAGAGCTATATTTCTCTTTCCTTCAACTTTATCATAGCATATTTTGTACTTCTGCTGCTTAGTCACTTTCGTTACTGTTATGCTTCGATATCACTTATATAGGGTTATAGAAGGTACGGTCATAAATTTATTCCTTTCTGTTTTCGGAGTATAAGTTTTAGTAAACATTTGCCCAAGTATAAACGGCTAATGAGTTATTGAAGAATGTCAATATTCTATTATAATATTCAAATAATATTATAAATTCTTATTAAAAAAGTTCTTTACAAAAACCGAATAGGAAATTTTATAGCGAAATTTTATAACTGCATTTAATTAAAAAAAATATATAATTTAAATACCTAAGCATAAAGAAATTATGTAAAAGAATAAAAGCCTTTTTTTTCTTCGTTGTTAAAAAGTTTTATTCATATACTATATACTGCGTCAAATCTGCGTTTTTCAAAAACTCATATCTCCGCCATTATCAAAGTTGTAGCGCAGGCTTTCGCGAGAAAGTAGCGATTGATGGGTGTTTTGACTGTGCACAACCCAGGCGTTGGCCGATGATTAGTTTTTGCACAATTGCGATTTGAATTTTTTATGCAATATCTTTCGACGAGCCTGGGTGCGTCGGTGGTGGTCCGATTTTAATTTTTTTAACGGATTTCGAAAGTAAAAGTATATTGTGCTACAAAACGCCCATTCTGATTTTGCGTTAAAATATTGGGAAATAGGTGAAAAATGCTTGCAAACCTGACCGAAAACGGCCGGTCATGTAGCGGTCGAGTAAAGGATGATTCAAGTTACAACGGAACGGCGACGACACGGGGCCGGCGCGGATAACGGGAAAAGATCGTCATATGCATTTTATATGTAACCATTCATGCTACGCCATCACGGCTGCGACACGGGCCCCGTCTACGAAATGTCGGTGAACATTGTTTTGCCGGAGCCGCGCCGTGTTGTCGCCGTTCCGTCGTAGCCTGAATTGTGTAGCAACAACGTTAACGGGGCAGAGTCGGCAGAGACTACCTGATAACTAGGACTAGAGTATCGTACGAAACATAACAAGGAAAAGTAGACATGGATGAACAACTTGATGAAATCGTAAGGAAATATCTAATTGAACATCAAAATAAAATACCCTCCTATAAAAACAAAACAATAGATCTAAAAAAGAATGTCCTGAACACCATACCGAAATGTTTACTGAATGTTTGGTGACATTATTATGAAATTAATTAAGAACTATAAGCGATTGGTTCACTTATGTTTGCATCAATATCTCCAAAAGTATTAAGCAATTATTAAGCTGATGCCAACATAGGAGGGCAACATTGCATGACAAATTGGCAAGAGCAAGAGAAAAAATGTAAAGTAACATTTATTTTATTTCCAATTGACTATTACAATACACGTTCAGTTGGCATCGCAAAATGATTTTTAAAGATTTCCCTAACTGCTTGCTCATTTCGGGCACGGACTGGCTAACGAGACCAGAGTAAGCAGGGGAGATCTGCACAAAGGCCCTACTGAGGCCTAGGTGCAATGCGTCTTACCCTGCTTCCTTCCTCCTACATACATACACATATGCAGAATACAAGTAGCTGGAATAGCGTAGTCAACATTTTTTGGTGCCATTTTAATGCTTCTACAAAAAGTAGCTTGTGCTACCACCCAAGCAAGTAATCGTCGACTATATGCAGGAGGCTTGGCGAGCTCGGTACAGGGCCGGGACGTTGACATAAAACGCCCGTTGTAGCATGAATTGGAACGACGGCGACGGCACGGCGCGGCGGGGCCCGTCCCGTATCCGCCCCGTGTTGTCGCTGTTCCGATGTAGCTTGAATCATCCTTAGCGGTGGTATGCGGCCGACCGACGCGGGGAAGTGCGTATCTATAATAATCAGGGATGTAAAAGCGTAATTTAATTTACCGCGTAAATTACCGAATTAATTACCGTAATTAATGGTAATTTACCGATTTTTAATTACCGTAATTTACGGCGTAAATTACCGATGGTAATTTACCGTCAATTTAAATTACCGTTGGTAATTTACCGACAATTTTAATTACCGTTGGTAATTTACCGGAATTTATAAATTAATTTTAAAGACCTTCCATCAGTAGACGCATGAATGCGCCCCACCCCTCCTAAGTAGTCGACAAGTGCACTGTTGTTTGCGTTTTTCTGGGAAGTACCTAACAATCCGCGTGGTGCATGCAACATGGTCGGACTCGTGCGTGACAATATTATTCAAGGTGTCATTTAGCCAATGGAAATGGATCTATGGGTAAAGTTAACACATTCAATGACAGTCCCATTGCCCGTAAACGTTATATTTTTACTATTCCAAATCATCCGACATTACTTGAGAAAATACAGAACTAATATTTTGTATTTAATGAATAGAGAAGTGGAAAGCTCCTTCGCCAATGGCGGCCAATCCAGCAAATCCGATAATGCAGCTCTGAAATCAGAAGCCATTTATTAATATATAAATAAATATGCCAGTGTTAGACAATGACAAATGACAAAAACCCTCTGTGAACCGGAGAGTTATTTTGTGAATGTGGACAGAATTAAATTGTTTATTTTCTACTATTATTATTCTGTTGGATTTTCCTGTTTTGGTAGTAGTGCTATTTATCCACAAAATAATGATTTAAGGTTTTATCAAACATTTTTATTAACATTAGTAGTAATCATAACAGTGATCTGTTTAATTTAACATTTTGAATTTTTAATTATCAGTTAATTTAAATCAGCGTAATTTAACATTTTGAATTTTTAATTACCCGGTAATTTAAACAGGCGTAATTTACCATTTTGAATTTTTAATTACCCGGTAATTTAAACCAGCGTAATTTACCATTTTGAATATTTAATTACCCGGTAATTTAAACAGGTGTAATTTACCATTTTGAATTTTTAATTACCTGGTAATTTATGCCATCGTATTTTACCATTTTTAATTTTTAATTACGTGGTAATTTAATATTTGAAATTAATAATTTTAATTTCAACGGTAATTTACGAAAAAAATTAATTACCGTAATTTAACATCCCTGATAATAATACAAGCGCGCTGCTGTAATATACGCGCTTCCCCGCGTCGGCCGCCTACCCCGCTACTCGACCGCTTTGGAGCGCGCGGCCATTTTCGGTCACGTTTGCAACCATTTTTCACCTATTTTCCAACTATTTAACGCAAAATCAGAATAGACGTTCTGTAGCACAGTACGGACCACCTTCGACGCATCCAGGCTCACCGAAAGATATTGCATAAAAAAATTCAAATCGCAAGTGTGCAAAAACAAATCATCGGACAACGCCTGGGTTATGCACACTCAAAGCACCCATGAATCGCTACTTTCTCGCGAAAAGCCTGCGCTACAAGTTTGATAATAGCGGAGTTATGAAGAAACGCAGATTTTTTCGGGTTTTCCGAATTTTCTCCGTTAATATTAATCCGATCGAGTCCGTGTAGGGCTCATTGTTTTCGTCTTTTCATTCTCTACAATTCGTCTGTTGAAAGCATCAAGATTGCTCCAGCGGTTCAGCTTTTACAAAAACGAAAAAAGGACGTTTTTTTTTAGGTTTTCCCACATCACTATCATCTACGGACTGTTCCACGTGACCTGGGACCGTCGGCTTCTTGATACTATTTTTGTCACGTCAAAATCTCTATTGCCTGGTCTAAACTCTGAAAACAGAAATGAACAATCCTTTAATTTTATGACCATATCTTCCGAAACATGCTGTATTATTTAAAAATGTACTTCTTTGTAAGGTAAAAGGACCCAGGAGCACGTATGCGTGTGGATATGCATAGGACTGATGGTCTCAAACGTATGTTACATTGTGTACCATATGCGCTTGGAGAACATTAGCACGATTGTCCTGGTGGCGTTGGCAGGCATTGTAACAGCTGATTTTGCATCTGGATTCGTGCATTGGGGGGCCGATACATGGGGTAGCATCGAGCTCCCGATAATTGGGAAGGTACTTTCTCTCACTTGTATAGCTTTTGTCATGCTTTATTCTGTCAGATATCGGGGTTTCTCAGGTTTTCCATATCAATGAGATTATATTGATAAATATGGCTATTTATATGTATACTTATACTAGATGTGTCATTAGAGTCGCAGTGGTCGAAATTTAGTAGTATATAAAAAGTAGATTAGAGTTTGTTGGGGTATAGCCAGCGTAATTATTTTGAGGCTGCTGTCACAGCCTGTCTTCCAATAAATAAAATGCGTTGAGTAACCTGCAGTAGTGTATTGTAGAACTATTATAAACTTGTGTTATATACGAGTACCTATAAGGCAACATGCTTCTTCTTTCACATCTTGGACCTAACTAATAAAAGTGACGAACGCACGTAAAATGTCAAAAACATAGTCCTTCGGTAACACTTGGCAACACTCCGAAATAATAGAGAAACTAATAATTAGCAGATAGCTTAGGCTAACGGAAAACAGGAAATTACATAGACAATAAAACAAGAATATTTAAAAACAATAATAAAATAATACTGATCCTAACAGAGTTTACAGATTAGTAACTGGAGTTGCTAGGGAAGACAACACACGGTTTTAAGCAATTTTCTCAGTTTATAATCTTGTGTTTAATAGAAACGTTCTTAAAAATTTGTATCAGTTTATTTCACTAGTAAACTGTTTCTCGATAAATTCTGAAAGTTGGTAATATGCAAGGTTTCATAAAAAAGCTGTAATTCGGACAATTTTAGAGATAAATCAACGAATAAAAAACAAAATGCTCGTAAAAGAAGCCTCGTTCACATAGAGCAGTGTTTCTTAACCGGTGCTGCGCGGAGCGCTAGGAGCGGTGCAGACCTTTGCGCCTGACGTGAGTGGGAGAAGGACAGCGGGGGAAGGTTAAGAAACACTGACATAGAGTACAAGCACTTTCTATACCATTACTGGGTTAACAGACAGTGTATCAAAAATGAGGAAAATACATGGTTCCAGGATTTCCACTATTATCCAGGATACATTGAACAAATAATTATTATATGAAAAAATGCCATTTTCAAAAGTCATATTCATGGACACTAGTTATAAGTTCCATACTAACTATTTTTTTGAAAATCTGATAATTTCCAAGCTTCTTGTAAAAGAAAACTAAATCTTCTTCATATCAACCTTTATAACTGCTTTCAAAAAAAAATAACTTTCCAACGCTTGATGGTGTTTTTTTTGCTAAATCTCTGCTTATTCGTCGCCCCTGAGTGTAAAATGTATCAAATGTTCAATTTTGTTGTGTCGATTAGTTGCTACTCCTAGAATCTGAATCGAAGACTGAACCTGCGTGCATTGTGTGTTTACCTTTAGACCGAACGCTGAAATCATATGATGTCATATGATTCATTAACCCAGGCTCGGCGCGTGATATTTCTCCAGTGTGCGCAAAAAAAATTCTGGCGCCTTTCGGAAAAAAATCAGTTGCCAATCCACCCATTTTGTGGCACGATTAAAATCTTGGTATCAATCGGCTCTAAAATATAATCTGAAATTTTATAATTTGCATGTAGAATTGAAATACTACAAGGCAATATCATAAAAATAGTTTTTTTAATCAACATGAGATGTCACAAAATAACGTAAAATCCTTAAAACTTCAGTAAATTTGTATGAGGTTTTGTTCCATGGCGTAGTTTTTTTTAACTTTGGAGTTTTGTTGTTTAAAAAAGCAACGTTGTGCTACAAAAACTACCATCAAAATTTTGGCAAAAAAGTTATTTAGAACTTCTTGTTCATAGGTTTTGATATTTTTCTAAAATTAAAACTACCAAGTTGGCATCTTATGATGTCACAATATCTACATATAATTAGGAAAATATTTGACATTTTCAGATTGTACTTTGATTTTAACTCCCATTAAAGTTATTATGTCTTTGACAAGATTAGTGGCTTATTTATATGCTTCTACACATGATGCAACCAATATAATAGTATAGCTAGCCCAAATTTCAAATAAAAACTAGAATTATTTATTAACTTTATTAGAATAATAGACACTAGCGTCATACCGCGAATTTTTAATTTTAGGTTACCAAAACCAAGGGATCGCTGTGCTGGCAACGACCGTCACGGCTATTTAAAAAGATTTTTTTTTTAAAACTTGTCAGTTTGAACATCTATCTACAACAATTCTAAAAGATGAGTCGTCTTTTTGTTATAATGTTACATCAAAAAGATAATAAAAGCCCCCTTTACTTATGTATAGTCGTTAAACGGGCGTGACGGGTGTGACACGTTACTGCGGAATAACCCACAGCTGGGAGTTTGGCATTTTTGAAAAATCACAATAAAAATTTGTTCGCTCTGTGTACCTCAATCCGTGGAGATATTCTGTATATTTATTTGCAAGGCATCATCCAGCTTTTAATTTAATTCGCCTTTTCAACAGAAATACTTGCCTTAACTATTCTATTTTTCCTGGTCCATTTACGTCATTTTGAAATTTGGAAAAGTTTCTATTGTGCTTAGCCCAGGCGCCACTTGTCTTTTTTCCATGAAACACACGGTTTGTAAAGAACTGCGCCCATATACGTGGTGCAAATTTTTATCCGCTGCGATAAAAAAATCCTTACTTGGCGCCTAGGCTTAGCAACTAAAACAGGAAAGGTCAGTACAAGTCTGAATTTGTAAAAATCATTATTGTTTAATCGTGATCAGTGATTTTTAATAAAAATACATTTCTCACTTATTTTGAAGATCTCTTGACGGGGGTTTTTAATGCCAATTGTGTATATTTGAACTCAGTTTATGGTTTAAACTGGCATTGAAAAATCTAGCCTTTAGCGCCCTTTTATTACGGCGCCTGTGTGCCCTGCACACTTCGCACACGCCTCCCGCCGGGCCTGCATTTACCGCCCTTGGCCACTTTGTACGAAAAGCCATGATGTAAGTCCTTAATTATGCGAAAAACTCCATAGTACAAACGGCATGTGCAAAAACTGATTCAGATTAGCGAGACTGTATATTCAATAGAGCGATTTCAGACAAGGTAGAAAGAAGATGTGACCAACGTTAGAAAGAGTGCGCGTGAAAGAACAAACTTCTTGCCTAAATTTGAGGCGTTTTTCAAGTTGCCAGCACGTTGTGTTTATGCGCTGTACATTCTTAAATACGACAAAAATAACGACTTTTTGATATTTTGACTTCGATATTTTTTTTTCAAAAACTATGTGATGGATAATTTCTGAGTTTGAATGCAAATTAAACAAAAACTTGTAGTCACTTACCAGTCACATAAAAAAAGTCTACAAATGTTCCCCGGTGTTATCATTCGCCTCCTTATTTTTAATTTAAGAACCTCTTCCTTTAAATTGTGTATCAAAAGTTTGAAGAATATTTTTTATATTTGATAACATTTAGCAATAATTACATAAGTTAGCTGTTTTGCTGTACTTACTCCCGTTCTTATCGATGCTTTATCATAGCTTTTCGGTTGCATTTGTTGTGATTTGCGTAATCCCAGGTTCCGATTAATCCATCTGACCAGTGTAAAATTAGAATTTTATTTAGATTATTAGTAGTATTTACAAAATATTTTTTAAGATTAATTATCAAATTAATTATAAATATCAACTATTATATTTTAACTTAAATTTCAGGTTACATAAGAGCAAAATGTGTGTACTTTAACATACCAGTCGAAAGTATGGAGAACCCGGTTCCACTTTCTTGTCGCACCACTGGTTGGAGGCGTGTTGCACTTCAACCAAGTCGTATCATTCCATGTTAGTATTTTGCAAAATACGTTGATTTTATACGACTTCTGTGTACAGTTAGTTAAATTCATCATGTCTGATATTATTCAAGGTAATTTTAACTTCTTTTTTAATATGTCAGCATGTAATTTTAACTTAATGTATTCATTGCCATTTTCTAAACTATTTCAATCAAACAAAAAAGTGCAGATGTTGGCAGGTGATGGGACATTTTTTTTTAAGTTCTTACTATTATGGTTATAAGTTAAGATCATATTAAGGTGCGCATAGGCGCGCTTTAAAATTTTACTCTGGTTCCGGTGTCCGCATGTTCAATAAGTCGTTGGGAACTTTTCAATGAGTGGTTAACATTGAAGGATTTAAGACATTGTTTTGAAGACATGATTGCTGTTTTGCACTGCAAAACTATGTTTGTAGTAAGAGGGATGTGGATCCTGAGAAAATACATGACTTAATATTGAAATTTATTAAATCCGTTGAACCACGATGGAACGCGTGTACGATGAACGCGTGCGAGACCGTGTGCGATTTGAATCGAATAAATTTTACTGGTAATAATTGTTCAGAATTGCCCAAAACACCTAAAACCAAAATTTCATGATAATTAAAAAATATTGAAATTTTCTTAAAAAATAATTCCAAGCCCGTAAATATTATTTGCATAGGCAGCTGCGCTTAAAAAGGTGTGGTGTGGAAATTTTGTTTGAAATAAAACCTGAACTGTCAAAGTGCTTTGTCGTATATAAGTTGAAGAAAATTTCAATATTTTTTAGTTTTTATGAAATTTTGGATTTAGGGTTTTTGGGCTATTCTGAACAATTATTACTAGTAAAATTTTTCGATAAAAAAATCCCTAAAGTGATTTCTTGAGTTTTGCTATTTATTTTGCCATCACAAGGTGCTTTGCATGTAAAGTAGGCAATTGGTTTTTTGGCAGTAAATAAAGCAATATGTGTTCTATTTTTGAGAGAAAAAATTACTAAAATTGGACTAAAAATAACAAAGATGTAAAGGTGTTACACTCTTAAGTGGGACACACTGTATATTGAAGGCAACGCCAACACAAATGAACGAGTTAAAAAACATTGGCCGATACTTGCCAGTGATTGAAAATATTCTTTTTGTATATCTAGCCTTCATTCATGGATTAGATTTTTTAATGCTGTCTGTACGTGTGGTATAGAATACAACTAAAGTGCTGGCAAGTGAGAGGACAAAAAGAAAACAAATGCAGATACGGAAAGCACACATTGTTGAACGTCTGGAATGAACTAGGAATATTAGTGGACCAACCGAAACCTGGTCCACTAACACGGGCAATACGGCTAGAATATTTTTCCGCAATTCAAGAAAGTCTGCAGAAATTACAGGAGTAGATGAAGAACTTATAAAGAGATTTTACATAATCTTACAAACAGTTTCAAGTGGATACGAAATTGATTGTGAAAAAATTTAATATTTACACCATACAAACCGCAAAACTATTTGTAAGTCTTTATCCATCGTACTATATGCCAACTAGTGTCCATAAGGTGCTCATACATGGTGCCGAAATAATAAAGAACGCAATTTTGCCAATAAGACAACTTGGTGGGGCAGCACAAGAATCAAAAAATAAAGACTTTAAATTTATCAGAGAGCATAGAAGTAGAAAGGGTTCGGCTAAACATACGAATGAAGATTTATTCAACTATTTTTGTTGTCATCTGATCCAATCATTGGTTGCATATTTGCTTAAAGATCCTCTATTACAGAAAATGAGGAATCAGATACTCCTTTTTCAGACAGCGAATGATGATTGATTTTATGTAATTATTTCTATTTCGTTTCTGCTTAGATATTTTTACTTTATCATACGCAGTATGTAAAGTATTGTAATCATGCCAAAAAAATTTTTTGAGATTTTAGCGGAAATATGTCTTTTTGGGTCCCCTGAACATTTTTGACCAAGGTACAAAAAAATGTCTGTGTGTGTGTGTGTGTGTGTGTGTATGTGTGTGTGTGTGTGTACCCGTTTTTGTGGAGACGATTCCGGAGAAACTACTAATGGTATCGGGACGAAACTTCATATTTAGAAGTTTTATAACCAAACTTAGAGCTGAAAAGCTTTCTGTTGAAAAGGGTCCAAAGGAACTGGTGGTTTACTCATAGCATTTTTCGAAGATTTTGCAAATGAGCCGCTATTTGTGTAATGTCGTCAAAATAGTTAAATAATAAATTAAAGGAGAGGAAATTTTCCATAATTTATGTATATGACATTTTTTGGTAGAATTTATAATTTAGCCGCATGAGCAAATTCTATTTCATCGAGATCGGGCGTACTGCTTTAAAACTAGTAGCCAGGATATGTCAGATTATTTTGATTCTAATGACAGTAGCTAGTGTCAAACGCTAATGTCTTGAAAATGCTACAGTCAATATAGGCTGCATTCGGATATTGAACACCGTTACACTTTTTACACCCAATAACACGTAAGTGTCATTTGGACGGTGTACCCGCTGTCAACGGAGTACAATATCCGAACGCAGCTTTAATCGAGATATTTGTCTAGTTCTACTAGTTTTATTTTAATGCAGACATAGCCGATCTCGATCAAATAGAATCTCATGCAGCTAAACTATTAATTTTATATATAGTATGATAAAGTCATGTGCCTGGCCACATCAGATTTTTTTTAGTTACCTTGTGGTTATTTTTATGCTCAGAGTTGAATGTTATTTTAATACTTATAAATCAATTATTTTAATAATATTCGTGCAAAGAATAAGCCAAATATATTTAAAAATTCTTAAAAATTGTATTATTATCTGTATAAAACTGAATTGTCATACATACCCAAACCTTATAATTAATTCGCGCTACGATTGCGATCTAGACCACTGTGCGTATGTGTGATATGATTGAATGCTCAATAAACTATTTATATTTAAATACGTGGTCCATGCTTGCAAATATTAGTCAATTGTAGTGGAGAAGAAATAAAACCTCTTATTTTTATTTGCAAACGTAGTTTAATTTACATAGGAGACATGTTTCGCCTTCAAGGTATTATCAATCCTAAATCTAAAAATTAACGAAAACGTGTGTCACAATACATATTCAAAACATTACGATCTGGTAAATATTCAAATGAATACCACTTACTGTCAAATGGAGATGTAAAGGGAATAACTGGGGCAAACAACATTCAAATTTTGTCGAACACGAAATGAAGGAACAATCAACAATTGACAAAGAAGAGACAAACATGAATGAGTAGGAAATGGCGTTTATACAAAATGCAACGGCGCATGAACGAAAACGAACCTCTGGCGGAAATTTTCCAATAAATAAATTTAGTCAATTACAGTGGAGAAGAAAAAAAACCTCTTATTTTTATTTGCAAACGTAGTTTAATTTACATAGGAGACATGTTTCGCCTTGATAACGCCTTGAAGGCGAAACATGTTTTATTTCTTCTCCACTACAATTTATTTTCATTTAATTCAATAATTACATATACAGGGTGTAATTCGATGGACATGGATTTACTACACTATTGGGACGAATATATTGTCCTATAGAACTAGCAACGGGTTTGTTTCGTTATTTAGAATCAGGCCAGAACTTTCAGAATCTGTCCCTTGTCCCTATAGATTTTTTAAAGGTAAAATAAATAAATAAATACATTATTATAATAATTCTGTCGCTTTGAGATATCAAAGTAAAGAACGACGGGCGCATAAATGTCATCACAATCGTGACAACCAAGGAAGGCAGCCATGGAAATTAACACCATATTAACGCTACTTCCGCTGCGTGAGCAGACCGTAGTAGTCGATCGTGGGGCCACCGATTCTATACCTCTTCCAGACTCTCGCGGGACATAGCGAGAGACCGCAAATCGGGACAGTGTGGATGCCACACTCGCCCAAATTCGCTAACATTCGAATGCCAGAAGTGTCTACGGATGCAGATAGACGGATAAAAACCACGCGTTTGCCGAGCGACTCGCCTCAGTTGTGCGTTCTCGTATCGATCCATTCAAACTGGATTGTTGACGAGGCGCATAGCAGTTTTTGTGTGTACCCGAAGGTATTATTTACGACAGGGGTCTGATTTATGACTCAAACACGTGCGGTGAAGGGGCTCTTCGACCATCAATGCAACCCGAAATGTAGGTAACGAATGGAATAAATTATTTAGTATTGAAATAAAAAGATTTCAAAATATTGAACACGATAAATTTATATGCAAAATACAAATAGTTTACATTGATATTAAATTAAATATCCGATAGTATTTTTTTCTCTATTTGTGACGTCCCCATAACCCATTACTATAATTTGTCATTTAAAATGGAAAATATACCAGATAATGATATTTATTTCTGTATTATTGAAGAAATGCAAATGCATATCAATAAATTAACCATCCGTATTAGAGGACTACTAATGATAATTAATATTAATAGCAATATTAAATCAATAATTAATTAAATCTAAAGAATTAATTATTTATCTTTCAAATAAATCTTATGAGTTCCATGTTATTCCAGTCTTATTTTTCTATGATGTCTGAATCTATTGTATCGTTTTGGTACAGTTCTTTGATGCAAATTACGACTGCGATCTACATAGGGCAATTACTAAGTTATTGATTGATAATATCGTTGTTACATACCAGTATACAGGGTTGGTCAAAATATCCAGAACACCTAAATAATTGACCAACCGTAAACATCTTCAAAAAATCAAGCATAAGTTGTTTGATTTTAAACAAGCTATCGTGTAAATATATTTTTAATATACACAGTGCTTATTTTATTATGGAAACTGGCAACCTTTCCGTTTTCTAATAGAACACATACATCTAAATTTTATAATTAAGATTAATTCCATGAATTTTTTGTAAGAATCATTTTTATACAAGGCATCATTTTTTAGTTATAAGCAATTAATCAAATCTCATAAACTTTTGTTTTAACTAAACGGATAAAAAATAGCAGAACAACAAAATAGAAAAATAAAATTAAATGTTAATTAAATGTTCAAACAGCAAATTAAAATAAATTTGTGTATGTATGTGGAAAAAAAAATCAGTTTCAAAGTTCAGCAGTTTTAATTAATTGCTGATAACTAAAAATGATGCATTTTATGAAAAACGGTTCCTACAAAAAATTCTTAGATATAATCTTAGAATTAAAAAATTTAAAAACATACAGTATTGTTCTATTTGAAATAGGAAATGTTACCAAATTTCGACAGCTAGTTTAAAACAAAAAAAAATGTTTTTTTCTTTATTTTTTTACGGTTGAAGAATTATTTATCTCTGTATAGATATGCACTATAATATTTGATTTATAACGCAATACATTATACAAAATAATAATCATGCAATTATTTAATTTTGTTTTATGGACAATGGTATTACTATCACGGGCGTACCCAGGTTTTAGTTTCCATGGGGGGGGGGGGATTCAAGAAAATAAAACGACTAAAAGTACATAAAATAACACTTATATTTATAAGAAAAATATTAAAGATATAATATCTTAACTCTTCGGGGGGGGGGGGGGGGGGGGGGTTTGAATTGAACCCCCAAAACCCTCCCCCTGGCTACGCCCATGATTACTATGTCTTATATTAGTATATGGTATCTAATATAAATGATAAGAATAAGAAATCAATTGCATTTGAGACATTTTTCAAATATTTAATATATTTTATATTAAATTTTTATTTACGTTATTCAATTAATTGTTAATTAATAATAACCACAATTTTAATAAAAGTATGCACACACTATACGCTGAGGCAACGGCTACTTCAGCGACGTCCATTCTAAGTCACCAGCAGATGAACAGAAAATGCACGAGCCGAGCGCCGAGAATGTGGATCGCCAGAATAAGAAATCAATTGCATTTGAGCCATTTTTCAAATATTTAGTATATTTTATATTAAATTTTTATTTACGTTATTTAATTAATTGTTAATTAATAATAACCACAGTTTCAATAAAAGTATGCACACACACTATACGCTGAGGCAATGGCTACTTCAGCGACGTCCATTCTAAGTCACCAGCAGATGAACAGAGAATGCACGAGCCGAGCGCCGAGAATGTGGATGGCCTTCTTTGACCGCTATGTCTCAGCCAGCCTCGCCGAACTTTTCGCCGATTTATTCCGCCTGAGTCAGGAGGTAGCATAACCTGCGTGATCGGCACTGCACATTATAGTTACCGCCCTCTCCACACATGTCTGTGCGAAGCCGGTATAAAAAGAAACCAAAGAAATAAGTTAAAGTCGGTAGTCTAGGCCCTTAGGCAATTCACAAATAACGCATATGTGACCCCGTACGAGAAAATAGCCCTAACTGCCATCTCTCGTTTCGATACTATTGACTCCTGTGTTTGAAGGCGCATAACTCTAAAACTACCATTTCTACATAAGTGGTATGACTGTCAACATTTTTTGCCTCTCGGTGTAAACGGGTGTAAACACGAGCGCGAGAAAAATGAGGAAAGGTCCCCGATTTTTGCACTTTTAAATTAACGCTCGTCTTTCCATTTTTTTCCTCGTAAACCGCTTGCCACAAAAATTTCAATTTTTGTTCAGGTTGCATTTAGAGCCACTTCTATACATTGGCGTTTTTATTATCTTCAGTTTTTGTGTAATAAAGGTTGCGAACGAGAATTTCATGGAAGCGGATATCTCAGTTAGCACGATATCGAGATATGCACGTAATCAATCGTCATATTTTATTTAATGCAACTGTAGAAACAAAATTGCATAATAATTTTTAAATAATTTTTAAAGCGATTTAATATGAATGATATAAATTTCGTGCAGCGCGCACTCGTCAATCGTTTCCCAAGTTTCATTCGTCCAGCTTTATAAACAAAAAAGTAAACGGAAGTATCTATGGCGTGGGTCACCCGGTAGATACACTATTAGATACATTAGAGTAGATAGAGTCGATAGAGTAGATACATTATTGGGTTGAATCGTTTTATATTCATCCCAAAAGTATATGGTTACGCCATGTCTATCGAATTACGAGACACTTTTTACTAATAAATATCTGAATAATTTATAAAACTGACAGATTGCTGTGTTCTGTTGTTTATTGGTGTCACATTTGTATGGGACCGTTGTATTACATGTTAAATGTGACCGCAAATAGCGAGTATATGCTAAGATTTAGAAAAAGACGGATTGCATTAAATTCCGTAAGAGCGAGTGAGAGATCTTCGGGCAGCTTTGAATCGCTGAGCTCAGCTCAGCTCAGCTTGTCTCTCTCTCGCTCTCATAGGATTTTAATGCAGCTGTCTTTTTTCTAACGCTTAGCTTCGGTTAGCTGCGCTTAGCTTCGCTCGCTATTTGCGGCCACCTTAATGAGTTAACTATTTTTTTTTGTTCACATTTTTAGAATTTCCTGAGACCATTCCGGGAGCACCACATTGACCCCACATCTATAACTAGGCATGACTTCATAGAGACCAATGGTGACAACTTCATGATTCCGATACCTTTTCTGGGAAAGATGCTGTACGAGTTTGTCTCGTTACCGGACGACGAGATTCAGAAACGATTCAACTGGAATCTATATATTTTTCTATTGGCTATATTTGTAGCAATGACCAACCAGGTAAAGTAACGTAATCGAGACCGAGGAGTGGATTGCTTGAGTGTATTCGCCCTGTGCATGCACCGTGGAGAGGAGTTGAAAAACGATCTAAGCGCCCGTAGCGGAGAAATACCTGCCTACACATGCCTACACTATGTGCAGTAGTTCACGGCGCATTATTTGTGTTCCAATCCGTCAGAACTAATAAGATATCGTTGGTATAAATAATCATAATGGGACACAATAAGTGTTGCGTTATCAACTGCAATAATACAGGAAGAAATATTAACAAATGCAATATGGTAATAAATAATATAAATTTGATCGGACCACTTATACACTACAGATAACTGTAAAATTTATTAGCAATCTGCACCATTTACGCATCGTGGACATAACTACCGCCTACCCCTGTAGAGGCGCTAGCATCGCGCATCCGGCCAAATTTAACAAAACTGATTTTAATAAAAGAAAATATTTTCGCATCTCCACCAAATTGAGAAAAAATGAGATTATTTGCAGAGGCATCATTGGTGAACGCAGAGGGGTACTTGTGGAGTATTGTTGGCAATGTTGGTTCATTTTTCTTGGAAGCAACGGCTGAAGTTGAGGTTTTTAATATTATTTCACATATGAATAATACTGTCACGCAGGATATTTATGGTTTCACAGCAAGAGTGGTAAGGCATGTAAAGCATGTACCTTGTATTATAGAGCCCATGACTCTAGTATTAAATAAATGTGTTCAAGATGCTCACTTTCCTGATCAATTGAAATTTGCGAAGGTTATCCTGCTGCACAAGAAAGCCTCTAATAATACACTACTCAAATAATTAGGGTATCACTATTTTTGAAACCTGTAACTTTTTAAATAATAGTTCTAGGCAAATCAAATTTGGTGTCAGTTCCTGTATGGTTAGTGGTGGATTAGGGCGCTTGCGAACCCGTCGGTCAAGCTGATCCCACAAGTGTTCAATAGGATTCAGGTCAGAACTTAACGCCGGCCATTCCGTGACCTGCATTCCACGTTCTTGTAAAAAGTTTCTGGTGATGCCGGCGGTATGTGGCGTTACATTGTCCTGCATTAGGATGAAGTTCTGACCGACCGACGACGCCACATGCAGCAGGCACCACATGGTCCTACATGATGTTTTCGATGTAATTCATGACATGTAGTCTACCAGGAACCATAACAAGATCAGTTCTGTTGTCTATACTGATTCCAGCCCAAACCATCACAGATCCACGACCACATCTATCCACTTCCTGTATAGTAGCGGCTGCGTAGCGTTCGCCAGGAAGTTTATATACACGTACTCTGTACACTGTAAACAGTACAGGCGTCCAGTGACGAAGTTGCCAATCTCTGTGATCCAGAGCAAACCTCATTCGCGCTGCTTTGTGATGCTGCGTAAGGCGTGGTGCGCGGTCAGGTCTCCTTGGTTTCAAATTCGCTTCTTTTAATCTGTTTCTAACAGTTTGATCAGAAACTTCTATTCCACGTCTCGTCTTAGGTCGTTTAGGAGGTCTCGTGCTGTAGCAGTACGCTGACGTAGAGATGAAAAGACAAGAAATCGGTCTTGATTTTGAGTAATTTTTCGATTTCGACCTTGGCCAGCTCTTCTAACATATTGGCCAGTCTCCCAAAACCCATTCCATAAACGCTGAATAACAGAAGGGGAAACGCGAAGGTCCCTGCTAACATGTCGAATACGAGCCGGACAGATGTGTCTCTACTATGTTATATTAAATTTGAAATTAATGAGCAATGTGTAGGATTTCTTAATATTTTAGGACTGAATTTAAAATAAATAATTATCCAAACAAGCTATTCATTTAATGTGGATTAAAAAATATATTTCATTTATTCCTCATTGCACATATCGTCAAGTTGAGAAACAATTTTCAAACTTTGTTAACACATGAAGCAAATTTAGTAATATTTTGGACTACAATATAACTTGATTAATTTTGTGATAATCAAATATTATATTGTGTATTTAACTCCACTCTAGATATAGTAATAATGTAATTGCACGACGGAAAGCTTACATAAATTTATTTGATTCAGTGTTTCCAGAAAATGTACTAAATCGGCTGTTGTTACTAAGGCCTCGGGAATAAGTTATTAGTAGATGAAACCACAAAATGTAGTTTTTCTTTCAGAAAACTCCGTATATAGGAACGCAAGAACGCGTTCGGTTAGTCAGGGAGGGTATGGTGAGAGCAATGCTCAGACAACCTGAGTCAGCTGTCTCTCTCACACTGCGTTCCCACGGAGCGTGATACGATAGTGCGAGACACGCGTTCGAAGAATACGAGCGTTGTGAACGAAGTGTCGTGGGTTAGCTGCTGCCACTGCGTGCTGTCACACGAAAGCGTTCTGCTCACGCCTCAGATCAAACTTGTTTGATTTTTTGTCGTGAGTTCGCTCGCGTATAGTTCCCGCCATCGTCTTTTCTACCGTTTTCTTTTTCGGTTCTGGCAACCAATTCATCCTTCGTGCTAAAATAGCACCAAAAACCGAACGAGCACTGCACCATGCACAAGTCTCGATGAGCAGCTCGTTCATGGTCGACTTTCCGCGATCAACTGTCAACACGGTTTCGTTGACACGCAGTCCGTGTGAACTGTCCACGACCCACGACTGGTGGAGGCACTCCAGCAGATGCACGACAGCAAGTACGAAAGTGTGATACACGTTCGTTTTCACGCCTCGTGGGAACGCACCTTTAAGCTGCGTTCCCACGGAGCGTGATACGATAGTGTGAGACACGCGTTCGGCAAATACGACCGGTGTGAACGAAGTGTCGTGGGTTAGCTCCTTTCACTGCGTGCTGTCACACGAAAGCGTTCTGCTCACGCCTCAGATCAAACTTGTTTGATTTTTTGTCGTGAGTTCGCTCGCGTATAGTTCCCGCCTTCGTCTTTTCTTCCGTTTTTTTTTCGGTTCGGGCAACCGATTCATCCTTTGTGCTAAAATAGCACCAAAAACCGAACGACCACTGCACAAGTCTCGATGAGCAGCTCGTTCATGGTCGACTTTTCGCGATCAACTGTCACGTTTTCGTTGACACGCAGTCCGTGTGAACTGTCCACGACCCACGACTGGTGGAATCACTTTAGCAGATGCACGACAGCAAGTACGAAAGTGTGATGCACGTTCGTTTTCACGCCTCGTGGGAAGGCACCTATGCAGCGCGTCACTCTCGCTGAACCCTACCCGATTATCCGAACGCGCTCCAACTGTGGAGCCGGAGCGGGAACTCACGCGTCTACGATGCGTTACAATGAAGGTGGGCTTCGAAATGAGTAGGCAACCAAATATACTTCATAATTTTGTGATCAGTATTATACCGAAATGATTAGGTATTTCCATTAAAATTATACGTTAAACTGAACTTGGAACCTTTCCCGATAATACAAAACATTTCCGGCTAAATTCTGTTCAGTCTAGGTGACGGATTTTAAGATTGTTGGTCGCTATGTCGTAGTCTTCTTGCGTTCAACAAAAAAAAAACCCGATATTCACAGAATTCGTCACCTACACATGATAGAATTGAGACAGGTTTTTTTTATTATTAGCAAAGGTACAAAGTTCACTCTAAGGTATATTTTTCATGTACAAACTTAAACATGCATATGTAATACCCGATTGAAAATTACATTTCCGATTTAAACGCCTCCTTAAGGCTCCCTTCTCCGATCCCCCAAAACGCGAAAATAACCCACGCCATAATTATTGCGCCCATCGTGAAATGCTCGCTACCATTCGATTCTGAAGGTACTTATGCAACTGCCATCGGAAAGCAATTTCAATATTTTTCATAACTATTTATGCATATTTTGATGTGGACTACATATATAGAAATGCTTTGCGATGGCAGTTGCGTTTGATTATTGTCTGATGTAATACAATATAAAATATAATTAAATGTCAACTATAAGAGCACGAGTTATTTTCTTCTGAACTTCTCTAGACTTGCACTCTGGAGTATTGTAGTGCGTGTTTATAGTTACTTAGCACTTAGCAATCATGTTTACAATAGCGACTACTGTGAAAGTACTATATATCATCGACTAGAAAACTCAAACACTGTCCAGTTTGAATATTTATACAAATAAAGGGCAATGCATTTATTTCTTTAGGTTATACCATACGACGTATGGCATACGTCATAGTTATTTAACCAACAAGTATATTAAAAAGAGCGATTAATGATCGAGACTGTATAACGCTCGAGCGTAGCGAGAGCGTTAATTGTCGAGATCATTAATCGCCGTTTAATATTCGAGTTGGTTATAAAATTTTTTCGTCGATCGTATTCTTCTAGCGTCGTCTATAGGCGATTTCGCGTGGAACGGTTCGGTTGCGGTTCGACTACCGATTTGAACCAACCATTTTCACATAGCGATTGATGACGTAACGGTTGCAGTTGGTTCGATTCGGTCCGTCAAAATCTTGAACCTGCCTGGCAAGACGGTTTGAAATATCGGTTCGTTTGGGTTGTCATTTTTAGGTTATAAGTTTGAAAATGCTGGTAAAATGGATACGTATGTCGTTGTCGGAATGCGCGGTAGACCACTGCGTATGTCATGTATGTCATTACTGTCATATTTAACAGTAAGTGGGGCACCTAACCTATGAATCGAACCGGATCATTTTCCGTCGAGCGGTTACTGACGTTTTAAAAATGATGACGATTTAGAACCGCTCTGTCTACCACATCCAACCGGAACCAAATCGAACCGTTTAGCCACGCGAAATCGCCTATAGATTTTTCTTCGCCAATGTCTTTTTAGTTTTTAGGTTATATGACAATTTATGTAATTTGACACTGACAGTTCTAGAAGGCGGTATGTTTTGATTGGAAGGTTTCATTTCACGTATGTTCGATTGGCCAATCAAACGACGTCTTTACGTCGTGTGATTGGCTATAACAAATCATGCATTAATAGAAATCGTGCATTAATGGAGTTGTTTAATAAACGATTTCCTATGCACTAAACTGACTCATAAATAAACGATCGACGGAAAAATGTAATAAATACGAAATAAAAACAGACATGTTTATAGTAGCGCCATCTACATCTGGTGATTTTTTTCATTTCGAAGCTTTGGGGAGAAGTGCGCTACAGTTCGTTATTTGAATTGAGACGTTAGCCTTAATGCACATTTGCACGACCACGGAGCTACCAATTTGCGCAACAAACGCCTGTACGCTGTAACTTCTATACATATTTGAAGCAGTCGCATCTGTGTGGACTTTGGAAATATTGTTAAAACATCTAAATAAAGCAGCTAGCTACACCCCTGATTATTAGCAAAAGAAGTTTTTTGGCAATGTGGGTGGCATGAATGTTGGGGATAAAGTAAATTAAAAACCAGGAAAATTAGTATTGTTTTTATTTTCTTTATGCAATCTAAATATCCAAACGTAGTACTTTACTAAAACTATATCTCTTCCAGATTCACAAGTGGTCGCACACATACTTTGGGTTACCGTGTTGGGTCATGTGGCTGCAGGATTGCCACATAATCTTACCAAGGAAGCACCATCGAATTCATCATGTCGCCCCGCACGAAACCTACTTCTGTATGACTACGGGCTGGCTTAATTGGCCGCTGGAAAAACTCCACTTTTGGAGCACCCTTGAGTGTCTTATTGAAATGGTGACAGGTTATAAGCCTCGAGATGATGACATGAAATGGTCGAAGAAGACATGATACACACAATACTGCGCACCAGCCACACCATGCACCGTCACACTGCGTCACTCAGGTTTACACTTATTATACAAAAATTTACGCTACCTCCAACATCACAAAATCTGTTGTTTTTTGTTGAAAGATATTGCTGACTACTTACTGATACTGACTAGTCAAAGTAGCGTTAGTCATCGCATTTATATTTAAAAATATTTATCTATTTATTATTATAGAGAGAAATAAAATCCGAATGTACGTATTTTAAAATGTAGCTTTCAATTTTTGTAATAATTTTACTTCTTTTATGTGTGCTTATGAAAGGCATAATTAATACTTTATTTCATTATTTCAAATCATATCTTAACGAGCAAAATAAGCTGAAATTTGAAGATCTATTACACAGAATTGCTTCAAAAGGGCGTACCTGCATCATAGGTGAAACCGATAGGAAAAGTTTGAATGTTGTCAGATACATGCAAATAGATAAAGAAAACCGATTTAGGCCGATTACAGTGCAACGCTGACGGCCGGTACCGACCATCGGCACGTAGCGTCGTTCCACTGTTGCTTTTTAAACAATTGCAGAGGAAGGCTGACCCTCCGCGCTGACCGTGGGTCGGGTATTGATATTTTAACAGCTTATCAGCTTTTAACGATCGATTAAATGTATAATATTTGTATTAATTAATCGTTCGTTAAGAGTTAAACGGTATCCGTGCAACCTGCTATGACTCTCAATTCACACTTATTATTTAAAATGGGTGGTTTCAAGGTGCTCTTAATGCTGTCCTGTACAAAAAAATACATTGTGAGATTAAGGAAATTTAAAATTAGAATAGATACGATGTTGCAACAGAAAATTTGAGAGCCTGAGCAGGTGTTTAGTTAGTTTGGTTCTTTACTTGGTGTCTGAATGTCCGACCACTATTTTAGTTCTGCCTGTAGAGCATACTTTTTTTAATATACAGGGTCAGTCAAAATTGCCGGAACACCTAAATAATTCACAAACCGTAAACAACTTCAAAAAGTTTTTCAAACAAAAGTTTTTAGGTTTTAAACAAGCTATCGTTTAAGTAAATTTGTAATTCATTTTATTCTGGAAATTTAGTCACCTTTTATTTTTCAAATAGAACACTGTCTATTTTTACATTTTTAATTCTAAGATTAATTCTAAGAATTTTTTATTAATTTCTATTAACCTAAAAATTAAAAATTTTAAAAATATACAAAGTGTTCTATTAGAAAAAGTAATAAATTTCCATAGCAAAATGAACACGAGACTTGAAAGAGAGCTTGTTTAATCCAAAAAATCTTTTAAATTTTTTTATAGTTGGAACTTTTATTAGGTGTTCCGGTAATTTTAACTAATTTTGATTGCTTTAATTTAATTGCTTTAACCTCAAAAATGATTTATTAAAAAAGTTTCCTACAAAATTCATACAAAAATGTCTTAGAATTAAAAAAAAATATACTTGATTTGAAAAACTAAATCTTACAAATTTCCATAATAAAATGAACATGTATATTAAAAATATATTTAAACGGTCGCTTGTTTAAAACCAAAACATTTTTTTATTTTTTTAAAAATTGTTTACTGTTGTATAATTATTTAGATGTTCCGGTAATTTTGACTAACTCTGTAACAGATCAACCTTAAATTCCAAGGAATTAAGGATGGATATAAAACAAAACTAAGAGGACCCTGTAGAAAATTATTTACAAGTTAAAAAATAAGAACCACCCAAGTATTTACTGATATTTATAGATTTTTGATACTTGTGCAGTGGAAAAAACTGCTCGGTGCGATGTTGATCAGTTAGTACTGCACAGCCCCATATATTGCAATGGCGCGTCGGCGAACGGACATTCGCGCCGCTGACGCGCCTAGCGGGTGGTCCTCGTCCGTGCCGCGGAGACGCTGACGGTCGGTGTTGCACTGCAAGCACTCATATATCGCTGTTGATATAGTCCGTGCTGATCGTCAGCGTTTCACTATAACCGGCCTTACAGCCGCTATAGCGATTGTATTTGAGACATAAATATGAAGAAGGGTATACAAATGTATGTAAATGAATTTATGACGAATTAGCAGATATGCCCCTTGAAACTAACACCTGTAGTAACTTTTTTGAAATTTGTGTTGATTTTTGTATCAGAAAAGGTTTACTTATTTACCGCGGAGAAGTTAGCCGTAAAAGATAGCCAGAACTCTTGTCATCTCAATAAAGAATTGCACATAATATTTTACAACAACCCCATAGAGAAACACGTGCTACAAATTCCGAAACCGCATTGAATTTTGCATCAAATAATTGTATAGGGAAGGTGCTACCCCTAATATCACCTACCCCCATACGATTATATAATACAAGAAATTGGCGCGCCGTTCGACTAAGAAGTGCTTTTAATGAACATAACTCACGCTAAAATTGTTGCATAACTTCCCTAAGTACGTCTAATTATAGGCAGTTAAATATCCTATTTACCCTTGAAGGCTCAGAGTTTTGCTCGATGGCGAACAATCCTTACATGACGATCATGTCCGTACGCAACCGTTCCGCCGGCAATCATATGTCGGTTGGTTGTTGCAGGAAAATATTGAAAAGTTATGCAAATGTTGTTGCATAATTTTCTATCATATATCAAATTGTAGGTAATGAAAAGGTTATCTCACCTTTCGCCGCTCGGAGTTTTGCTCGACGGCAAACAACCCTTAAATGACGATAATGTCCGTACGGAACCAGTACGACGGGCAATCACATATCAAGTGGCTGCTGCAGAATAATGTTTATAACTTTTGCAAATATTGTTGCATAACTTTCTATCATATATCAGATTTTAGGTAATTAAAAGAGCTTCTCACCCTTCGCCGCTCGAAGTTTTGCTCGACGGCGAACAACCCTTAAATGACGATAATGTCCGTACGGAACCAGTACGACGGCAATCACATATCAAGTGGCTGGTGCAGAAAAATTTTTATAACTTTTGCAAATATTGTTGCATAACTTTCTATCATATATCAGATTTTAGGTAATTAAAAGAGCTTCTCACCCTTCGCCGCTCGGAGTTTTGCTCGACGGCGAACAACCCTTAAATGACGATAATGTCCGTACGCAACCGTCCCCGCCGGCAATCATATGTCGGTAGGTCTTGGCAGGAAAATGTTTATAACTTATGCAATAAACTTTTGCAAATATTATTGCATAACTTTCTATCATATGTTAGATTTTAGGTAATTAAAAGGGCTTCTCATCCTGTCCCGCTCGGGGTTTTACTCCACGGCAAACAATTCTTAAATGACGATAATACACTTTGAAATTGCTGTATTAAAGGCAACTGGGAGTCTACACTTGTCATCTTTTTGAAGCGAATACGAGACTTCTCGAATGGTTAGGTGAGATGGAGTGGGGATATCACCAATTGCCCTCTGTTTGGAACATGTCTATAAGCAAGTTTGCTTGTCACCTAACCATTCTCACCTAACCATTCGAGAAGTCTCGTATTCGCTTCAAAAAGATGGCAAGAGTAGAATTCCAGGGCGACTGACACCTCTTACACCTAATAAAGGTTTATCATAAATGATTGTAGTCGAAGCAAGCCATGATATCAAATGTAAAGATTACTGGTTGCCGCTCTATTTGAATGGACTCCTACTGTTCTACACGTAAAAGTTAAATTAGTTGCATAACCTTTTTCAAGTTTGACAGTTGTTAGTGTAAAGCGCCAAAAAATGATAACATGGCCATGACCGACTTCGACTACAATCATTTATGATAACCCCGTATATACTGACTCCTTGATCAGCTTACAAGACTTATGTAAAATACTTATCGTTCGAGCGGCGAAGGGTGAGAAGCCGTTTTAATTACCTACAATTTGGTATATGATAGAAAGTTATGCAATAATATTTGCAAATGTTATAAACATTTTCCTGCCACAACCTACCGACATAAGATTGCCAGCGAACACGGTTGCGTACGGACATTATCGTGCGTGCGCACATGGATGACACCCATAGCTAAGGTGACCAGACGTCCCGCTTTTGGCGGGACAGTCCCGACTTTTCACATTTTGTCTGAATTTACAGAATTACTAAAAAAAATAATTTTTTTTTCAAATCGTTCATTAATATTTTTATAATTTGAAAACAATGTTGTGGGGTCGCCACCGGTTTTCCAAATTAGTATTTTTTACATAAAATAATGAATTACCCATTCTGTCTAATGGTGGAATTTGATATATTTGTACGTTTAAGAATAATATTAATTTTTATAAAGGATAATGACAAAGACCTCTTATTCCTTTGATGGGGTTTATTTATATTAATAAGAACCGGTTTCGACTCTCAATTGAGTCATCATCAGCTTACATGGTCAAATATTTTTTCGTTTTTCGTGTGCACGTGTAGAAACTGTTTGAAATGTTTTAAATGTTAATTGTTTGCGTACTAAATGTTCATAAGCACTATTTCTCCAAATATTTGACCATTTAAGCTGATGATGACTCAATTGAGAGTCGAAACCGGTTCTTATTAATATAAATAAACCCCATCAAAGGAATAAGAGGTCTTTTTCATTATCATTTATACTGAAACCTTTGAATATGGACTACTATTCGAATTAATTGTTATGTCCATAAGGAATTTATGGATGTTTGTATTTTTTTGACAAAATTGAATTGATATAGATAACCAACCTTGCTGGACTCAATGACTTTTGTATTCTTTGACCAATTTCCACTATTTTTTCAGAACATGTAAAGTAAACTTACCTACTTTTGAAAGATAAAAAAAATAATGATCCAGCTTATTTAAAAAAAATGGTGTTTTTCAACTAAGTTTGAGACATCCTGTGGGGTAACTAACGAAGTAGTTCTCTCGCATGTTCTCAAGTGCTCAGTTTCAAAAACAATATCAATTCTCGACATCTTATCATATTTTGTAATTCATCCCAATATCTGAATTTTTGTAAGAGATACACATTTGTAAGTAAAATGTTGCATTGGTTTTGGACCAGAAACACTGGCAAATCTGGTAGGCTGAATATACTGCAAGGATCAAAACCGAACTTTGAAACGTATCATTTAGATTCCATGTCGACTTGCTATTATTTCAACAAGTGCTGTTATTTCATCACACATTATTAAAGTATCACATACACGTTTAGTTTCTTTTTTATCCATCTGTTTGTCTGTAAATTTCTGGTCATTATCTTTAAATTAATTCGTTGTTGGTACTGAAAACAATAGTAAAAACACTTTTAATCAAGTAACATCCGCTGCAAGGTTGAACAGCATTTTAAATTGCAACGGTTTACTTTAAATTATGGATCTTTATGGAATATGCAGATATGGGAATGAACCAAAAACAAAATGTTGAGAATATCGATCAGATCAAAACTATTCTTATAGTTTACTCGGTGTAATCGGATGTAAAATATGAATAAAAAATTATGAAAGTCGTCAGAGATTACAAAAGCTACTTAACATCAAAGTTTAACAAAATAGGCGTTCTTTTAATATAGGCTGATAAGTTTCTAGCAAAAACGTACTCCTAAATTTGGAATATTTTGTTGTATTGTACAGGGTCGTTAGATTAGAACATTTGTTTGGTATCTTCTTTGACCGTAAAATTTCTTTTATTAACCATAAAAATGTAATTAATATTTCTTAGTCTTCTTAATATTATTTATTGGTTCATGAAAGTCTATTTATTTCGTGCAAAAGGCATATATTTGAAAAATCTATGTTAAAGGAAACAGTTAATATTTACAACTTCAATTCCAATCAGAAACGATAACGAAGTACACTTTTTCTTGTACCAAACTATAAAATATTTATTTATTTTAAATGCGTATAGCAAAACAATTAATCACTAATTTTTTTTTATTAATAAGCATAGGATGCTTAACATATTGAAACTAATCTAAAAGATTAACCATCAATTTACTCTGAATTCTTAAAACTAGGTACTTGTCTCTAATAGGCTATCCACTGATGTCCCTATATTTACTTTGTCCCAAACAAGAAGCACTAACACTTCACTCACTGTGCTCTGCTTTTTACACATTTCACTGATTCACTAGTTCGAAGGGTTTAGTTCTTTTTAGTCTTCTCACTAGGTTCTGGTTATCCAGTAGCTGCAGGGCCTCTACGTTGACGTGATGGCTTAGGCGAGATTCATATATGCTTAGTGGCGAATCTTTTTATCTCTTGGATGACTTGTGGGACACCAAGATCACGGTGCAGGTCACTATTCCGTATGTACCAAGGAGCGTTAACCATATTCCTTAGTACTTTATTTTGGAAAATCTGGATTCCTTGTATATTGGAGCTTTTTGCGCAGCCCCAAAGCTGGATGCCGTATAACCAAATCGGTTTTAGTACTTGGTTGTAAACTTGTAGGTTGTTCTGTACTGACAACTGAGAGTTTTTTCTCAGAAGCCAGTACAGTTCTCTGTATTTGAGGCCAAGCTCTACTCTTTTCCTCTTAACATATTCTTTCCACCTTAGTTTTGTATCCAGTGTCATACCCAAATACTTTGCAGTGTTCGCATATGGAACTATGGCGTCGTTAATCTTGACATGCGGTATGTCCTCGATTGTTTTGTTTGTAAAGTTAATGTGGACAGATTTCAGTTCGTTGAGCTTGGTCTTCCATTTTTTGGTCCATTTATATATTTTATTACTAGCTTGTTGAAGATTCCTGGTAGATTCACCAATAGTTGATCCCACTGCCATTAGAGCCGTGTCATCTGCGAATGTGGCGACTGTTACATTTTCCATCTGTGGAAGGTCACTTGTATATAGTACATAGAGAATTGGTCCCAATACACTACCCTGGGGGTACCCCAGCTTTGACTTCTTTTAGTTCCGAGTATTCATCGATCTGTTTTATTCTGAATAGTCTATCAGATATATAAGATGTTAGCAGCTCGACGTATTGTAAAGGTAGCATACTCTTTAGTTTGTCTATCAATCCTTCGTGCCAAACCTTATCGAAAGCTTGTGTCACATCAAGAAAGATTGTTGAGCAAATAAGCTTTTCTTCTAATGCTTTCTCTATGATACCTGTTATTCTATGGACTTGATCTATAGTGGAATGCTTTTCTCTAAAACCAAATTGGTGATTAGGAATTAGTTCTTTTCTCTCAATGATAGGTTTCATTCTCTTTAGGAGCAACTTTTCAAAGAGCTTCGATATCATTGGTAACAGTGATATTGGGCGATATGATTTGGCCTCGGTCGGTGGTTAGCCTAGTTTTGGTATCATGATAACTTCTGCTACTTTCCAGACATGTGGGACGTATTTTAATCTGAACGATGCATTTATTAGGTACGTCAGCATAACAATACCTTTCTTAGGTAATTGCTTAAGAACTTCGCCTGTGATAAGATCATATCCAGGTGCCTTCTTTGGATTCAGGTTTGTCTTGATTTCTCTGGCAACTTCCTTTGGAATAACTAGCTGTATGGCTTCTTCATCATAGGTTATATCTTCATTCGTGATTGGCTCTGATTCGATGTTGTGGGGCTGGAAGATTTCTGTTAGATGTTCTGCAAAAATTTCAGCCTTCTGTTTATTGTCTCTTGCCCAGGTACCGTCTCTTCGTCTTATAGGTGGGACATGGGCCACTGGCCTCTTGTATTTCCTCACTGCTTTCCACAGCGAGTAATCTGTTTCTTTATCGGGAGTCAATCTGGTCAAGAAGGTTTCCAATGATGCCTCTTTTAGTTTTTGAATTTCGCGTTTAAGTTGTTGGGATTTATTATTAAGTATGGTTTTGTCAGCTGGATCTCGTGACTGTTGCCATCTTCTTCTAGCTTGTCTTTTTTGCTTGACCATTTCTCTAATTTCCATAGGATAATTATTTCCAATAGTTCTATGGGTGATTTCTTTAGTGTTGTTCCAAGCGGCTTTCTGGATGGTGTTGATGAATTTCTCGGCTTCTACGTCGAGCTGATCTCTGGTTTTAAGCTGGATATTTAGCTGTATAGTGTTTTCAAGCTCTATTTTAAAGCTTACCCAGTCTGTAGTTTTATTGGTCAAGGTTGGGGTACATTCCTTTTTGATTATGCTTTCGCTTAGAGTCATTAGTATTGCAGAGTCATCAGAGTCCAGATCAAAGTTCTCCTCAATATCAATGAAGTACGGTGAAAATGTTCTTGTTATAAAGAAGTCTAAAAGATCCGGGGTTTTGTCCTCGTCAGTAAGCCAATAGGTTAGCTTACCTGTGGAATGGAATCGACATCCTCTTTCTTGGATTGCTTTTCTTAGCTCTCTCCCTTTTGTGGTTATCAGTCTGGAGCCCCAGTCTGTATGTTTGGCGTTATAATCACCACCCAGTATAATCACCCACCTTTCTCCGAGATGTTCTAAGAATTGATTATAATCTGATTTTTTGAGATTAAACCTTGGGGGGCAACATAATTCTGGCCACCTTACCCATAGCTCAAGATGTCTTTTAGAGCCCCCCCCCCTTGAGATTTTTCTGTATCCGCCACTGCGTATGGGGGTAGGTGATATTAGGGGTAGCACCTTCCCTATACCATTATTGGATGCAAAATTTTATGCGCTTTCGGATTTGTGTCACTTGTTTCTCTATGAGGTTGTTGTAAAAAGTTATGTGCAATTAATTACCTAATTAATTATTTCTGCTTCCGATTTTGGACCTCAAACTCTCAAACTATTTTATTGTTTACTATTTTTTGGTTTTATCTTAATGATGGTGTAATTTTGTATAACAATATATTATTAACGAAATATTTTTGTATCCACCAATGGTCATATAATATATTATATAGGGACCACATTTCCAAATCAATTATGTTTAAATGTTAAACCCGGAAACGGGTTTAACCTCAAGTTTAACTGTCCCATTGAAGCGCAATCCATTTGCGTTAAATCGAGACATGTCGGCATTTGCACTCATAATATTAATAAATATTTGATTTAATCATGTGACTTGCGTATCGACGGAGTTGAGTGACAACATAAACAATATGGAGTTGAGTGACAGTTACTAAAGATTGAATAATATGCATGTCAATAATTGACATTGACGATTTCATACAATTTGAATGTCAAATATTTGATGTATCTGACATATAAACCATGGCAACGCTTAATGCCCGCGCGGGCATTAAGAATCGTTAATGCCCGCGAGGGCATAAACTAGTAGTTTTTGCCTCCGTATCGAAGATGTAAAATGTCACTTTATAATGGTAAAGGTATCTAGGACATAATACTTTTTTATGTACCAAGGGCATTAAACGGATGTTTATGCCCCTAGGGTGACCGCGACTTAAAAAGGGGATATAAACATCAAGTAATGCCCGTGGTACATTTAAAATTTTATGTCCTACAATGGTTTTATTCCTCCGTTTGAATTATATTAATAAATATTTTGACTTAATCAAGTGACATGCGTATCTACGGAGTTGAATAACAATACAAACAATTCGGAGTTGAGTCACAATGCAGATAATTAATTGTCAAACACAATAACCTTAATCGCCAATAATTGACATTGACAATTTAAAATTTACAATTTGAATGTCAAATATTTGATGTCTGACATATCAACCATGGCAACGCTTAATGCCCGCGAGGGCATAAAGTAATAGTTTTCGCCTCCGTATCGAAGATGTAAAATGTCACTTTATAATCAGGTAGAACATAAAAGATTTAACTAATCAAGTATCCCCTCTTTCCCCTATATCGTCCGCATTCTTTAAAATCATCTAGTCGATTTTAATCCTTTATTAGATTTGATTTTCTGATTATCTCACACTGATATTAATTTTGTTTGTAATATCTTATTACAGTGATTACACTAGGGCGGTTTTTACAATGCTGCTATAAACTCAAGAATAACTCTTGTTCAGTTCGAAATGAGTCCACTGGACTGCTTTAAAGTCCTCAACGTGGTTTCCACCCGGAAATCAATATATCATTGCCTTATACAATCTCTTAATACAACCTGCTGACGAGACTGATTGAAACAACATTTATGTTAAATTTATGCTTAAATCGTATATAAGATTATAGCAACATATAAAACTGTAGAAAACATGCAGGTCAATTTTCTGCTGAAATTCAACTTTAAGGGAGAATTATGATTATTTTTTATTGAGTATGTAACACTGAAACTATATTCTAAATAACTAAAATATTCTAAACAATACTTTTTATATCTATTTTACGGTAAGCATATAATGTACATTTGACACAAAACTGCAAACAGGGCCTTAAAACGCTGTAATTAGTGTTTGGCGATTTTGACATTTAGGCGCCTTTGCTATGTCAAAGTTGTTAAACGGAGTGTATGTGTTCACTGCTAAAAACCGACAAATTATATTTGTTAATATTAGATGTGGATGTTTTTTGACAATCATGCAACTTTCTTTTTTAATGTGATACTATTGTGCTGTTTTTTATAAATAAAATTGCTTACATATTAATATGTTTCTTTTATTTTGTGTTGAATTTTATACTTGTATCTTGAATGTATATTACATCTAAAAATCATAGTAAAAATGTTGTACCAGAAAACATGAAAACATAAATCCATATAAAATCTGTGAGACCTAAATTTGGTGTATGATTTCAACCGACATTGAAACTCCCAGTCATTCCCCCAGGGCCCAGCCTTAAAGTTGTTTTCTAAAGAAAGCGTTTGAAAATCATTAACGGACTCAGAAACTTCCGCTATATTCGTCATCCGTTAATTCAAGTCCGTTAAATCGAAAATGTCATAATTACACATATCAAATTGCGATAGGCATGTGGAAGTTCGGACTTGGTTTTGTTTTCATTTGTGACGTCCTACTTTGTGCTACGCGGCGTCCGGTTTTGTTTTCATTTGTGACGTCCTACTTTGTGCTACGCGGCGTCCGTATATAAGTATATAAGCCTGAGCGCGAATTCTTTTGTTTTTAGTTACTTACCAGTTCCCAGTGGTTCCCGGTCTTATTGTGTGTGATACTATGTGTTATGAGTTATTACATAATAAATATTTTACTTTTTAATAAATATCTATGATTTCAAAATATATCCCTAGACTGAAAAAAGCAACCACCAAATAATGCTTTTCTTGTTTCTCCAGTCACGTTAGTTGGTCTTTTCAATATTTTTTTATAAATCTTGTTACTCGCAATGCCGTTATTTTAGTTACCACTTGTGATGGGCGCATTCGGATTACATAATCGATTCTTGAAATAATCGAGATATCTCGATTATTATTTTTAATAATCGATTCTTAATAATCGATTTTTAATAATCGATTCTTAATAATCGATTTTTAATAATCGTATGTTAATGTCGATTTTTAATAATCGGTTTTTAATAGTCGGTTTTACATACATTTAAATCAGTTTTATACCCCCTCTCCCCCGTCACCAACTTCGTCGCTCAACCCAACCCAAAATATGCTTTTACATCATTGACTCTCCATATTCATAATCGATTATTAAAAATCTATTATTCATAATCGATTTTTAAGAATAGACTATTAAAAATCGATTATTAAGAATCAATTATTAAAAATCTATTATTAAGAATCGATTATTAATAATCGATTAATAACCGATTATTAATGGAGAACAACTCGAGAACCAAATCATACGATTATGCGAATCACTCGAATACTAAAAATCGATTCTTTGAATAATACGATTCTACCATCGAGTTTAATACACTATAGTGCCTCGATTTGCGTCGGGGTTACGTTCCGGGAAAATGCGACGCATATCGGAACAACGCAAATCGAATCACATTTTTCCATAAGACACCATACAAATTTTTGAGATGCGTTCCGCAGACGTCGGATATACTTTTTGATATGAAATAATGTCTCATACATAATAATTCCTGGGATCAGTGTTGGGAAGTATTTTTTAATAAAACATACAACAACAAAGATAATTTTTTGCCAATACTTATGTCTTGATCACTGCTCCAAGAACTACCACATCAAGCATGTAAACTACCGTTTTCCAACCGATGGGTCGCGGCTCCCTAGCAGCGGAGCGAAGTATCAGCACAGATTATACAGATGCGCAACTTGCAGGAAATCACAAGATCAAAATTTCATTGCGCACGTGGACGCGCCGGGTCTTTTTTTCATTGAAATGGGAGGTCGGACAGGCGAAATTCTGAGGGAGTGTGAAGGATTACATTTTTATAGCGTATAGTTGGCGCGTAAGGTGACGCCCAATAAAAGATCGTCGTGGTTACAACCAGTTACAACATATGTGTTCTATTCAGCGGGGGGTTAGGCCACGTAAAGTGATGACGTTTTGTGACGTCAATACCATCAAGTGGTATTGGTCAAATATTTAGGTATAGTCGAATTCACCAGTGCTGCAAATTACTCATCGCTTATAAGTGTATGAACCAAGATTTTTGCGTATCGCTCAGCTTGATTGTTGTGCATAGGCAACCGAACATAGATCACTGTAAATACGTTGCCTACCGAGGCGGATATTATAGAAATTAAATTAATATTGCTATTATCTTTACTAATTAAATAACCTTTAAATAACCATCACCATAGATTTTTTATTAAGCGGCTTACCTTTCAACGAAAACATTTTTGCTAACATGCGGTCACGTTCAATACTTACGTTCAGTATTAGAGGTTAGAAACGTTAGAAATGTCATTCTAAGAAAAGACGTACTTTTTCGCTGGGCGCATTTAATTTGTACAGCAGATGTATCATAATCATTCTATTGCGTTCTAACACACGGCAATGTATAGGAATGAAATGTAGCGTATGAAGAAAATAACAGCAGAAATCGATGAGTAATTTGCAGCACTGGTGAATTCGACTATACAGCCAGATCAAAGGTGCCGACACGAAGTTACGCATCTGTATAATCTGTGGTATCAGACTGCCCGAAGCGGGAGAACGACAGCCGAAGCAGGTTGGGAACCGATAATGTAAACAAACGGACGAATCACCGCAGTGTGTTCGAGGGAATCCCCGATTTATTTCGTCTGTAAGGACGCATATCAAATCACAACAACGCAAACCAGATTTACGGTCCTATATTTTCGATCAACGCGAATCGAAAACAACGCAAATCGAGGCCCTAGTGTATATAGAAAAAGCACTTATGTCTGCGAAATCTAAATAGTCATTGTTATCTGGTACCTATGTTAGCAAATAGTTTGTAACGAATTGCTACCGCAATTCCCAATACAGCACTTGTTTACCATTGCTGGCCCAGGTGACAGGCTAATTGCTAAAATATTTCGTCCAAATATTAGAATTTAGAATTTTCGGCCGCCCCCACTCCTGTACCATGCGACCTCCAGATTACTATATATTAAACTCGATGGATTCTACCGATTCTACCCATCACTAGTTACCACTGTACTTAGTTGGAAAAATTACAGGCAATTTTAACTTATGCAACCGAAAGATCCAAAGTTATTTGGGTTGCATACTCACCGGCAGATAGGCACTCAACATAAAGTTACCGATTAACTGTTAACGTTAACTTCCGGTTCTGATTTTGTATTCACTATACGTACACATAAATACACGATCGACGGAAAAGATAGTTAAATATGTTTGTTTCTTAGCTCCCTAGTTTATGTTCATACATTTAAAATAAAGAAAAAAAGTCAATGACATCGTTTATTTATTGTGCTTTTGTAAAATTCGATATATAACCTTAGTGATATTTCAGTGAACCAGATAAAATGGTTATAGTCTATTTTTAAACCGATTAAAAAAACCAAATAATTTATATAATGCGATCGGTAATGCGACTAGACAGAGAGGTTGTTCACCATTCAAAGCGAAATGGAAGATACTCTATTTCTTTCTACAGTAACAATGTTCTCTACGCGCATGCGCAAAGTAGGCCGCAACAGTGTTGTTTAAAATTCGCGCCCAAATTGAGTCAGCGCGTCTGCGCAAAGCGTACAAAAACATTCTACCCATCTCCTTTCATACGCGGAATAATTTAACATTGGTCGAATAGGGTAAGACGCAGGGACTGAAAAAACCTCAAAAACCAATAAAATTATGTAGGTGGTGAAAAGTGGTGATTTTACTTTGGACGTCTGGTGATATTTTATTAGTACGCATGGCAACACTGCTTGTCGAGTCAGTTGGAGAATGAAACCGTGACGTTTGTGCTGTACCTTCTTCAGTGCGATTTTAATTTTCGAATTAGTAATAGTTTATTTCCACGTTCGGGACCGTTAAGAACCAAAATTCGTGTTTTCGTCCTCGGTTCCAGTTTAATTTAACTTTTAGCGTAATTTTTAAGCCAAATTTTGAAAGAACATTATAACTAAAAAAACTCCATATCTAAGCACACAGAATTGCACAATATTGGGCTACAGATCCTGGATCGTACTATGTAAAAATGTCTAATTGGAATAACCAACAGCAGTCCCAGTATAACCAGCGGCACTCAAATAATCAGGAACGATTTTATGGAGATGGTATTGACAATTTTACCAATTTCAATGGAACCTTTTATAACAGAGCCTATACCGATGCAAGGGGCTCAAGACATACCCAGCGTTTTGATGTAGAGTCGTCAAATTTGCATGCAACAGCCGCTGAGTTCACGCCTAGAAATTTGACAGTTACAGAAGATGTTGCCACCGGAAGTACTGGAACCGTAAGAAAAAATCCAAAATATAAGCCCTGGAAGCAAAATTATGGAAATAGCGGGCGATATAAAGAACAAAACGGCTTTAATAACCAAGATAGGTATAATAATCGCTCTGGTAGAGTTTATAATAGGTCGGATTACGATAATACTGAGAAATACGAAGATAAGGCAGAAAATAGATACGATACCAGGAATTCTAGTAGGTTAGAACATAATTCAGAGCCTGGTAATCGTAAATATAAAACTAGCAAGCCTGAGAATACCGATAACTATAAGCAGGATGAAGATAGAAGCAAAGATAAGTTTTTTAAAGGTTTCGGAAAGAATGGTAGGCAGGATAATAGCAAGTATTTCGAAAAGAACAATGGTTACGGGTATAAGAATAAATGGAATAAAAATGGTAGCAATCATAAGCAAAATAAAAATGCAACTGAAACCAATTGGAGGCAGAATAAGGTAAAGGAAAGGAGGAATAGTCTTCAAAATATGCAGTGTAAGTATTTATTAGGTAAACTCATTTATTTTCGGTTTACTGCACCAGTGTGCAGATCACTGATTCAGAGAGTCCATGCGTATTACCAGTACAACACTGGTAGAGTAAGAACTAATCAGTTTAGGCAATTATTCCTGTTATATTTAAAGTTTTATGGTTTTATGATCATATACTAGTAACCAGCCCGGAACGTGATATTTTTCTTGTGTGTGCGAAAAAAATTCTGGCACCTTTCGGAAAAAATTCAGTTGCCAATCCACCAGTTTTGTGGCATGATTAAAATACTTACTTTGGTATCAATCGGCTGTAAAATATATTCTGAAGTGTTATAATTTGCATGTAGAATTCAAATACTAGTTTTAACATAGGCATAGTTTTAACTTCGGAGGTTTGCTGTTTTAAAAAGCAAGGCTGTGCTAGAAAAACTGCCATCAAAAGGTTGGAAAAAAAGTTATTCAGAACTTTCCATAGATTTTCGTCCTCGTCGATATTTTTCTAAAATTAAAAATACCAAGTTGGCATCTTGTGAAGTCCCAATATCTACATATAATTAGGAAAATGTTTGACATTTTCAGGTAGTACTTTGATTTTAACTCCCATTATTGTTATTAATGTCTTTGACAAGATTAGTGGCTTTGTTATATGCTTATTCTAGCTACTACACATGATGCAATCAATATAATAGTAGCCAGCCTAAATTTCACACAACATCTATCTACAACAATTCTAAAAGATGAGTCGTCTTCTTGTTGTAGTGTTGTATCAAAATAATAATAAAAGCCCCCATTGCTTATATATAGTCAACGGGCGTGACTGGTGTGACACGTCACTGCGGAATAATCCACAAGTAGGAGTTTGGTATCTTTGAAAAATAACAATAAAAATTTGTTTCTTCTGTATACCTCAATCCGTGGAGATATACTGTATATTTGTTTGAAAGGAACACGTCCAGCTTTAATTTTAAAAATTTCTCTGCTGTGACACGTTACTGCAGAATAACCCACAACTAGGAATTTGGCATTTTTGAAAAATCACAATAAAAATTTGTTCCCTCTGTGCACCTCAATCCGTGGAGATATTCTGAATATTTATTTGCAAGGAACACATCCAGCTTTAATTTTAAAAATTTCTCCGGTAGTTTGTCATTTTTATTTGACTGTGCAATCGCCTTTTCAACTGAAATAATTGCCCTAACTATTCTAGTTTTTCTGGTCCTTTACGTCATTTTTAAATTTGGAAAAGTTTTTATGGCTCTTAGTCCAGGCGCCGCTTGTCTTTCTCCCTACAGCGAATTTGTATCTGCCTTTATAAAACACACTGTTTGTAAAGAACTGCGCCCTTATACGTGGTGCAAATTTTTATCCGCAGTGAAAACAAAATCCTTACTGGGCGCCTAGGCTTAGCAACTACAACAGGCAAAGTCAGTAGAAGTCTGAATTTGGGAAAATCATTATTGTTTAATCATCATCATTGACTTATTTTGAAGATCTCTTGGACTGGGGTTTTTAATGCCAATTGTGTATATTTGAACTCAGTTTATGGTTTAAACTGGCATTGAAAAATCTAGCCTTTAGTGCTCTTTTATTACGGCGCCTGTGTGCCCCGCACACGCTTCCCGCCGGCCCTGCTAGTAACAAAACGACTACTCACGATCATGACAGAATCCCTGATATTTATTAGGCAAATTCTTTTGTTTACAGTATTGCAATTTCACCGCCTTTCTCATTTGCAGCAAACCAGCGAGAACGCCTACAGGACATGCTTGAACGTCTCCAACTCGAGTGCATGGTATGCTGTGAACGCCTGCGTAACACCGATCAAGTCTGGTCCTGCAAGCAGTGCTACAACATTCTCCATCTCTCGTGCATAAAAAAATGGGCGAACACATCGAAACTTGACTGCGGCTGGAGATGTCCCGCTTGTCAAAACACATATGCTTCTGTTCCCGAAGAATACTTCTGCTATTGCGAGAAGATGTCTAACCCAAAATATGAACCCGGCCAAGTTGCTCACAGCTGTGGTGAAATTTGCGGGAGGAAAGGACGGTCCTGCGATCATCCTTGCGTTTTATTATGCCATCCGGGCCCCTGTCCGGATTGCACGGTCTCCGTAAGCAGATCTTGCGGTTGTGGAGCTACGCGGGCAACAGTTTCATGCAATACAGATGCCGCTATTGTCTGCGGAAACCCCTGCAATAAATTGTTAAATTGCGGGTTGCATGTATGCGCTAGGCAATGCCATGCTGGGGAATGCGCTGATTGTGTAGAGTTTGTCTGCCAGGAGTGTTACTGCGGGAAAGTCGGCAGAAAGGTTAGGTGCACCGAGGAGACCAGAGGCGTTGAGAAGTATGAATGCGATGATGTTTGCGGCAGGTTGCTGGATTGCAAGAACCACAGGTGTGTAGAAGTTGACATGTGAAAAACAAATTGGGGGACAAGCTGTTAATGTAGGATTTTATTAAGAACATGTGGCAAAGGTATGGCTATTTGACCATTCGAGTTTTTTCTGTAGTTCAGAGTTTCAGTATTATTAATCATCACACTGTCGTGAACACATAGAATGTGTTTAACTCAATAAAACTTTCATTTGGATTAACTGTGTTTTTCAGTTATCCATGCTGGTGGGTTTCCAATAAATACGGATAATTGGCAGTCTACTATACTGCCCTTCAAAGGTAAAGTGCCGTATGTACAAAAAAATGAAAAATTGAGCTATTGTTGTTTTTGTACTGTAAAAGGTATACTTTCTCATATTTATTATAAGAAAGTACCAAAAGGGCCTTACATTCGCTAAATTTTAAAACAAGTTTTGCAGTATGTGCACTTTTTGTGATACTACGCTAAAATGCGGCAAGTGCAATAAACTACGGTAAAACGCGGCATGTGCATGTATATACGGCGTTTCACCATTGTATTTGCACATGCCGCGTTTTAACCTAGTAACATGGAATGAATTTTGTAGTTGCCGCGTGCGCCGCACCATCTTGCCATTTTTGACAGTTCTCATTTTGTGTTGTATATTCGTTATTATTGACTGAACAATCAGTGTCGCTCGAGTTAACATACTAATACGTTGTCTCAAAACACGGTAATCGCGAATTTACAAGAATATAGTAACTTAATAATTCCAGTGCCGTTAGAATTCTAAGGTAAGAATTATTTTTAAATTTAATTTCGAAGGTTGAGCAATTTAAAGAAAGTTGGTAGTGATTCTACTTCTGTCTTAATGCTAGAAATTAAATATACAGGGTTTTAGTAAATAAGTGCGATAAACTTCAGGGGGTGATTCTGCATGAAAAAATAATGACAGTTTGCTATATAAACGTATGTCCGCAAATGCTCCGTTTTCTGAGATACTAGGTAAAGGTACTAGGTACTAGGTAAAGTTTTTCTTTAAAACTGACGATTTATTTATTGCTCTGAAACCGATCGAGATATGCAAATGAAATTTAGTGGGTTTTAAGAGATAGTTATTGCCCATTTTTTGACATGCAATTAAGAATTTTATGTTTGTCATTGCACGCATACGGGTAATGATATCAATTTTTTAAACAAAAGAACGGTCCGCCACTGGGATATTTCAAATTAAAAATCATTTTGGAATTCCTCGTTCAATTTGTGACAAAAAATCTCTCCATGCGTTTTTTTCGGAACAAAACAACAAACAAAACATCTTAAAGATCTCAATTTTTTAAAGTACTATTTTATACAATAATTAAACTAAAATAATAACAGAAAATAACACTAATAAAATTTTAAATAGGCGCAAAGCTACAAAAAATGTCGAAAATTACCTCCCTCAGACGTTACACCAGATTCACTCGTCAGTAATTAAGAAAAACTTTAACACCCCTTATCTCAGAAAACGAAGCATTTGCGGACATACCTTTACATACCAAACTGTCATTATTTTTTCGTACTGAATCACCCCCAGAAGTTTGTCGCACTTATTTACTAACAGCCTGTATATTATATTTACTATAATATGGATAATATTCATGAAAATTTTAACAATTTATTACTTAAAAAAAATGTGTTAAAAATACAAGGTAGGTACCCTTGCCCAAAATTTTTGGGTCTTGCTCATTAATCTAAAAAATACAAAATATACATCATTACTTAACATTAGTTAATACTTAAAATGTAAAAAGTGCATGATTTTTGAAACAGAAAACATGTAGTGCATTTTTGTATGTAGATACGGCGTTTTACCGTTGGATATTAAGAATGTTTACATTGGTCTATACTAGGGAAGAACGCAGCATCTACATTTATTCGCTATAATTTTTTTATTTCTGTATAAAATCTATTAAAGTGTTGTTAATTATAAGCAATTTACTTTAACCTACAATAATAACAAAGTATGTGTACGTAATTAACGCATATTTGTTTGAACTAGATACTTAATAGAAAACTGCAAATAACTCGTAACTACCGTTGATGTACATACGGCACTTTACCACTGGAGGGCAGTATAGCACTTTTAATTTTAATAGAAAGAGGAAGCATGAACAAGGCCGATCCTAGGATGTGGGCTGCCCAGCGTGCAAAGACCTAATGTGGCGCCCTCTAGAGAATTTTTCATATTTTGACTAATACTTAACGTTGACTTTATAAATTCATCTACCTGTGTAATGCTACCTCCTGACTCAGCCCGAATAAATCGGCGAGGCTGACTGAGACTAGGGATGTTCCGATACACCTTGCTGTACCGGTATCGCGTATCGTATTGTATCGTATCGAATGTACCGGTTCTGTACCAAACCGGAGGATAAAGTACCGGTACCGATGTACTAATAAAAAAAAATAGTTGCGGCAAAGTTTAATTTCCACGGGTATCGGATAGGACTTGGTAAGGCACTCAAATTTATTTCAAGCGATTCATGATCTTGTAATTTGATGATAATTTTAATATTTTATATATTTTTTGATTACTTTTCAAAACTAATTTAAAATAGATACGAGATGGTTAGGACAGGTTGCTCTCGCTGTAAGTTTATCGGCTGGAATTTTTACGGTCCAAAACTATTCGGGATTAGCAAAAAAAACTAACTTGGTTTTAATGAACAGTTTCCATACACTCGAATAACTTGGCATGTTTGTGTGTATTTTGCTTATCTTATAAAAACCAGTATGGCAAATGAATGTAATGACACAAAGATTTGCACACCAAAGTGAGGTTAATTAAGTTATAGTCGAGTTCGAATTTCGTGGAGTCGGAGTCGGAGTTCAGACAAATTTCAGAGGGGTCGGAGTCGGAAAAAATGTACCGACTCCGAGTCCAGGTTTAATTTTTGTAGAAAGAGAAAAACATGCGAGATGGACGTTGCCTCAGTACACAGTAAACAAATAAAACTTAACATTCTATTAGGTCTTTGACAAAGTACCTACCTACATACATATGTAAATAATAAAATTACAAAACACACTGTTCAAACGAAAGTGAAGACGATTAACAAAAGTAATCCGGCAGAAATTTGAAAAACGGTAATTTGAACAAAGGATTTTAAATTAGATTGAGAAAGTAGGGCCGTAGTTCAATGTAGTAATAATCATTTATCCAGATTACCCGGTTGCAGCCATAATTATGCTGCTTTGACGTCAGATTTGAAAATAATTAAAAATTATGTCAGGGCATCCTTGCAGGATGGTTGGAGCTATCCTGTTCCTCACAACAATTTTCTAAACGTATTTTGCATTTAATTCTATTTTTATTAAAATGAATTTTATTTTGTATTATACACTATGTCTTATGGGTGATTTTGTTATTATTAGAGATAGAAGGTCGGTTAAATGGACAAAGTAGTGCCGATTTGTATATTCTCTGGAGAAAACAGTTAAATACTTAATGATGTCAGAGATATTTTGAATAAACAAATTACAGAAAGAAATTACATATTATAATTATGTGGTCATAACTTTTTTGTTTGTGGTCCGATTAGTAGGCCTTTTTGCATCTTATAGGCCGTTTTTTACTTACAATTAGATTGTCAGTTTAAGTATGTTTGCCAACAAATTCGCTGGACAATGGACACAAATAAAACTTCTATTTTGCTTATGGTTTCAGCATTTGATTGTGAGTAATTGGATATGCGCAAGCCATATGTTTAATAAAATCAGATACAATACTAGAATATAAATTTAATTTATTAAATTTGTTTCTTTTTTCCTGGTAGTGCTTTTGTTTTCATAGTAAATTTAATGTTGCTCGATTGTATTACTCACCGTCAAATTTATGATTATTTACATATGTAAGATTTTTATTAGACATAACTATTTGAACATATTTTTGTATGCAATTTTTCTGGAGTCGGAGTCCGGTCCATGAAAAATATCTGGAGTCGGAGTCGAGAATTTTTTTACCGACTCCGCAGCCCTGCTGTCAACAACAAGACCCATAAGCAATTACAGATTCCTTCGTTGGGATCAGTGTCAGTTGTAAAATAAAGTTAATATTTGTTGCCGCTAGAGTACGCCAGTAGTCGGCAACACCAAATCAGAATCACCAAATGCCGCATCCATATAACCAATGTACATGTGATATCACGATACAATATCGGAAAAAAACGTATCGTATCGTACCGTATTGCATGCTATAGTACCGGTACAAAATATCGGGTATCGGAAGGCAAAGTACCGGTACTTTAAAATATCGTATCGTATCGAACATCCCTAGCTGAGACATAGCGGTCAAAGAAGGCCATCCACATTCTCGGCGCTCGGCTCGTGCATTCGCTGCTCATCTGCTGGTGACTTAGAATGGACGTCGCTGAAGTAGCCGCTGCCTCAGCGTATAATGTGTGTGCATACTTTCATTGAAATTGTGGTTATTATTAATTAATTGAATAACAAATAAAATTTAATATAAAATATAATAAATATTTGAAAAATTTCTTAAATGCAATTGATTTCGTATTCTGATCATTTATATTAGATACCATATACTAATATAAGATATAGTAATACGATTGTCCATAAAACAAAATTAAATAATTGCATAATTATTATTTTGTATAATGTATTGCGTTATAAATCAAATATTATAGTGCAAATCTATACAGAGTTAGTTAAAATTACAACTAAATAATTCTCCAACCGTAAAAAAATAAAGAAAAAAACATTTTTTTTTTATTTAAACTAGCTATCGAAATATGGTTACATTTCCTTTTTCAAATAGAACAATACTGTATGTTTTTAAATTTTTTAATTCTAAGATTATTTCTAAGAATTTTTTGTAGGAACCATTTTTCATAAAATGCATCATTTTTAGTTATCAGCAATTAATTAAAACTGCTGAACTTTGAAACTGATTTTTTTCCCACATACATACACACATTTATTTTAATTTGCAGTTTGAACGTTTAATTAACATTTAATTTAATTTTTCTATTTTGTTGTTCTGATATTTTGTATCCGTTTAGTTAAAACAAAAGTTTATGAGTTTTGATTAATTGCTTATAACTAAAAAACGACGCATTGTATAAAAAATGATTCTTGCAAAAAATTCATGGAATTAATCTTCATTATAAAATGTAAATGTGTGTGTTCTATTAGAAAACGGAAAGGTTGCCAGTTTCCATAATAAAATAAGCACTGTGTATATTAAAAATATATTTAGACGATAGCTTGTTTAAAATCAAACAACTTATGCTTGATTTTTTGAAGATGTGTTCACGTTTGGTCAATTATTTAGGTGCTCCAGATATTTTTACCAACCCTGTATACTGGTATGTAACAACGATATTATTAATCAATAACTTGGTAATTGCCCTATGTAGATCGCAGTCGTAATTTGCATCAAAGAACTGTACCAAAGCGATACAATAGATTCAGACATCATAGAAAAATAAGATTGGAATAACTTGGAACTGATAAGATTTATTTGGAAGATAAATAATATATTCTTTAGTTTTAACTAATTATTGATTTAATATTGCTATTAATATTAATTTTCATTAGTAGCCTTATAATACGGATGGTTAATTTATTGATATGCATTTGAATTTCTTCAATAATACAGAAATAAATATCATTATCTGGTATATTTTCCATTTTAAATGACAAATTATAGTAATGGGGACGTCACAAATAGAGAAAAAAATACTATCTGATATTTAATTTAATATCAATGTAAACTATTTGTATTTTGCATATAAATTTATCGTGTTCAATATTTTGAAATCTTTTTATTTCAATACTAAATAATTCATTCCATTCGTTACCTACATTTCGGGTTGCATCGATGCTCGAAGAGCCCCTTCACCGCACGTGTTTGATTTTATAAATCAGACCCCTGTCGTAAATAATACCTTCGGGTACACACAAAAACTGCTATGCGCCTCGTCAACAATCCAGTTTGAATGGATCGATACGAGAGCGCACAACTTAGACGAGTCGCTCGGCGAACGTGTGATTTTTATCCGACTATCTGCATCCGTAGAGACTTCTGGCATTCGAATGTTAGCGAATTTGGGCGAGTGTGGCATCCACACTCTCCCGATTCGCGGTCTCTAGCTATGTCTCGCGAGAGTCTCGAAGAGGTATAAGAGTAAAAGGTAAAACATTAATAAAAATGCAACACTTTACTTTTTTCTACCTACTACTGCTGTACCTACTACTATCTGGTATAAAACACTCATAATAATAAAGATTGAAATGTTTAAGCAGACAACAAATGAATGTAATAAACTTCTATAATAGTTTCAATCATTATAGATGCGAGCTGGCATGTCACTCAGGAAGTTGCGCACCATGCTCAACTTCACCCACTGAGGTAACCACCTGCCCATGCGGCCAGACCAAACTGAAGGAGGAGAGGACATCCTGTTTTGATCCAATACCTTCTTGCGATAAGGTAACATGTGTTTAAGGGGGGATTCCGGTTTTTTCCTCTAAAATTACCGCCTTTTTTAGAATTTTTTATTGGCGAGACTATGCAATAAATTGATTCCAAATTTGGCACAAATATTTATTAGCTTTTCAAGTATTTACAAAAAAAAAATAATACAGAAATATGATGAATCACGCTCACTAGCCACCCGCGACCATGACACTGCGCGAAGATCCGCGGTCACTGGTTGGCATGATTGGACCACTCCAGGTGATATGAAATAAAAATCTCGAATAGCGGCCTACTTAATACATAAGTAGTTATCGTTTGATGAACCAGAAAATAAAAATATTTATATTTGAGGAAATGGTGGCTTCTTAAACTCAAAATATCGATTTTTCTCAAAAAAATTGACAATGTTTTCTCTATAAAAGGAAAACTACATAACTTATTGCATTTCTTGTTCATCAAACGATAAAGGCATGTTTACTGAACATCCAGTTAAAATTTGAAGTCAATCGGTCCAATAGGTTTCGAAATATCATGCCAACCGTTTGCGAAAAAACTGTTCCGAGAAAAACACGTTTAAACATTCAAGTACAGTTTATTACGGGACATCGAGTACTTACAGTGTTTTTCTGCTAATATGCTATACCAGAGCCATACTTTATTCCTTCCTCCACTTCGTAGAATTTAATTTGAGACTTGCTCATTTCTACGCCTTGTTTGAGCTTATTTTGCAGCCTCTAGTGCACGTCTCGACGACATCAACAAACGAAGTTTCTCGCGAACATTTGCAAATATTTTCGTTTCCTTGCCAATAACGATTCCTATAGTTGTCATAGTTTAGAGGATGGCAGAAAAGCCTTTATTATAAATGCCTGCTGCTGCATAAGCCGCAATTTTGACCCACGGTGAAGATGTTTGGGTGCGAGGCGGCTGACAGTAGAATTGAAGCTTTAAGCGCAGATTATAGTGCCGTAAACTTAACCGTCACCGTAACCGCAACAGCAATCGCACTCGTAAGAAAATATGGGTATGTTATAGTGCCGTTATGCCAGTATCCACATCGGTAACGTCGGTGTTCTGTTTTATTTACAGAGTCGGTAAAGAAACCCCCGAACAAACTACTTAACCTAGAGACCGTGCACAAATCACTTTACACCGTCAAAATTTTCAAACTAAAATGGATCCTACACATGTAAAAGTGATAGCAGCATCAATCTTAACATTGTTATTGTATAGGAAACAATGGCTAGAATCAAAAAAAAAAACAAAAAGAGTTCGCAGGTATAAAACCCGAGAAATAAATAGATATCGGCGAGAAGATGGGTTTTATACTCGCACTTTCTTAAAATTAAAATCGTTGGAAGCAGAGGAATTTTTTAAATATACGAGGATGTCAGTGCCTGTCTTTAATAAATTATTAGACATGATTAGGCCTCATTTAATTAGAAAGATGTTGCCTGATGGTATATCTCCGGAGCAAAGATTAGCCTTAACGATCCAGTAGGTTTTAATGAATGTATTATCGGCTTGCACTTGTTATTTAGAATGTTATGTTTCAGTTATTTATCGCAAGGTTCATCTATGAAAACCATAGCATGGAAATACCATCTTGGGGCGACAACTGTACAAAAGACTATCATTGAAGTGTGTGATGCGATTTGGCAGGAATTGTCAGGTATATACCTAAAATCACCTTCAGTTGACGATTGGAAAGTTATTGCCGAGGGTTTTCATAAGAAATGGAATTTTCCCAACTGCGTCGGGGCTTTGGATGGCAAGCACATTAATATACAGTGTCCGGGTAATTCAGGTTCTGAATATTTCAACTATAAGAAAACCTTTAGTATAGTGTTGATGGCAGCATGTGATGCAGATTACAATTTCACTATGGTTGATATTGGTGCTTACGGGTCCCAAAGTGATGGAGGAGTTTTTAAAGCTTCGGTGCTAGGGAGAAGTTTGGATAACGGTAGCATGCAGCTGCCCGAAGCGAGTCTATTACCTCGCACCAATATCAAGATGCCATATTGTTTTGTCGCCGATGAGGCCTTTCCACTAAAAGCCTACATTATGCGTCCGTATCCCGGTAGACAACTGAGCGATCAGCAAAGAGTCTTCAATTATCGTTTAAGTAGAGCCAGGCGAACAATTGAAAATTGTTTTGGGATATTGGTAACGAGGTGGCGTATTTTAAGAACACCCATCAATGCCAAGGTATCTAATGTTGATACAATTATAAAAGCAGTGGTGTGTTTACATAATTTTGTAAACAAAGAAATTCCAGGAAAGTATCTCTCACAAGTATTTGCCAATAATGAGAATGCTGGAGAACAGCTAAATAATATCCCGGAACTTCCGCCCGTTGGTAGACTTGCGTCTAATAATGCGTCAAGGGTTGCTTATAATTTGAGAGATTCTTTGGCTAATTTTTTTACGACTCCAGAAGGTGAAGTGCCATGGCAACGAGAGAAAATTGATCGTGGAAAGAAACCTACCTGAATTATCGTCTTATATATATTTTTTTTATAACACTTTCTGTATTTAAATCTTTAAATAATAAAACTACTTTTTCAAAAACTATATCAAATTATTTATTATAAATATTACTATGACGATTAGAATATAAATAGTTTTGTCATTTCGCATAACTTTTTATGTAATGACTGATCTGGACATGCCAAAACGTTGCTAACTAATAATTTTCCATAAAAGGATACGCAAGCCAACCAAAAACTATTTATATTAAAATATATATATACTAACACAAAACAAAGACTAAAATTTAAAAAAAAAACACGAAATTAAACAATTATAAAAAACGATGCCCGACTCACTCACTATCAGTATCTAACAGTGCTTCATTAATTAGATTACTGATAGCCACCTTCAATCGTATCTTCTTCTTCTTCTTTTTCATCTCCGCCAATGTCGTTCCAACGTAATTGCCAAATACCTCATCTGAATTTTTACTGGTCTGTTGCTTCAAATATTCAGACAGGTTGGATATTGCGCTATCCACTGGCGTGGAATCCTCTGTGTACGGTCTTTTTGATGTAACGGCTCCTCCCGCACCAGACGTTGACGGAGATGGCATTGCTCGAACAGATGCACCTCTGGAACTGTGATCTGGTTCCTGTGTTTCACCTTCACTAGCATCCGATACGTCCACTGAGTCATCCACTGGCATCGACGTTTCCAACGAGATGTTGGAAGACGTTCTTAAAAAAAAGAATAGACTGTTAACACCATTAAATAAATATATAAACGCATTTACTTACTTTCGCACTTTAATGTGCGGATCTAGGAACTGCATACTACTATACAGCTTTGGAGTACTTGGCGTAGCTGCAGATCCTGACGGAAGATTTTTAATTAGCCGCCTATATTTGCCATATCTTTCACGGATGTTTTTCCACAACCTTTTGCAGTCGTCCACTAAAATGGTAAAGTTAGAATGTGCTACTACTTTACAGAAATTATAAATTCTTACCTGTTGCATTCATTGAACTAGCTATAACCTCCCAAGCATTTTCCTTCATCTTCGTGTCTTTGAAGTGTTTGGACGTTTTATCGTAGAGAAAGTCGTACTTCTCTACGAAAGACACCAACGCACACTCGTCAACCATTTTCCACTTAACAAATCACTAAACCCACCAATAAACCGTGCAACAAATGTTCCAAACACACCTGTGTACTAAGCGTCTTGTGTAGGTTATGGTGGTATCAGGCATTGGGTATGAGCGAAGCGAAGGGTCGCGGAGGTCGGGCCACGTGCATGCCAAATCATAGAATCAACGCATTATCGAAACTGCAAGCAGTAGACTAGACGAATACTAGACAACTTAGTGCCCGTAACAAAGTTCGCTTACGCATGGGTCACCGTAAAAACATTACGGGCCACTATAACCGCTAACGAAGAAGCGTGCATGTTCAACTTTCTTACTGTACGGTTACGGTTAAGTTTACGGCACTATAATCTGCGCTTTAGTTGTTGTGTTGTGTGTCACCACTAGGGGTGGGCGATCTCGGAAATTTGTGAACGATCTTTGATCACAATTTGAGCTCGATCTGATCGATCGATCGATCAGATCGAAAAGATCGATCAGATCGAAAAGATCGATCAGATCGAAAAGATCGATTTGATCGATTTGATCGACCAGATCGAAAAGATCGATCAGATCGAAAAGATCGATCAGATCGAAAAGATCGATCAGATCGAAAAGATCGATCAGATCGATCTGATCGATCTTTTGATGATACGTACATGGTTGGACACTTGTCGTACGTATATGAAAGAACTGAAAGATCGATCGATCGATCGATCGATCTTTCAGATCTTTCATATACTTTTCTCTTTCATATACTTTTCTCTTTCAGATCTTTCAAAGATCTTTCAGATCTTTCAAAGATCTTTCAAAGATCTTTCAGATCTTTTCGATCTGATCGATCTTTTCGATCTGATCGATCTGATCGATCTGATCGATCTGATCGATCTTTTCGATCTAATCGATCTTTTCGATCTGATCGATCTTTCAAATAAGATGATCGAACGATCGATTTTTTTGCCCAGCCCTAGTCACCACCCAAACACTGTTCTAGCAACTCTCTCGACGACAAGTCGTTGTAAATCGGCTTGATGGCATTTTCGACATTATTAGCAAGTGTTATTGAATTCATCCAGAGTTTTCTCGGCTTCAGGTTTTTCGCCATTTGCACCAACTCTGTGATCCCACAGGGCAGTACATATGCTCAACCACTTTGTTAGTATATTTCTCCATAAATATAGTGATCCTATACAACGGAAATGTGACCTCACTTCTTCCATATCCCGTCTCCAAAACCCAGCACTATACTTTTCTCGTCTTCCGCTGTCGACAATTTATCGGTAGACGTACTAGCAAATGCTTTTCTTTCACGAGTGTGCATTCTCAGAAAATTTTCTTTTTTTGTTGTCCATCCGCACGTGTAGGAGTCCTTCTTGAGTGTTTTTTTTATCGATGATTGTTCACGAGAGAATTTCACAGAATAATAAACCACACACTGCAAAATTTTTTGGCTTGAAAAACTCGGGCAGAAAAATTGTTCAGCGCGCGATACGACCGATCCGCGCGCTGCATATTTTTGGCACCTGCACGCCGTTGGCTAATTGCTTACAACTTCGCTAATTTTGCAAATTTTACCTTAAAACTTCGTACACACATTCTTAAGACCTTAAATAATAAAATAACGTACAGAAAAAAAAATCGATTTTTTTTCATCAGAAAACCGGAATCCCCCCTTAATAAAACTATAGTGTATAATAAAAGTATACAGGGTCTCCCAAGACGAGCTGCCATTAGAAGTATATGGAGGACCAAATGAAATGAGAGATTGAAAATTTGTGGACTTATATTGTCGGACACGATCGTCTCAACTAAAATATTTTGAGTTTTCAGTTACTTCCGGTTACACCGGAAATGATGTCAACTTCTATATTTCAAATGGAACACCCTGTATTTTATCTATATTTTACCTGTATTTTTTAGATCAATTTAGATCAATTTTATGTTACATCTCTATACCTAACATGTGTCCTTTTTGAGATATTCACTTTTTTCATTAAAAAGTGCCAGCTGCTTTCAATTAGTTATAAATTATCCCCTGTGACCGTTGGAAAAAAGTTGTCCGGCAAAATTGTTAAAACATATTATCAATACATCGGTAAAATTCTTCTGAAAGTTATACAAAGTGTTCAAATTATATCATCAAAGTTGAATTCGAGAAAAGTACTAAAAGTCGATTTTGTCAAATGGCAACCCTAACATATGAATACATTTTTCAATTCTATGGTAAATTCTAGATCAACTTTGTGTACAATGTCCTATACCTAAAATGTACTGGTGCCTACTGAAATCGATTTTTAAACATCACGGTAGAAATTGCAAACATTGCCAAATCTAGATTGCGTTTGAAAACAACTGAACAATTTGGAATAAACAGAACTTTATTAAACAAGTTTTTTAGGTCATTTTTCATCATAATTAATTTGGTGTTTATAAAATTATAAGGCTACAATAAAACACAATATTAAATATAAAAAAAATCATTAAAAAAAACTGCTTAATTCTATTTCATTAACTGTTCAAAAACGTTACCGTTTTCTGCTAAAAATGCTTCAATTCTTTTTATCATATTATTGGTGGTGGCGTCCCTGATTGAGTTAGCACATAACCCATTGAAAACAGCTCGAACTCTATCTTTCATGTTCTCCTTATCAATTACTGGGTTCTCATAAACTACGTCTTTAATGGCTGCCCAAATGAAAATATCCATTGGCGCGAAGTCGGGGGAACGCAGTGGATATTTGTATGACCCATTAAGCGCAATCCACCGACCGTCGAACATCTCGTTACGCAAGCCTCTTACTGCAACAGTTGGGTGCGCTGGAGCACCATTTGAAATCACCCAATTATTGAGGACCCAATAACTGATAAGAAGAACATGAAAGATAGACTTCGAGCTGCTTTCAATGGGTTATGTGCTAACTCTATCAGGGACACCACCAACAATATTAATATAATAGAATTAAGCAGTTTTTTAATTTACTTTACGATTTTGTTTTATTTTTAATATTGTGATTTGTGGGCTTATAATTTTATAAATACTAAATTAACTATAATGAAAAATGACCTAAAAAACTTGTTTAATAAAGTTCTGTTTATTCCAACTTGTTCAGTTGTTTTTAAACGCAATCTGGATTTGGCAATGTTTGCAATTTCATTTTTTTTTGTGATGTTTAAAAATCGATTTCAATAAGTACAAATACATTTTAGGTATAGGACATTGTGCACAAAGTTGATCTAAAATTTTCCATAGAATTGAGAAATGTATTCATATTTAGGGTTGCCATTTAAAAAAATCGACTTTTAGTACTTTTCTCGAATTCAACTTTGATCTTATAGTTTGAGCACCCAGTATAACTTTTAGAAGAATTCTACCATTGTGTCGATAATATGTTACCTTCACAACAATTTATCCGGACAACTTTTTTCCAGCGATCACAGGGGATAATTTATAAATAATTGAAAGCAACCGTGCAGCTGTCATTTTTTAATGAAAAAAATGAATATCTCAAAAATGACACATGTTAGGTATAGGAAATGTAACATAAAATTGGTCTAAAATTTAATGAAGGTTTCAAAAATGCGATAAAATACAGGCTGTTCCATTTGAAATATAAAAGTTGACATCATTTCCGGTGTAACCGGAAGTAACCGAAAACTCAAAATATTTTAGTTGAGGCGATCGTGTCCAACAACATACGCCCACAAATTTTCAATCTCTCATTTCATTTTGCTCTCCATATACTTATAGTGGCAGCTCGTTGTGGGAGACCCTGTATATCCGAGCTGTCTGTATGTCGTAGGCAAATGGTTATTTTAGGCAAAAGCTATTTGCCTGGGCAAATAGTTGTTAAACCATTATTTATATTTTTAAAGCTATTTGCCTAGGCAAATGTATTTGCCAAGACCGTTGTTAGGCAAAGAGCATTTTGTTTTCAATCGAATTTGTTTTAAAATTATGTGAGGTTATGTGCAATACGTGAAAGTTTGTTCTGAAATACGTCATAATTAATATTTAGACGAGATTACTTCTGAGTAATATTTTGCCAGAAATAACCATTTGCCTGCAACATGTATATCACACTACTGTACAATGTGGATCAATTTTAAGCATAAGAATATTCCATTTTCCACCACCATTATAAATGAAAAGATAAAATAAAGTGCAAATATCTGTATAGGTGTGCAATAAGATATTGAAATGTGGCCAACCGAGTGATCCTCACCGATGTCAAAAGGTTTGCCACCAAGGAGAGTGCCCTCCGTGTCCTCTAATAACCATGGTCAGATGTCGTTGTGGTTATATGGACAAAGAAGTGTCCTGCTCTGAGCTTACCAGCAAGGCCGATGATGCTCGCTGTCAGAAGAAGTGCACAAAGGTAAGCAAAAAGAAAATGATTTTAGTCCGAATTATCCAAGGTGATAACTTTTATTACAATTACCATGTAAATAAAAATAAAAAATGGTAAATTACGTTGGGTTAATAATAATAATAATATTTATTGCAGCATAGTAATTACAGAGTTATAAAACTACAGAGTTGTAAAATTTCGACGTCCTACATATCTCTGAATCACCTTAACCAGGTCACAAAAACGAAATAGCATAGCAACAAGACCATGATTTAAACACATCACAAGAACATATCACCGATATCACACTGCAAAAACTCTTGAGTCGAGTATAGGGCAAGCTTTAGTAAGAATTTCCTCAACTTGGTCGTAATTTTGGATGAGCTTAGTGTTTACAGCTTTTTTCTGTAGTATAAAAGCTCTATAATGTGTTTGTAGCTGAGCCATAACTTAGGCGACTATGAATCAGAGCAAAGTAAGCCTTTTTGATGGTGTTTGCGTCTGTGATTTTTATTAATTTCCAAATGGCAAATATATGTTTGGGTACTTTGCTGCAAGGTCCGCCAATCTGATCCACCCATGATAGGGTAGAGTCCACCAGAAATCCCAGGAACTTCATGCTGTTCTCAGTATTTTCCACATCCAGCCTGTTTGCAAAGCTAAAGATGCTTGTCTTGTCCTCGTTCAGTTTCAAGTGGTTAGCATTAAACCAGGCACCAGACACAACTATTTCATGTTTTATAGTTTCTGTCACATTTTCTATCAAGGTTCGAATTACCGAGTAATTAAAAATTCAACATGGTAAATTACGCTGGTTTAAATTACCGGGTAATTAAAAATTCAAAATGATAAATTAATTAATTTTTTCAGTAAATTACCGCTGAAATTAAGTTTATTACTTTCAAATTTAAATTACCACGTAATTAAAAATTGCAATTGATAAATTATATTTTCTTAAATTGCTGGATAATTCAAAATGATAATTTACCAATGACAGTAAGTTGTGTAAAAAAAAACTTAGGTACAGCCTTATAAGTCATAATATTGTAGATAACCACCAATTCGCCCGAACGAGCAAATGTAGATGGCGCTGCAAAAAACAGTTACGGCCGCTCTAAACGGGATAAAATCCTGGTGTTCTGTGTACATACGAGTACGATATGACTTTAATTAGACGTTTTTGGATGGTTATTGTTCCTAATAATAATGGTAATGTAATTGGTTGCGGTTATGTTGGCGAGAACATAATTGCAAAGTGTTTAACCTCAAAATTTGTGGAATGACAATGCGTCACTGTAAAATGAACTACACTGAGGAACACGACAATAGTTGTTACTCTTATTGCTTCTTTTCATTGCCCTTTCCATGTTTTCGTTCAATAATAGGTTTACAAATGCACTAGTTTACCAAGTACTGGCCACACCGTTCCTGTTTAGAGTAACTCACTCTTTTACCACGAGGGGGCGACTCTTTTGCTTGTTTTAACGAATCGCTGATGCTTTTCCTGATTTAATAGTAATAATTCATCATTAAAATGAAAGCAGGGACTACAATATTAGTTATTTATAACCATCAAGTATCTCGACAATTAACGCACTCGCTAATCGCTCGTGCGTTAAACAGTCTCGATCATTAATCGCTATTTTTAATATTCGAGTAGGTTACAAAATTTTTTCATTGATCGTATTCTTCTGGCGGCAACTACATAGATTTTATACGTCGATGTCCTTGAGGTTATATGACCATTTATGTAATTTGACACAAACAGTTCTGAACTGTATGCCTAGATAACGGGATGTTTTGATTGGATGGTTTTATTTTACGTATGTTCGATTTGCTGTAATGAAGTAGTTTGATTGGCTATAACAAATCATGCAGTAATAGAAGTCGTGCATTATAGAGCTTTTTAATAAATGATTTTCTATTCACTAAGCATACTCATAAATAAACGATCGACGGAAAAGATACTTTTTATACCAGCAATTTATAAAATGGACAGGCCAACAGCATAATTATAGTATAAAATACTTTAATTTATTACCGACTCACAAAACGATAACGCCCGGTTTCACAAATAATGATCACATTTTGTCCAGATCACCAGAACATTTCTTTAAATCAAGTACGGATGGAAGATTTTGAAATTAATTTATAAAGTCCGGTAAGTTAACCACTGTAAATAACATTTTCGGTAAATTACTGGTAAATTACCAACGGTAATGTAAATTGATGATAAATTACCATCGGTAATTTAAGCCGTAAATTACGGTAATTCAAAATCGGTAAATTACCATTAATTACAGTAATTAATTTGGTAATTTACGCGGTAAATTACGCTTTGACATCCCTGAATATTATAAATTAAATTCATTCTAACTTAACGATAAACCACATGAATAAGGAATTTTGCTTCACTAAAATTAAGGAATTTTGCTTCACTAAAATTTTGGGATTTTATAGATGAGGTTATGCTGCAAGCACAAGTGTAACCAGTATTGCTGTATCGAGGTGGACCACCATTGTACGCTACTCTGCAACCGCGCACTGTCGTGTGGACTCCACCGGTGCGAGCAGGAGTGCCACAGGGGACGCTGCGGACTGTGCCCACGCATGAGCTTCGACGAGCTGTTCTGCGAGTGCGGCGCCAGTGTTTTATACCCGCCTGTGCCGTGCGGTACTCGACCGCCGTCTTGCAATCAGCCCTGTTCGAGGCCGAGACCTTGCGGACATCCAGTGGCACATGCGTGTCACACGGGGCCTTGCCCGCCCTGCACCATCCTGTGCAAGCGGTGGTGCCATGGCAAACATGAGCAACGAGGGACAATATTGTGTCACCAGGATGAATTTAGTTGCGGTCTACCCTGCGGTAAGAGTCATTGAGTTTACAATGCATTTTAACAACTGATGAAACGGCTTGCATAGTGTGTATATGTCGTTTTTAGTTTTTTTTGTTTTTCAATATTGGTTTAGAGGTTTAAAACTTTTCAATGTCACGCGTATTAGTCTGTATTGCTATGTGCGATGGATTATTACTGGTCAGCCAAGTGCTGAGTGTACATTAGAGTGACCAAAAATCGCAATTTGCGTAATAAAAAAATCTACTTGAAATGACCCTACTCCACACAAAAGAACACAGAATCTTATTTATTTAGGAGAAAGGTATTTGTCGGGCAATTCCGTCATACGAAGATCGAAAATAACCAGCTTTCCTTATTTATTTATTTATTTATTTTTTTATTTTAATGGAAGTTTTTGTATTTTTGTTCATGTAGTTTTTCAATATTGTATTTCTCTTTCAAGTTTTTTATTATTACTGATTGATTGCTCGATTTATTGTTGCGCCAATGGAATTGTAATACTGTTATACAAGGCATGTATAAGTGCCGTTTATGGATAAATAAATTACCAGATTTTTAAGTTATTAATGAACACGGACACTGCTTTGGCACTGTAAATTGTTGAAAATTTACAATATTCTTTGGACAGCAGACACCAAAATTTGTGTCCGCTTCTGGGAACTGATCGGTTTATGGAAAGAGCTAATAATTGAATGATGAAATTTGTTCCCAGGTAATTTGTTTGGTTAAGGCAACTATCTGCAAAGAAAGCGTTTACTGTACTTCTATCAAAAATAGGTACCTTATAAGGAATATAAAGACAGCAGCACAAGATGAAATCGTCTCCTTCAGTCATATTTACACACGTTCCATACTACACTGCTCAAAGAAAATAGGGGAACCCTTTTTTCGAAACCCGTAACTTTTTAAATAAAAGTTCTAGGCAAATCAAAGTTGGTATGCTTTAAGGCAGGGATGCACAGACCGCGGCCCGCGGGCCGCATGCGGCCCTCCGTTGATATACTGGTGGCCCGCCTCACTCACAGCAGCTGACTGCTACTACCAAAATTGAACCAAATATTACAAAAATGGTTAAGACTGCAATGTCACGCTTCAAATTAACATCTTGTTTTTGTAAATCATTTATCTGGATACCTATCTACCTATTTTTGTGCAATACTCGATAAATATGAAAATATAAAAAAAATATATATACAGTGAAGTCTCCAATAAGCGGACACCGACGGTGTCATCCTTTTTGTCCGCTCAAGAGAGGTGTCCGCCTAATAGAGAGCCCATATATTTTTTTTAGGTTTTCAATCAAATAATTTACCGACAATAATTTATCAATATAAATAATACAAAAAAGTGATTAAACAAGTTTCAGTATAACAAGTACCTATATTAAAAACTAAATATCAAATATCTTAAAAATTAAGAATAACTACACACAGGTTTACCAATATCATCATATATGTTGTGCTTCATGTACACATGACGTAGGTAGTATAATACCTACATATTTAATACGCAAATGTTGATATAATATGGTATGTATAATATGAAGTCCACATAATATTATTACAGCTGTACATAATACCTATCTCCTACGTTTTGACTACTTTTGTAAAAAAATCTGTTTGTTTTTTTTCCATTCAAATAACAAATTTTGTGTAATGAGATTCTAAATTTGCAGCAAGGTCAAAAGCGTTGATTGAGGTCGTTTTCATTTTTTGCATATAATTGTAAATTTTTCATTGCGGTTAAGGCATCATTTTTTCCTTTAGTGTGAATATGTGTTTCTTGTTTTTAGACAAATCCATGATATCGCTACGTGAAAGTTAACCCATATTAGAGACATAAGCATGTGTATATAAGTAAAAACTTACCACACATGCACTTTAATTTAAAGATGTAAATACACGTGTAAATCTATTATAATTTATAGGCACAAACGCCAGCTACGCACATATTTTGACAGCTAACGTATGGGCTATGATACGCAAATATCATACGCACTATAACCTTGAGTTGTGTGGTTCCCTGAATTCTATTCCCTTGCATTGGTTTGTTCAATGTGCATCCTACTGTCTGCTCAAGAGAGAGAATTTGTTTCAAAATTGCATAATACTGTTGTCCGTGTCCGTTTAATAGAGGGTCCGCCTAACAGAGGTGGCATTCTATATAAAATACGTATGGTTAGGACGGTGCTAAGAAAATTGTCCGGTTAACAGAGTTGTCCGCTTATTAGAGGTGTCCGTTATGGGAGAGTTCACTGTACTTATAAAAATGAACAATATGATTTTTTTTGCGGCCCTTCCATAAGCCTAAATCAATCGATGTGGCCCTTGGTCCCAACAAGTCTGTGCATCCCTGCTTTAAGGACATATATTTAAATAAAGAAAATTACAAAAACAATGTTACAACTCTTAGTTACTTCTAAGTTACACTTAAAAATGTAAATTAATAATGCAAAAGAAAATTAAAAAAATGTCAAGTATGCTTTGAATTTACATATGAAACCCTACTAATTATGACACATGAATTCAGTTGTCAATTTTCGTAAGAAGTAAAATGAGGCATCTTAGTGAAGTGTAAATTGCTCGTGCTATCGCCCTTATTCAGCATGGCCACTCTATTCGACATGTTAGCAGGGACCTTCAAGTTTCCCCTTTTTGTATTCAGCGTTTATGGAATTGCTTTCGGGAGACATGCCGCTATGTTAGAAGAGCTGGACAAGTCGAAATCGAAAAACTACTTAAAACCAAGACCGATTTCTTGTCCTTTGCTCTCTATGTCAGCGTACTGTCACAGCACGAGACCTCCTAAAGGCCCTAAGACGAGCACGTGGAATAGAAATTTCTGATCAAACTGTTAGAAACAGATTAAAAGAAGCGAATTTGAAACCACGAAAACCTGTCCGCGCACTACGCCTTGCGGTGCATCACAAAGCAGCGCGGATGAGGTTTGCTCGGATCACAGAGATTGGAAAATTCGTCACTGGACGCCTGTACTATTTACAGACAAGTCCAGATTTCAGTTAATTCGTTGCGACGGTCGAGTACGTGTATATAGATGTGGTGAACAGAGACCTGGTGAACGCTACACAGTCGCTACTATACAGGAAGTGGATAGATTTGGTCGTGGATCTATGATGCTTTGGGCTGGAATCAGTATAGACAACAGAACTGATCTTGTTATGGTTTCTGGTAGACTAAATGCCATGAATTACATCGAAAACATCTTGGAGGACCATGTGGTGCCTGCTGCATATGGCGTCGGTCAAAATTTCATCCTAATGCAGGAAAATGCAAAGCCACATACCGCCGGCATCACCAGAAACTTTTTAAAAGAACGTGAAATTCAGGTCATGGATTGGCCTGACCTGAATCCTATTGAACACGTGTGAGCTCAGCTTGACTGACGCGTTCGCAAGCGCCCTAATCTACCACTAACCGTACAGGAACTGACACAAGCCCTGATTGAGGAATTGGAAAGCATACCCCAAGAATCTCTTCGCAGACTAGTGCGAAGCATGCCACGCAGGTGTGAGGAAGTGATTCGTGCTCGTGGAGTGCATACACTGTATTAAACCACACCAATCCACAGAAAACCCGACTGTCATTTTCATTTTGTTTTGCCTTATTAATTTACATTTTCAAGTGTAACTTAGAAGTAACTAAGAGTTGTAACATTGTTTTTGTAAGTTTCTTTAGTTAAATATATGTCGTTGAAGTATACCAAATTTGATTTGCCTAGAACTATTATTTAAAAAGTTACAGGTTTCAAAAAAAGTGTTCCCCTGATTTTTTGAGCAGTGTATAACACACAAAAAAATGTAGAATCTTTAATAATAATTTAGATGGCTTTTACACATTTGTGGCACCATACTGTATTGCTAATGCTTATACTGAGCGTCTGTTTTAAAGCGGAGCAGACCATATTGGTAAAAAATCCTAAACTGCCTTCATAAAATTGTTATGTATCGTTGGTTGCCTATGTGGCAGTAATCGCTATTGAAATGTTGGCTATTTCAACATGGAGTGTAGGATATGTTTCACATTTAAACAGATTCCCGGTATGTAATTGTTGCAAGGACTTAAGAATTTTTGCTCCCTTCCATTAGCCTGAAACCCAAATTAAGAATTGTTTCTGTCTTTAGGAAAAGATCTTCCATGCGGGCAGCACAAATGCATCCAGCCGTGCCACAAGGGCTCCTGTCCGTTGCCTTGCGTTCAGCCGTGCCCTAAGCCACGCCCAACCTGTGATCATCCTTGTAATCAGCCTTGTCATCCGGAAGGTCCGTGTCCGGACAGTCCTTGCCGTCAGACGGTACGAGTCACATGCCAATGTGGCCTACGTTCCAGCTCGAGGGCTTGCGTGGACTTAGCCGGCGAGTATCAGGCGATTGCAATGTCACAACTTGCCTCCAAGATGGCAGATATACAAAAAGGTCAGACCGTGGATCTGAGCGACATTGTTAGCGGGCAGAGGAAGCATGTTACGCCAAAAACGTAAGTTATGAGCACACCATAGTCTCAATAACATGAATCTTATTCATGTTTTGAAGAGGGAGGGTGGATCTATCAATGCAAGGTTAAATCTAGTAGTTAACAAACTGGTAGTTTACGTTAACTCCTAGTTACGAAAATGACGGGTCTTTCAATGCAGTCTAAACTTCTAGTTACGCGATACAGGTTAAGGAGAGGTTGGCAATGGAAAAGCAATATCGCCAACCATAGAAAAATAAGATCTTAGTAATTTTCTGGTGATATATAGCGCTTCGCTGTCACCTGTGCACCAGTTACCGCATTTCTGTTTGAATTTCAAAGCTTAGACATTTTCTTTGTTTACGAATTTACATATTATGTTGTTTTCTGTACATTTTGTTTTCTATGGACTATTACGCACATTTGATTGTATTATATCTCATTTGATAAGTTATATACTTATAAATATATATATTATGATTAGTAGGAAACATGTTTCGGCTCACGCCATTGTCAATCCTAAATTGTCTATTTTGGGGATATACGATATATATGTTATACTATGCGAGTTCCTTGTACGCCATTGTTTGTAGAGGTACTTCGCTCGCACACATCTATGTCTGTGTTTAGAACTTGTTGCTAACTTGCTAGTCTTTTCGTAGCACACTTGACTTGTCCACGTTCATATGTATTTAATGTATATCCCCGAAATTGACAATTTAGGATTGACAATGGCGTGAGCCGAAACATGGTTCCTATTTAAATTAAATTTCTTTGCAAAATTAAAAAGGTCTCTTTATTCACCAAGAACTACATAATTTTTGCAAGTATGAAACATCCCACATCTAACAGTTCCCCTTTAGTTGGTTTGATTGTAAAACTTAGTCCATTGAAAAATATATGCTTAGGGATACTGACCCTGCGCCATCTATTAGGAAATACGGCAGTTCAGTTAATAGGAATTCGTTCTGGCTTTGCCATTGCCGGGTAAAAATTGCTGAACATTTATGTGAATCCCGAAACATTGTATCGTTACTCGCAAAGTTATAAAAGACTCCATTTTGTTCAATCCTTGACTAGTTGTTGTTATATAATAAGTTAGTGAGTATATGTATACTAGGGTGGTCCAAATTTATACCTTGCAAAATCTTTTTTTTACTGGAGGGCAATGATCCCCCCAATCAGCTCCTTTTCAGGAAAAAAAAATTAACGTTACCGTTAACACGTGCCACCAAGCACCTCAAATTTCCCATTTAAAATACATTGGAAAAATGCATCTTTTTTTCCTCTTTTTTTCACGTTTCGGATTTAGAAAAAAAGTTGCGGGAGATTATCAGAAATTGTTTAGAACTTCCCAAAGATCAAATCCACAACCACTATTTTTCTTTTTACCGCCCCTACCCTCTCCTGCAGTACCCTAAAAATGAGGCAAAATTTTCCCCAAATTTACAAAGTTACGTGATTTGTTATTTTTTTGACAGAAATTACTATTATTGAATTGTTGATAAGTTTTTTGTCATTTATTAACTAATTTAAAAATTAAAAAAATGATTAAAAACAGTTATATTTGTTTAAACAAAAATATACGATGTTACGAACTCATTTTTCCATTTATTGCAAACAGTATTAAATTATTGTTTTTGGTCATTTATTAACTAATTAGCAATTGTTTAAACAATTACCATTTGGTTAAACAAAAATATATGTTGTTACGCAAATATTTTTCTAATTTTGCAGAAATTATTAGATTATTGGTATTTTTTGTCATTTATTAACTAATTAGCAATTGTTTAAACAATTACCATTTGCTTAAACAAAAATATATATTGTTACGCACATATTTTTCTAATTTTGCAGAAATTATTAGATTATTGGCAGTTTTTTGACATTTATTAACTAATTTGCTATTGTTTAAACAAATACTATTTGTTTAAACAAATATATACATTGTTACGGACATATTTTTTGTATTTATTGCAGAAACTATTATTGAAGTATTGGAATTTTTTTGGCATTTATTAATGAATTTGCATTTCTTTAAACAAGTACCAATTTTTTAAACAAACATTTACAATGTTTTTTGTTTTTTCTCTTGTAATAATTATATTGTTACATTGTTAGCAAGTTTTTTGTGATTTGTTACTTAATGTGCAATTGTTTGAACAAATAAATTTGTTTAAACAATAATATTCAATGTTAGTACGTATGTCTTGACAAAAATTATTAATAAGTATTAATAAGTAATGTGGTTGCAACACTAATTATTATTATAGGTTATAATTGAAAATTAGTTAACAAATTTGGCAAGAAAAAGAAAGACAAGAAATACAATAATAATTTTTGTCAAAAAGATACGTCAGTGCCATTGTATATTCTTGTTTAAACAAATGGTATTTATTTAAACAATTGCAAACTAGTTAATTAGTGACAAACAATGCCAACAATCTAATTATAATTTCTGATAAAAAGAGAAAAATATGTCCGTAACATTGTATATTTTTGTAAAACAAACTGCGACTTAAAACCCACTGTAGTGTAGATTCGGAGAATTTGCAGAAGCTTCTAATAGGTGAAACAGCCAGTGTTGCCAGATTGGGGGATTTTGGTTACATTATTTTACCCCCAAAACATCCTCCAACAAACTACTTTTGCGGGGAAACTCCCCAAAAGTGGGGGGAAAACCCCCAATCTGGCAACGCTGGAAACATAATGAATTCTAAAAAAGAAACACCTTTTAACGCACAAAAACATACACATAAAAACTGAACTTACATGTATGATGGACATTGCAATCGAGACATTCCAATCGAGATAAAACCAAGCAAAGTTTCTTTGATAGTCGAAATCGCTGATTTCTTCACGATCATCGAATCGACAAAGATCATCCACAAGATTCATGTCTATAGCAAAAAAAATAAAATCTCACAACATATATAAATATAATGTTAGGTTAAAATATCCACAGCGCCATTCTACTCACATCAAAAATTCTGCTGGGTAAAATTAACCACGATTTAAGTGGTAATTAGGGGTAAATCGACCGTTGATGAACCCGTAAACTCAAAGTTAAGAGTTAACCTAAATTAAACCCGTAGGTACTGTTTTAACCTTGCATTGTTACATAGATCCACCCTAAGACATGTTATTGGTTCATGTCCTATGTACAAAGTGTGAACAAAGACTATTAGCGGGGCGTGTGCCAACAAGTGACAGATGAGAGATATTTTGGTATTAAATATTGTTCACGTTTTGGATTACAAAAACTTTGCTAACAAAACATGATGTTAACATTTTCGGATGTTTACAAAATGAGATGTTTATGCTATATAGAGACTACAACACTGTATTTTTATATGAATCGTTCTTCAGTACAGGAGCGATCACATTCAAAATTCACTCTTCAAAATGCACATATACCTTTTATGTTGTTATACATCAATGGATGAGTATCGCAATAAATAAGGATTGTTTACGTGCTAACTGTGTTGTTTTGCTATCCTTTATTTCTGAGATATCCGGGTCCATAAAAAGCTGGCTTACAGACTATATTACATAAAAAATTAAGAAAATAAAAACGCCAATCTATAGCAGGGATGCTAATTCTATTCCGAATAAAAATTGACATTTTTGTGGGAAGCGGTTTAGGAGAAAAAAAAATGGGAAAATCGCATGTTATTTTAATGCCGAAAAAATCGGGTCCCTTTTTTACTTCTCTCACCCTCATGTTTAAACCGATAGGCGGAAAAATTTGATAGGCCCTCATATTATGTAGAAATGATTCAGGAGTATAACACACATTATTTTTTTATTTAGTTTTTTTACCACCTAATGGTTTTATTTGTTAAGTTAGGTAAAATCATGCAAGATCCCAATTATAAATATTTTCTTAAATATTAATATATCATCTCATATTTTGTATAATATAATATATATACTTTTTTCCTTCGTTACGTTCACAGTCTGGAATGCACAGAGGAGTGTCGTGTTGTTGAACGCAACCGACGACTGGCTATAGGACTCCAGATCCGTAATCCGGATTTAAGTGCGAAACTAACCCCTCGGTATTCGGAGTTTATGCGCGGATGGGCCAAAAAGGACCCCAGATTCTGCCAACACGTCCACGACAAACTATCCGAGTTAGTACAGCTTGCCAAGCAGAGCAAACAGAAGAGCCGTTCCCATTCGTTTGAGACGATGAACAGAGACAAAAGGCATCTCGTGCATGAGTATTGCGAGCATTTTGGCTGCGAGAGTGAGGCTTACGACGCAGAGCCAAATCGAAACGTTGTTGCCACCGCGTTTCGAGATAAATCGTGGCTGCCCAGCGTTAGTTTGTTCGAGTTGATACAGAGGGAGAACGGGCAAAGGAAAGTTCCGGGGCCCATGGTCAGTGCGAAGAGCGTTATTCCGAAGAGGGAGGTAACCTCATTCAAAGTTAGTACGAGACCAACCAGACCCTCAACACCTCCTGCAGAATACGTGGATTATTTTGACGATCCCCCTGTATGATGTGTAAAAAGATAAGGTTAACATTTGGTAATTTGTTGGAATTGTTTGCTTTTTGGTATGCATATTTGACTTTTATGAGTCTTTTCTATTACGAATAAAAAGTTTTTCAAATTTGATGTGTTTAATTTTATAAGGTGACCATAAGCGGCGTTCGAATATTGTACACCGTTACACATTTTACACCCAATAACACGTTTTCACATATACTGTTAGCTGTTCTTTAATTCCTTAGAAGTGGTTGTAATATTATTTTTTTGAACAAAACAAAATACTTTTTATATTTGTAATGGGTACTGCTTGTGTTCTTTCTTCGTTGTTTGCATTGTTTGATGTCCATAGGCAACATTCTTAAACTTTCCTGACATTTTAAAAAAAAATGAAAGTGAGAAGGTGAATTTTGGAAATGTGAATTTATAATCAAAATATTCACTGTCCTCTGCCCATTTCTATCCATATGTGTATGTGAATTCAATTCGTCTAAAATCTATATCATAGAATAGACATAGTTAGGAGAATAGTGAATAGTGAATATTTCGGTCATAGATTTGATAAAGATTTAGTTTTTGGTTTCCTCATATCAAAACATTAAGGCGTTACACAACGACTTGCAGCAGTTTTCCCAGAAACTATTCAAAAGAAGGACAAGGAGATTCTGCAAGAAAGGAGGGCGTTAGGAGGACAATTTAAGGTTTGTCACCTTAAATTTCAGTGTCAAATAGGTGTTAAGCCCGGTGTACACATCTTCTTTCTTGTTCATATACTTTATTTTAGTTTTTTTTGCAGACATGGTGGCAGTGAGAAGCACAAACAAACTAGCCCCAAACGCTACCATTTAAAAAAAATATTACATAGCACTTAGTGTATAATAATACTTAGTGTATTCGATTTTTAAAATGCATTATTTTCAGGGATGTAAAAACATAATTTACCGCGTAAATTGCCAAATTAATTACCGCAAATAATGGTAATTTACCTATTTTTAAATACCGTAATTTACGGCTTAAATTACCGATGGTAATTTATCGTCAATTTAAATTGCCATTGGTACTTTACCAGTAATTTACCAAAAATTTTAATTACAGTTGTTAATTTACCGGAACTTATAAATTAATTTCAAAAACCTTCCATTAGTACTTGCGTGAATGTACCCCACCACTCCTAAGCAGTCGACAAGTGCACTTTTGTTTGTGGTTTGCCTGGGAGGTACTTAGGGATGTAAGAGCATAATTTATCGGGTAAATTACTAAATAAATTACCGTAATTAATGGTAATTTCCGGATTTTTTATTACTTAATTCAGCGGAGCCAATAATGCACATTTTAAATCAGAAGCCATCTACCTACTATCAAATTCATGATTTAAAGAAATGTTCTGGTATTCCGGATAAGATGTGATCATTGTTTGTGAAACCGGGCATTGTCGTTTTGTGAGTCGGTAATAAATTACAGTATTTTATACTGTGGGACTGTCCATTTTATAAATTGCTGAGATAAAAAGTATTTTTATTGTAGTCCCTGCTTTTATTTTAATAATGAATTACTACTATTAAATCAGGAAAAGCATCAGCGATTGGTGACAATATGATTACTACTAATGTTAACAAAATGTTTGGTAAAACGTTAAATCATTATTTTGTGGATAACTAGCTATCTGTGATCTTTTGCATGATTTGATGGTACTAAAACCAAAGCAAAGACTACATAGAAATACTATTTATAGCACTATTACAAAAACAGGAAAATCAAACAATAATAATAGTAGAAAATAAACAATTTAATTCTGTCCACATCCACAAAATAACTCTCCGGTTCACAGAGGGTTTTTTGTGGCATAATTATTAAAAAGTGAATTCTGATAATAAAAAGCTGATTTCAGAGCTGCATTATCGGATTTGTTGAATTGGTCGCCATTGGCGAAGGGGCTTTCCACTTCTCTATTCATTAGATACAAAATATTAGTTCTGTATTTTCTCAAGTAATGTCGGCGCTGATTTGGAATAGTAGAAATATAACGTTTACGGACAATGGGACTGTCGTTGGATGTGTTAACTTTACCCATAGACCCATTTCCATTGGCTAAATGACACCTTGAATAACATTGTCACGCACGAGTCCGACCATGCACCACGCGGGTTGTTAGGTACTTCTCAGGCAAACGCAAACAACAGTGCACTTGTCGACTGCTTAGGAGGGGTGGGGCGCATTCATCATCTACTGAAATTAATTTATAAATTTCGGTAAATTGCCAAAGGTAATTAAAATTGTCGGTAAATTACCAGCGGTAATTTAAATTGACGCCGTAAATTACTGTAATTAAAAATCGGTAAATTACCATTAATTACGGTAATTAATTCGGTAATTTACGCGGTAAATTACGCTTTTACATCCCTGGGTATAGTCGAGCTGATATTAGTAGAAGGGTGACAGAGATAGTGACATTTCGTATTTTGCAGCAATTTACGTCTATAAGGTGCGTGCAATAAGTTTTTGCTGGTGAAAAATAAGTTGCATAGAGTTCAGCGGCTGAAAAGAGCCGCGGTGGTCAGGTTCACGTTCAAAATAACCTATTAATTTAGCAATCAGCGTTTTACTCTGTTTGCTAAGTTCTCGCGGCAATTTAATATTATTTCTACTAGCGCAGTATACAAAATTTCTGATCACACCTCGTATAAGGTCTTACCTTGTGTCAAACTGCAAAATTCAACCTAATAAAATAAAATTTGTGTAAATATGCATTTATTTAAGTCTTTTGCAGGAATTATCTGGAAACATAATAGTAACATTAAATAGCTATTTAAGACGCATACTTTGGGCCCATTACTGGTTGTTTTAAGTGCATTTTGTTACTTTGTTTTTAATTTATCTAAAGTTGGTAATGAAAGCATGGTAAATTTAAAAAGCTATTTTCCGACCCCTCTACTTAAGTTGGCCCGACCATAGCTTGGTGCTTTGAACCAATCACAGAGCATGAGCTGAATGTCAAACAAAAAGTCAAACTGACAAATATTAAGTACGTACGTGGTACAGTATTAATTGAAGTCATAGCTTTGTTCGTTGGGTTCACTCTATATTGCTCAGGTTAGGGCAGAGTGACGTCACAAGCACCTTAGAGTGAAGTCAAAGCAGTGTGCTTGGAGTAGAATTATGGTAGCTGATAGCACCCAACGAACGCCATTTGTGCTATGCCAGTTGCAGTATTTTTAACTTGTGTTTGTTTAACTTGTGTAGAAAATCAATTAAGCACGCCAGTCCCTACCGGCTACCACACCATTGTTTCGCGACCCTATATGGGCAAACTCGTGCCTGTGCCGTTGATCGTTCAAGACCCCCCCAAGATACAGGAAAGGAACGACAGTAGTTGTAGTTTTTTTGTTTGAAATGAAAACATAAGGTGCTTTCAATTAACTATAGTGTACAATTAACCCAAGCAATCTGAAGTATTTTTTTTAAAATAAATGTAAATTTCAAATTATATTATTTGAGCAAAATTACATACAAACATACGGGTGGCCCAAATATACTTACCTGCTATTACATAATTGTACATCCCATTATTAACAACAATCTCATCAGATTCGTCTAGTAAAGCGGTTGCGTTTAAGGGTGCGGAAACCGGGCGACTTTTAGCATAGGCCGCGTGATGGCGCCACCCACCCTACATCTCCCCTACATGCATATTTTTCTGTTTTATTATACCTACTTATTTCAACGTCGTTGAACGGCAGCGGCAAGCGTGCCACTTCGGATGACGTATTTGTCACGTGCTCGCTGCTGGCTGCTTTATACCGAGGCTGTGCAATCTGTGCATCGCGCCAGTGGTAGGTATTATTTCGATACCTATTTGACCTATTTGACCTATTCCTCGTTATTTCATATTTCACACTCTGAGTCTGAGGGTGTGCGATCTGCGGTTGTACGCTTGGCTCGCCCGGCACGGCGTAAGAAATACACCGGGAAAGTTATCCTTTTTTTTCAACCGATTTTCATAACTGATACGGTTTTGGAAAGCCCGCAACGTGTTGAGTCTAAAGTAGTTATTGCAGATGTATCAAATTTAAATTACTACGCACAAAATTGAAAAGAAAGTATATATTAGCTTAATTTGACGGATTTTTAGAAATCTATATATTCGCCAAACCTTTACGAACTACATCATTGCCTAAAAAATGGCCTAAAAAATATGAATACTGGTACTTCTGTCACGCGAGTACAGTTTCAGAAAAAACAAATCGAAAAGGTCATTTTTTTCATTCGATTGTGACCAAATGTACACCAAGTCAAAGAAGTACACCAAGTCATATTAGTGGTCTAAAAAATTCATGAACTTTAAACATTTTTAACCTCGGAGATGTGAGGGACAAATAATAATAATAATAATGTTGTGGCCTAAGCAGGTTCATAAACATTGAACATTTTTACACGCGGATATGCGATTAAAAATGACTGGATGAAAAGTTATGAATATGTGTGCAAAGTATTTCCCAGAATGACATTTCCTTTTTTGTTCTGTTCCACACACCGTAAGATATTCAATTTTGCCGGAGTCGGTCTACGAAAATTATCTGCAGTCGGAGTCGAATGTTTTTTCAATTTTTGTACATTCACAGCCTTCACAAAATCGACTTTTTTAGTATTCGGCATAATGATTTATAACCTGAGACAAAAGATTAACAAGTAGATTTAGCATTAAAATAATAAAATTCATAACTTCGATCTACCTTCGTGATTCGGGCTTTCTTCGATATATTGCAATTCAAAGTTTTAATGACTTATGGCTAAATGAATATACAGTATTAAAGGTAAGTCATGGACTTTTTTTATCAATATGTAATTATTATTATTTGTAAAACAGTAATGTGACAATAATAAATAATTTGTTCCAGCATGAAAACGCGCTTGAATAAAATTACAGGTTGTGGCTAATATTTCGCGTATTTCTTATTATTTAATATTTATTTATTATTTATTTATTATTTATTTATTATTTATTTATTATTTATTTATTATTTATTTATTATTTATTTATTATTTATTTATTATTTATTTATTATTTATTATTTATTTATTATTTATTATTTATTTATTATTTATTTATTATTTATTTATTATTTATTTATTATTTATTTATTATTTATTTATTATTTATTTATTATTTATTTATTATTTATTTATTATTTATTTATTATTTATTTATTATTTATTTATTATTTATTTATTATTTATTTATTATTTATTTATTATTTATTTATTATTTATTTATTATTTATTTATTATTTATTTATTATTTATTTATTATTTATTTATTATTTATTTATTATTTATTTATTATTTATTTATTATTTATTTATTATTTATTTATTATTTATTTATTATTTATTTATTATTTATTTATTATTTATTTATTATTTATTTATTATTTATTTATTATTTATTTATTATTTATTTATTATTTATTTATTATTTATTTATTATTTATTTATTATTTATTTATTATTTATTTATTATTTATTTATTATTTATTTATTATTTATTTATTATTTATTTATTATTTATTTATTATTTATTTATTATTTATTTATTATTTATTTATTATTTATTTATTATTTATTTATTATTTATTTATTATTTATTTATTATTTATTTATTATTTATTTATTATTTATTTATTATTTATTTATTATTTATTTATTATTTATTTATTATTTATTTATTATTTATTTATTATTTATTTATTATTTATTTATTATTTATTTATTATTTATTTATTATTTATTTATTATTTATTTATTATTTATTTATTATTTATTTATTATTTATTTATTATTTATTTATTATTTATTTATTATTTATTTATTATTTATTTATTATTTATTTATTATTTATTTATTATTTATTTATTATTTATTTATTATTTATTTATTATTTATTTATTATTTATTTATTATTTATTTATTATTTATTTATTATTTATTTATTATTTATTTATTATTTATTTATTATTTATTTATTATTTATTTATTATTTATTTATTATTTATTTATTATTTATTTATTATTTATTTATTATTTATTTATTATTTATTTATTATTTATTTATTATTTATTTATTATTTATTTATTATTTATTTATTATTTATTTATTATTTATTTATTATTTATTTATTATTTATTTATTATTTATTTATTATTTATTTATTATTTATTTATTATTTATTTATTATTTATTTATTATTTATTTATTATTTATTTATTATTTATTTATTATTTATTTATTATTTATTTATTATTTATTTATTATTTATTTATTATTTATTTATTATTTATTTATTATTTATTTATTATTTATTTATTATTTATTTATTATTTATTTATTATTTATTTATTATTTATTTATTATTTATTTATTATTTATTTATTATTTATTTATTATTTATTTATTATTTATTTATTATTTATTTATTATTTATTTATTATTTATTTATTATTTATTTATTATTTATTTATTATTTATTTATTATTTATTTATTATTTATTTATTATTTATTTATTATTTATTTATTATTTATTTATTATTTATTTATTATTTATTTATTATTTATTTATTATTTATTTATTATTTATTTATTATTTATTTATTATTTATTTATTATTTATTTATTATTTATTTATTATTTATTTATTATTTATTTATTATTTATTTATTATTTATTTATTATTTATTTATTATTTATTTATTATTTATTTATTATTTATTTATTATTTATTTATTATTTATTTATTATTTATTTATTATTTATTTATTATTTATTTATTATTTATTTATTATTTATTTATTATTTATTTATTATTTATTTATTATTTATTTATTATTTATTTATTATTTATTTATTATTTATTTATTATTTATTTATTATTTATTTATTATTTATTTATTATTTATTTATTATTTATTTATTATTTATTTATTATTTATTTATTATTTATTTATTATTTATTTATTATTTATTTATTATTTATTTATTATTTATTTATTATTTATTTATTATTTATTTATTATTTATTTATTATTTATTTATTATTTATTTATTATTTATTTATTATTTATTTATTATTTATTTATTATTTATTTATTATTTATTTATTATTTATTTATTATTTATTTATTATTTATTTATTATTTATTTATTATTTATTTATTATTTATTTATTATTTATTTATTATTTATTTATTATTTATTTATTATTTATTTATTATTTATTTATTATTTATTTATTATTTATTTATTATTTATTTATTATTTATTTATTATTTATTTATTATTTATTTATTATTTATTTATTATTTATTTATTATTTATTTATTATTTATTTATTATTTATTTATTATTTATTTATTATTTATTTATTATTTATTTATTATTTATTTATTATTTATTTATTATTTATTTATTATTTATTTATTATTTATTTATTATTTATTTATTATTTATTTATTATTTATTTATTATTTATTTATTATTTATTTATTATTTATTTATTATTTATTTATTATTTATTTATTATTTATTTATTATTTATTTATTATTTATTTATTATTTATTTATTATTTATTTATTATTTATTTATTATTTATTTATTATTTATTTATTATTTATTTATTATTTATTTATTATTTATTTATTATTTATTTATTATTTATTTATTATTTATTTATTATTTATTTATTATTTATTTATTATTTATTTATTATTTATTTATTATTTATTTATTATTTATTTATTATTTATTTATTATTTATTTATTATTTATTTATTATTTATTTATTATTTATTTATTATTTATTTATTATTTATTTATTATTTATTTATTATTTATTTATTATTTATTTATTATTTATTTATTATTTATTTATTATTTATTTATTATTTATTTATTATTTATTTATTATTTATTTATTATTTATTTATTATTTATTTATTATTTATTTATTATTTATTTATTATTTATTTATTATTTATTTATTATTTATTTATTATTTATTTATTATTTATTTATTATTTATTTATTATTTATTTATTATTTATTTATTATTTATTTATTATTTATTTATTATTTATTTATTATTTATTTATTATTTATTTATTATTTATTTATTATTTATTTATTATTTATTTATTATTTATTTATTATTTATTTATTATTTATTTATTATTTATTTATTATTTATTTATTATTTATTTATTATTTATTTATTATTTATTTATTATTTATTTATTATTTATTTATTATTTATTTATTATTTATTTATTATTTATTTATTATTTATTTATTATTTATTTATTATTTATTTATTATTTATTTATTATTTATTTATTATTTATTTATTATTTATTTATTATTTATTTATTATTTATTTATTATTTATTTATTATTTATTTATTATTTATTTATTATTTATTTATTATTTATTTATTATTTATTTATTATTTATTTATTATTTATTTATTATTTATTTATTATTTATTTATTATTTATTTATTATTTATTTATTATTTATTTATTATTTATTTATTATTTATTTATTATTTATTTATTATTTATTTATTATTTATTTATTATTTATTTATTATTTATTTATTATTTATTTATTATTTATTTATTATTTATTTATTATTTATTTATTATTTATTTATTATTTATTTATTATTTATTTATTATTTATTTATTATTTATTTATTATTTATTTATTATTTATTTATTATTTATTTATTATTTATTTATTATTTATTTATTATTTATTTATTATTTATTTATTATTTATTTATTATTTATTTATTATTTATTTATTATTTATTTATTATTTATTTATTATTTATTTATTATTTATTTATTATTTATTTATTATTTATTTATTATTTATTTATTATTTATTTATTATTTATTTATTATTTATTTATTATTTATTTATTATTTATTTATTATTTATTTATTATTTATTTATTATTTATTTATTATTTATTTATTATTTATTTATTATTTATTTATTATTTATTTATTATTTATTTATTATTTATTTATTATTTATTTATTATTTATTTATTATTTATTTATTATTTATTTATTATTTATTTATTATTTATTTATTATTTATTTATTATTTATTTATTATTTATTTATTATTTATTTATTATTTATTTATTATTTATTTATTATTTATTTATTATTTATTTATTATTTATTTATTATTTATTTATTATTTATTTATTATTTATTTATTATTTATTTATTATTTATTTATTATTTATTTATTATTTATTTATTATTTATTTATTATTTATTTATTATTTATTTATTATTTATTTATTATTTATTTATTATTTATTTATTATTTATTTATTATTTATTTATTATTTATTTATTATTTATTTATTATTTATTTATTATTTATTTATTATTTATTTATTATTTATTTATTATTTATTTATTATTTATTTATTATTTATTTATTATTTATTTATTATTTATTTATTATTTATTTATTATTTATTTATTATTTATTTATTATTTATTTATTATTTATTTATTATTTATTTATTATTTATTTATTATTTATTTATTATTTATTTATTATTTATTTATTATTTATTTATTATTTATTTATTATTTATTTATTATTTATTTATTATTTATTTATTATTTATTTATTATTTATTTATTATTTATTTATTATTTATTTATTATTTATTTATTATTTATTTATTATTTATTTATTATTTATTTATTATTTATTTATTATTTATTTATTATTTATTTATTATTTATTTATTATTTATTTATTATTTATTTATTATTTATTTATTATTTATTTATTATTTATTTATTATTTATTTATTATTTATTTATTATTTATTTATTATTTATTTATTATTTATTTATTATTTATTTATTATTTATTTATTATTTATTTATTATTTATTTATTATTTATTTATTATTTATTTATTATTTATTTATTATTTATTTATTATTTATTTATTATTTATTTATTATTTATTTATTATTTATTTATTATTTATTTATTATTTATTTATTATTTATTTATTATTTATTTATTATTTATTTATTATTTATTTATTATTTATTTATTATTTATTTATTATTTATTTATTATTTATTTATTATTTATTTATTATTTATTTATTATTTATTTATTATTTATTTATTATTTATTTATTATTTATTTATTATTTATTTATTATTTATTTATTATTTATTTATTATTTATTTATTATTTATTTATTATTTATTTATTATTTATTTATTATTTATTTATTATTTATTTATTATTTATTTATTATTTATTTATTATTTATTTATTATTTATTTATTATTTATTTATTATTTATTTATTATTTATTTATTATTTATTTATTATTTATTTATTATTTATTTATTATTTATTTATTATTTATTTATTATTTATTTATTATTTATTTATTATTTATTTATTATTTATTTATTATTTATTTATTATTTATTTATTATTTATTTATTATTTATTTATTATTTATTTATTATTTATTTATTATTTATTTATTATTTATTTATTATTTATTTATTATTTATTTATTATTTATTTATTATTTATTTATTATTTATTTATTATTTATTTATTATTTATTTATTATTTATTTATTATTTATTTATTATTTATTTATTATTTATTTATTATTTATTTATTATTTATTTATTATTTATTTATTATTTATTTATTATTTATTTATTATTTATTTATTATTTATTTATTATTTATTTATTATTTATTTATTATTTATTTATTATTTATTTATTATTTATTTATTATTTATTTATTATTTATTTATTATTTATTTATTATTTATTTATTATTTATTTATTATTTATTTATTATTTATTTATTATTTATTTATTATTTATTTATTATTTATTTATTATTTATTTATTATTTATTTATTATTTATTTATTATTTATTTATTATTTATTTATTATTTATTTATTATTTATTTATTATTTATTTATTATTTATTTATTATTTATTTATTATTTATTTATTATTTATTTATTATTTATTTATTATTTATTTATTATTTATTTATTATTTATTTATTATTTATTTATTATTTATTTATTATTTATTTATTATTTATTTATTATTTATTTATTATTTATTTATTATTTATTTATTATTTATTTATTATTTATTTATTATTTATTTATTATTTATTTATTATTTATTTATTATTTATTTATTATTTATTTATTATTTATTTATTATTTATTTATTATTTATTTATTATTTATTTATTATTTATTTATTATTTATTTATTATGTATTTATTATCTATTTATTATCTATTTATTATCTATTTATTATCTATTTATTATCTATTTATTATCTATTTATTATCTATTTATTATCTATTTATTATCTATTTATTATCTATTTATTATTTATTTATTATTTATTTATTATTTATTTATTATTTATTTATTATTTATTTATTATTTATTTATTATTTATTTATTATTTATTTATTATTTATTTATTATTTATTTATTATTTATTTATTATTTATTTATTATTTATTTATTATTTATTTATTATTTATTTATTATTTATTTATTATTTATTTATTATTTATTTATTATTTATTTATTATTTATTTATTATTTATTTATTATTTATTTATTATTTATTTATTATTTATTTATTATTTATTTATTATTTATTTATTATTTATTTATTATTTATTTATTATTTATTTATTATTTATTTATTATTTATTTATTATTTATTTATTATTTATTTATTATTTATTTATTATTTATTTATTATTTATTTATTATTTATTTATTATTTATTTATTATTTATTTATTATTTATTTATTATCTATTTATTATCTATTTATTATCTATTTATTATCTATTTATTATCTATTTATTATTTATTTATTATCTATTTATTATCTATTTATTATCTATTTATTATCTATTTATTATCTATTTATTATCTATTTATTATCTATTTACTATTTATTTATTATTTATTTATTATTTATTTATTATTTATTATTATTTATTTATTATTTATTTATTATTTATTTATTATTTATTTATTATTTATTTATTATTTATTTATTATTTATTTATTATTTATTTATTATTTATTTATTATTTATTTATTATTTATTTATTATTTATTTATTATTTATTTATTATTTATTTATTATTTATTTATTATTTATTTATTATTTATTTATTATTTATTTATTATTTATTTATTATTTATTTATTATTTATTTATTATTTATTTATTATTTATTTATTATTTATTTATTATTTATTTATTATTTATTTATTATTTATTTATTATTTATTTATTATTTATTTATTATTTATTTATTATTTATTTATTATTTATTTATTATTTATTTATTATTTATTTATTATTTATTTATTATTTATTTATTATTTATTTATTATTTATTATTTATTTATTATTTATTTATTATTTATTTATTATTTATTTATTATTTATTTATTATTTATTTATTATTTATTTATTATTTATTTATTATTTATTTATTATTTATTTATTATTTATTTATTATTTATTTATTATTTATTTATTATTTATTTATTATTTATTTATTATTTATTTATTATTTAATTATTATTTATTTATTATTTATTTATTATTTATTTATTATTTATTTATTATTTATTTATTATTTATTTATTATTTATTTATTATTTATTTATTATTTATTTATTATTTATTTATTATTTATTTATTATTTATTTATTGTTTATTTATTGTTTATTTATTGTTTATTTATTGTTTATTTATTGTTTATTTATTATTTATTTATTATTTATTTATTATTTATTTATTATTTATTTATTATTTATTTATTATTTATTTATTATTTATTTATTATTTATTTATTATTTATTTATTATTTATTTATTATTTATTTATTATTTATTTATTATTTATTTATTATTTATTTATTATTTATTTATTATTTATTTATTATTTATTTATTATTTATTTATTATTTATTTATTATTTATTTATTATTTATTTATTATTTATTTATTATTTATTTATTATTTATTTATTATTTATTTATTATTTATTTATTATTTATTTATTATTTATTTATTATTTATTTATTATTTATTTATTATTTATTTATTATTTATTTATTATTTATTTATTATTTATTTATTATTTATTTATTATTTATTTATTATTTATTTATTATTTATTTATTATTTATTTATTATTTATTTATTATTTATTTATTATTTATTTATTATTTATTTATTATTTATTTATTATTTATTTATTATTTATTTATTATTTATTTATTATTTATTTATGATTTATTTATTATTTATTTATTATTTATTTATTATTTATTTATTATTTATTTATTATTTATTTATTATTTATTTATTATTTATTTATTATTTATTTATTATTTATTATTTATTTATTATTTATTTATTATTTATTTATTATTTATTTATTATTTATTTATTATTTATTTATTATTTATTTATTATTTATTTATTATTTATTTATTATTTATTTATTATTTATTTATTATTTATTTATTATTTATTTATTATTTATTTATTATTTATTTATTATTTATTTATTATTTATTTATTATTTATTTATTATTTATTTATTATTTATTTATTATTTATTTATTATTTATTTATTTATTATTTATTTATTATTTATTTATTATTTATTTATTATTTATTTATTATCTATTTATTATTTATTTATTATTTATTTATTATATATTTATTATTTATTTATTATTTATTTATTATTTATTTATTATTTATTTATTATTTATTTATTATTTATTTATTATTTATTTATTATTTATTTATTATTTATTTATTATTTATGTATTATTCATTTATTATTTATTATTTATTTATTATTTATTTATTATTTATTTATTATTTATTTATTATTTATTTATTATTTATTTATTATTTATTTATTATTTATTTATTATTTATTTATTATTTATTTATTATTTATTTATTATTTATTTATTATTTATTTATTATTTATTTATTATTTATTTATTATTTATTTATTATTTATTTATTATTTATTTATTATTTATTTATTATTTATTTATTATTTATTTATTATTTATTTATTATTTATTTATTATTTATTTATTATTTATTTCAGCTCAGAGACGGACGTGCTCAGAGACGGTCGTGGAAAATATTCTTCCGGTGACAAGTCCCATTTTCGTGGTAAAAGTGTAACCAAAAGTGGTTATCGCATTGTCGGAGTGTAGCAAGCGATCGTTTCTGTGCTTTGTGTGGGTTTTGTTGGGATTGTGCACGTAATAAAGAAATTTCCTTTGTTTTATCGTTGAATGTGCCATGTGAGGAGAAACTTCATCTGCATTCATCTGCGTGATCGGTGCCGCAAAAAAATTGAAATCGTCGCGTATCAGTGAATCTAAACACCCCCTACAACACCATAAAGGTATTTCTTTCTTTTTCGATTTTTTTCCAAATTTTGACTCTGGTACTCTAAAAATTTTTCACACTTAGAAAAATTTTGGTACTTAATAGATTTTCGTTTGTTTACTTTCTGGACTTAGAAATTTTGTGAGACTGAAATAAATTTTTTGTTTTTCTGATTTGTTGGTGCCGCGGGGAGCTTAAAACCAGTGCGGAACTATACAGCTCATCACCCCCTTCAATGCCATAAGGGGATAAAATTTTTACTGACATTTTCCAAATTTTGAGTCTGGTACTCTAAAAATTTTTCATACTTAGAAAATTTTTGGTACTTAATGGATTTTCGTTTGTTTACTTTCTGGACTTAGAAATTTTGGGAGACTGAATTAAATTTTGTTTTGTTTTTTTTTGTTTATTGGTGCCGCAGGAAGTTTAAAACCAGTGCGGAACTATACAGGTTATCACCCCCTCCAACGCCATAAAGGGATAAATTTTTACTGACATTTTCGGTTTATTGACATTTTTTAGTTTCGGGTTTAGTGTTAGAATAGTTGGTGCATTTGCATTGAGTTATACTTGGAAACATTGTGTATCTCCGGTCGAACACTGACAGTTTCGGGACTTTGAATGCCACATAGAAAATTTTTCGGTTGTTGATCTGGACTTTGAAGTTTTTCGGACACTAAAATTTTTACGTTCGGTTTCGGCTAGTTTGTTTTTTTTGAAAATCAGCCACTACTAAAATTCACTGATACTTCGATCTGGAGACGTTGGTCACAGACTTTGCCTTGTACAATACGAGGTCTGAACATTAAGTATCCAAAGAATGAGTGACAACTGTTCTAAATGCGGGGAAGGGTTGCCGTCAAATGGTTCGTGTGTACTGTGTGGCGGATGTAACGAGGAATTCCATTACGGGTGCTCTATATCAGCGGCATCATGGAACGGTATGTCGAGAAAGAGGAAGTCCGAATGGAGGTGTGAAAACTGCAAACCTCGAAGAAAGGTAAACGACAAAGATTTTGATATTGAATCCCAACTCCTAAGTATATCGGAGCAGTTGGAAATTTTGACTGGAACTGTTGGCGCAATCAGAGCGAAGATCGACGAGAACGATCGACGTGTGCAGAACTTGGAGTCTCAGTTGGAGAGTCTGGTGGAGGAGAGCCGGAAAACGGTGACGGGTTTGGAGAGAACGGTTGAGGAATTGGCCAGGAGGAACGCGGATAAAGAAATTATTATAAATAACCTGGAAGGGAAGGTAAATTTTCTGGAAAAAAAGGTATATGAGAGATGCTTAGAGATCCACGGTGTCCAGGAGAGTGAAGGAGTGGACGATCCGAGCAGCATATCACGGAAAATAGTTGAAGATCTGAAAATTGATCTTGCAGAAAGGGATATACTGAACGCTTACAGGGTCAGAACGACCAATAAAAAGAACAAAAACGCCCCGATCGTCCTAGAAGTGTCCACATTGCAACTGAAAAGGAAAATTCTCCAGAAGCAGAGGGAGAGCTGGAAAAGGGAAAGAAATGGAGAACATCTTGGTGGAAATGGTGCCGGCCGCATTACTGTGTTGGAGTTCTTAACTAAAAGCCAGAAGCACCTACTGTGGCTAGTGAGGGAGAGAGCAAAGGAAAAAAAGTACCAGTACGTTTGGGTCCAGGAGGGCAACATATTAACACGAAAGGCACAGGATCACAGACTGATGCAAATTAGAACACAGGAAGATCTTGAACGTATAATTTAGAGGCCGCATGATATCGTAGAAGTTAGTTGTAGTTTCTTGTTTTTCGGTGGTGTGGTTGTGGTGTCTGTGGATTGGTTGTAATTGATACGGTGTAAGGAGTTGAGCGGTACGAGGAATCAAGGATCTTGCTTGACATGGATATCGAGTTCAGTGATGAGTTAATTGGATTGACTTCATGCAGCAGAATTTCGGACCTGGATGGCTGGACGCGGGGGGTGGCCGCGGAGGGAAGCTTTACGTTTGCGTGCATCAACATTCGTTCAATCAGGAAGCACTTCGATGAATTCTTCGCGTTGATAAAACCGAGTATTGATAGATTGGACGTTGTGGTGCTTTTAGAAATAGGTATGAGGGGGGACCTGTTTCATGAACTGTCCGGATTGTTTGAGCTGGAGGGATTTACTATGGTCGCGGAGTGTAGAACTGATAGAGGTGGCGGTGGTATATTAATGTATATTAGATCAACAATAATATTCGAGAAACAACGGACTGCATTTTCAACAACTGAGAGTATATGTATCAATACCAGGATGAACGGTGGACGCCCTTTGCATTTCTTGGTGGTATATCGCCCACCTAGCTCGAACCCTCATATGTTCGTGCAGGAACTGCGAGAGCATCTGCGTGGAGTGGGAAACCCAAACGCAATTGTATGCGGAGACACAAATTTGAATACCATGGTAGAGGAGAACGTAACATCGGAATATCTCAACATAATCAGTGAGATGGGTTTCTTTAGCAAGATAGATGGCCCTACGCGGGAGGAAATACGTATGGGAACTTTGGTCACCTCATGCATTGACCACATCATCTATCGGGGAAGAGAAGACATAAACACGGCGGTACTAACGACAAAACTGTCAGATCATTATATGATATGTGGTAATATTAGAGTTCATCCGCAAGGGAAGCTTGAGAGGGGCGCCCCGCGCCACGTCACAAGAATAAATACGGCCAAGCTCGCAGAGGCTTTGACAACGAAGTTAGCCGAGGTTAACTTTGAAGAAAGAGCTTCTCCATCGGAGATATACGATAAAATTAGAAAGGCTTATGAGGAGGCAGTCGAATTGACACAAGAACAATTGGTACCAAGGCGTAGAAAAGTCGCAATCAAACCATGGGTAACGCCAGAGGTAATGTCGATGATGAAAAGGCGGGATAGAATTTTCCATAGATGTAGGGGTGAGGAGGATGTACAGAGGAGGCAGCAGCTGTGGCGGAATTATAAAGAGATGAGAAATGCAATTACGTCTATGCTGAGAGACCAGAGGAGAGTCTACTATAGAGGGCGTCTGGAGGAGGACAAACATGATATGAAAGGCACTTGGCGAACCTTAAACGAGATGATAGGAAGGGGACGTAAGAAGATGGAAGTGCAGTGGACGGAAATTTTTGGAACCGACGAGAAAAGCATAGCGAGAGGATTTGCGCATTCTTTCGTGCACCAGGTCAAAGATATAGCTGTGGAGTGCGATGGAGTTCTGCTGGGACCTTGTGAATTAACGAGACGCGTACCCCCACCGAGAGACTCTGTATTCTTGCCGGAAGTCAGCGAGGATGAAGTCCGTACAATACTGGGTGGGCTACGCGAGAAAAAAGCCCCAGGATGGGACTCTATAAAACCCAAACATCTAAAGGCAGTGTGTGATGCGGTGGCACGTCCAATCATGAGCCTGATAAATTCGTCCTTGGAGGGAGCCGTGGTACCACGGGCACTAAAAAGATCAATAGTGAAACCCATCTACAAGTCAGGTAGTAAGAATGATTACACAAACTACCGGCCCATCTCCATCCTCTCAATCATAGACAAGGTGATGGAAAGGCACGTACACACTCACCTGACCAGATACCTTGAGGACAGTGGCCAGATGGACAATCGACAATATGGCTTCCGAAGAGGAAGAGGTACAATAGACTTACTGGAAGACGTGGTCGACTTGATAAATAGTAACC